>JAECWQ010000188.1:0-19492 GCA_018150835.1 Drosophila repletoides | reverse complement strand
GATACAAATTATTTATATTTTATCTTTATTTGACAATTTATAAACATAAATAAATGAAACAAATAAATAATTGTCAACGATCGAAAGATAAATCTGGATGAAAAGACTCTCTTTTGGACTGCGTTAACAAGAGTGGAACAAATGTCTTGTAAAATTATTATAATTATTTATATTTGTTACGGCCCACCTTGCCTGCTGAAAGAGTTATGCAGCCTCAGTATTGGCTTCAGCTTTTGCGTTTTCAGGGAGCAGCTTGTTGAAGAAGATAAAGTTTGGATGAAGCCAAGCAGACAGTGAAGATGTGAACTAACACTTATGACATGTGTAAAAATGCTAGAGTGATGCCTCTAATTGCTGCGCCATCCCGATTTTTACAAACAGCAGCGGTGACAGCGGCACAACCAACATAAGTCTATAAAAGGATACAAATTATTTATATTTTATCTTTATTTTGACAATTTATAAACATAAATAAATAAACAAATAAATAATTGTCAACGATCGAAAGATAAACCTGGATGAAAAGACTCTCCTTTTGGACTCGCTACCAAGAGTGAACAAATGTCTTGTAAAATTATTATAATTATTCATATTTGTTAATGCCCAACTTGCCTGCTGAAAGAGTTATGCAGCTTCAGTATTGGCTTCAGCTTTTGCGTTTTCAGGGAGCACCTTGCTGAAGAAGATAAAGCTTGGATGAAGCCAACCAGACAGTGAAGATGTGAACTAACACTTATGATTTGAGATGGCCCTAATTGCTGCGCCATCCCGATTTTTACAAAACAGCAGCGATGACAGCGGCACAACCAACATAAATCTATAAAAAGATAAAAATTATTTATATTTTATCTTTATTTTGACAATTTATAAACATAAATAAATAAACAAATAAATAATTGTCAACGATCGAAAGATAAGCCTGGATGAAAAGACTCTCTCCTTTTTGGACTCGCTACCAAGAGTGAACAAATGTCTTGTAAAATTATTATAATTATTCATATTTGTTAAGGCCCAACTTGCCTGCTGAAAGAGTTATGCAGCTTCAGTATTGGCTTCAGCTTTTGCGTTTTCAGGGAGCAGCTTGCTGAAGAAGATAAATTTTGGATGAAGCCAAGCACACAGTGAAGATGTGAACTAACACTTATGACTTGTGTAAAAATGCCACGAGTGATGCCTCTAATTGCTGCGCCATCCCGATTTTTACAAACAGCAGCGGTGACAGCGGCACAACCAACATAAGTCTATAAAAGGATACAAATTATTTATATTTTATCTTTTATTTTGACAATTTATAAACATAAATAAATAAACAAATAAATAATTGTCAACGATCGAAAGATAAACCTGGATGAAAAGACTCTCCTTTTGGACTCGCTACCAAGAGTGAACAAATGTCTTGTAAAATTATTATAATTATTTATATTTGTTACGGCCCAACTTGCCTGCTGAAAGAGTTATGCAGCCTCAGTATTGGAGTCAGCGTTTGCGTTTTCAGGGAGCACTTGCTGAAGAAGATAAAGTTTGAATAAAGCCAACCAGACAGTGAAGATGTGAACTAACACTTATGACTTGTGTAAAATGCTACAGGATGCCTCTAATTGCTGCGCCATCCCGATTTTTACAAACAGCAGCGGTGACAGCGGCACAACCAACATAAGTCTATAAAAGGATACAAATTATTTATATTTTATCTTTATTTTGACAATTTATAAACATAAATAAATAAACAAATAAATAATTGTCAACGATCGAAAGATAAACCTGGATGAAAAGACTCTCCTTTTGGACTCGCTACCAAGAGTGAACAAATGTCTCGTAAAATTATTATAATTATTTATATTTGTTACGGCCCACCTTGCCTGCTGAAAGAGTTATGCAGCCTCAGTATTGGCGTCCGCGTTTGCGTTTTCAGGGAAGAAGATAAAGTTTGAATAAAGCCAACCAGACAGTGAAGATGTGAACTAACACTTATGCTTTAAATGCACAGTACTCTAATTGCTGCCTGATTTTAAACACACTACAGCACAACAACAATCTATAAAATAAAATTATTTATATTATTTATTACAATTTAAACATAAATAAATAAACAAATAAATATAACAAAAAACAAAAACCCCAACAAATGTCTTGTAAAATTATTATAATTATTCATATTTGTTAATGCCCAACTTGCCTGCTGAAAGAGTTATGCAGCCTCAGTATTGGAGTCAGCGTTTGCGTTTTCAGGGAGCACCTTGCTGAAGAAGATAAAGTTTGGATGAAGCCAACCAGACAGTGAAGATGTGAACTAACACTTATGATTTGTGATGCCTCTAATTGCTGCGCCATCCCGATTTTTACAAACAGCAGCGATGACAGCGGCACAACCAACATAAATCTATAAAAAGATAAAAATTATTTATATTTTATCTTTATTTTGACAATTTATAAACATAAATAAATAAACAAATAAATAATTGTCAACGATCGAAAGATAAACCTGGATGAAAAGACTCTCCTTTTGGACTCGCTACCAAGAGTGAACAAATGTCTTGTAAAATTATTATAATTATTTATATTTGTTACGGCCCACCTTGCCTGCTGAAAGAGTTATGCAGCCTCAGTATTGGCGTCCGCGTTTGCGTTTTCAGGGAAGAAGATAAAGTTTGAATAAAGCCAACTAGACAGTGAAGATGTGAACTAACACTTATGATTTGTGATGCCTCTAATTGCTGCGCACTACCGATTTTTACAAACAGCAGCGGTGACAGCGGCACAACCAACATAAGTCTATAAAAGGATACAAATTATTTATATTTTATCTTTATTTTGACAATTTATAAACATAAATAAATAAACAAATAAATAATTGTCAACGATCGAAAGATAAACCTGGATGAAAAGACTCTCCTTTTGGACTCGCTACCAAGAGTGAACAAATGCCTCGTAAAATTATTATAATTATTTATATTTGTTACGGCCCACCTTGCCTGCTGAATGAGTTATGCAGCCTCAGTATTGGCTTCAGCTTTTGCGTTTTCAGGGAGCAGCTTGCTGAAGAAGATAAAGTTTGGATGAAGCCAAGCAGACAGTGAAGATGTGAACTAACACTTATGACTTGTGTAAAAATGCCACGAGTGATGCCTCTAATTGCTGCGCCATCCCGATTTTTACAAACAGCAGCGGTGACAGCGGCACAACCAACATAAGTCTATAAAAGGATAAAAATTATTTATATTTTATCTTTATTTAGACAATTTATAAACGTAAATAAATAAACAAATAAATAATTGTCAACGATCGAAAGATAAACCTGGATGAAAAGACTCTCCTTTTGGACTCGCTACCAAGAGTGAACAAATGTCTTGTAAAATTATTATAATTATTTATATTTGTTACGGCCCACCTTGCCTGCTGAAAGAGTTATGCAGCCTCAGTATTGGCGTCCGCGTTTGCGTTTTCAGGGAGCAGCTGCAAGAAGATAAAGTTTGAATAAAGCCAACTAGACAGTGAAGATGTGAACTAACACTTATGATTTGTGTAAATGCTCGGATGCCTCTAATTGCTGCGCACTACCGATTTTTACAAACAGCAGCGGTGACAGCGGCACAACCAACATAAGTCTATAAAAGGATACAAATTATTTATATTTTATCTTTATTTTGACAATTTATAAACATAAATAAATAAACAAATAAATAATTGTCAACGATCGAAAGATAAACCTGGATGAAAAGACTCTCCTTTTGGACTCGCTACCAAGAGTGAACAAATGTCTCGTAAAATTATTATAATTATTTATATTTGTTACGGCCCAACTTGCCTGCTGAAAGAGTTATGCAGCCTCAGTATTGGAGTCAGCGTTTGCGTTTTCAGGGAGCACCTTGCTGAAGAAGAGAAAGTTTGGATGAAGCCAACCAGACAGTGAAGATGTGAACTAACACTTATGACTTGTGATGGCCCCTAATTGCTGCGCCAATCCCTGATTTTTTACAAACAGCAGCGATGACAACGGCACAACCAACATAAATCTATAAAAAGATAAAAATTATTTATATTTTATCTTTATTTTGACAATTTATAAACATAAATAAATAAACAAATAAATAATTGTCAACGATCGAAAGATAAACCTGGATGAAAAGACTCTCCTTTTGGACTCGCTACCAAGAGTGAACAAATGTCTTGTAAAATTATTATAATTATTTATATTTGTTACGGCCCACCTTGCCTGCTGAAAGAGTTATGCAGCCTCAGTATTGGCGTCCGCTTTTGCGTTTTCAGGGAAGAAGGTAAAGTTTGAATAAAGCCAAGCAGACAGTGAAGATGTGAACTAACACTTATGACATGTGTAAAAATGCTACGAGTGATGCCTCTAATTGCTGCGCCATCCCGATTTTTACAAACAGCAGCGGTGACAGAGGCACAACCAACATAAGTCTATAAAAAGGATACAAATTATTTATATTTTATCTTTATTTTGACAATTTATAAACATAAATAAATAAACAAATAAATAATTGTCAACGATCGAAAGATAAACCTGGATGAAAAGACTCTCCTTTTGGACTCGCTACCAAGAGTGAACAAATGTCTCGTAAAATTATTATAATTATTTATATTTGTTACGGCCCAACTTGCCTGCTGAAAGAGTTATGCAGCCTCAGTATTGGAGTCAGCGTTTGCGTTTTCAGGGAGCAGCTTGCTGAAGAAGATAAAGTTTGGATGAAGCCAACCAGACAGTGAAGATGTGAAATAACACTTATGATTTGTGATGCCTCTAATTGCTGCGCCATCCCGATTTTTACAAACAGCAGCGGTGACAGCGGCACAACCAACATAAGTCTATAAAAGGATACAAATTATTTATATTTTATCTTTATTTTGACAATTTATAAACATAAATAAATAAACAAATAAATAATTGTCAACGATCGAAAGATAAACCTGGATGAAAAGACTCTCCTTTTGGACTCGCTACCAAGAGTGAACAAATGTCTCGTAAAATTATTATAATTATTTATATTTGTTACGGCCCACCTTGCCTGCTGAATGAGTTATGCAGCCTCAGTATTGGCTTCAGCTTTTGCGTTTTCAGGGAGCAGCTTGCTGAAGAAGATAAAGTTTGGATGAAGCCAACCAGACAGTGAAGATGTGAACTAACACTTATGACTTGTGTAAAAATGCCACGAGTGATGCCTCTAATTGCTGCGCCATCCCGATTTTTACAAACAGCAGCGGTGACAGCGGCACAACCAACATAAGTCTATAAAAGGATACAAATTATTTATATTTTGTCTTTATTTTGACAATTTACAAACATAAATAAATAAACAAATAAATAATTGTCAACGATCGAAAGATAAACCTGGATGAAAAGACTCTCCTTTTGGACTCGCTACCAAGAGTGAACAAATGTCTTGTAAAATTATTATAATTATTTATATTTGTTACGGCCCAACTTGCCTGCTGAAAGAGTTATGCAGCCTCAGTATTGGAGTCAGCGTTTGCGTTTTCAGGGAGCACCTTGCTGAAGAAGAGAAAGTTTGGATGAAGCCAACCAGACAGTGAAGATGTGAACTAACACTTATGATTTGTGATGGCTCTAATTGCTGCGCCATCCCGATTTTTACAAACAGCAGCGATGACAGCGGCACAACCAACATAAATCTATAAAAAGATAAAAATTATTTATATTTTATCTTTATTTTGACAATTTATAAACATAAATAAATAAACAAATAAATAATTGTCAACGATCGAAAGATAAACCTGGATGAAAAGACTCTCCTTTTGGACTCGCTACCAAGAGTGAACAAATGTCTTGTAAAATTATTATAATTATTTATATTTGTTACGGCCCACCTTGCCTGCTGAAAGAGTTATGCAGCCTCAGTATTGGCGTCCGCGTTTGCGTTTTCAGGGAAGAAGATAAAGTTTGAATAAAGCCAACCAGACAGTGAAGATGTGAACTAACACCTTGCCTTGTGAAAAAATATGATGCGCTCAGTATTGGCTTCGCTTTCGCGATTTTTACAGGCAGCAGCGGTGACAGCGGCACACCAGATTTATTCTATTCTCCATTCAACCGGCCGGGCTTGCTGAAGAAGATAAAGTTTGGATGAAGCCAAGCAGACAGTGAAGATGTGAACTAACACTTATGACTTGTGTAAAAATGCCACGAGTGATGCCTCTAATTGCTGCGCCATCCCGATTTTTACAAACAGCAGTGGTGACAGCGGCACAACCAACATAAATCTATAAAAAGGATAAAAATTATTTATATTTTATCTTTATTTTGACAATTTATAAACATAAATAAATAAACAAATAAATAATTGTCAACGATCGAAAGATAAACCTGGATGAAAAGACTCTCCTTTTGGACTCGCTACCAAGAGTGAACAAATGTCTTGTAAAATTATTATAATTATTTATATTTGTTACGGCCCACCTTGCCTGCTGAAGGAGTTATGCAGCCTCAGTATTGGCGTCAGCTTTTGCGTTTTCAGGGAGCAGCTTGCTGAAGAAGATAAAGTTTGGATGAAGCCAAGCAGACAGTGAAGATGTGAACTAACACTTATGACATGTGTAAAAATGCACAGTGATGCCTCTAATTGCTGCGCCATCCCGATTTTTACAAACAGCAGCGGTGACAGCGGCACAACCAACATAAGTCTATAAAAGGATACAAATTATTTATATTTTATCTTTATTTTGACAATTTATAAACATAAATAAATAAACAAATAAATAATTGTCAACGATCGAAAGATAAACCTGGATGAAAAGACTCTCCTTTTGGACTCGCTACCAAGAGTGAACAAATGTCTTGTAAAATTATTATAATTATTTATATTTGTTACGGCCCACCTTGCCTGCTGAAGGAGTTATGCAGCCTCAGTATTGGCTTCAGCTTTTGCGTTTTCAGGGAGCAGCTTGCTGAAGAAGATAAAGTTTGGATGAAGCCAAGCAGACAGTGAAGATGTGAACTAACACTTATGACTTGTGTAAAAATGCCACGAGTGATGCCTCTAATTGCTGCGCCATCCCGATTTTTACAAACAGCAGCGGTGACAGCGGCACAACCAACATAAGTCTATAAAAGGATACAAATTATTTATATTTTGTCTTTATTTTGACAATTTATAAACATAAATAAATAAACAAATAAATAATTGTCAACGATCGAAAGATAAACCTGGATGAAAAGACTCTCCTTTTGGACTCGCTACCAAGAGTGAACAAATGTCTTGTAAAATTATTATAATTATTTATATTTGTTACGGCCCAACTTGCCTGCTGAAAGAGTTATGCAGCCTCAGTATTGGAGTCAGCGTTTGCGTTTTCAGGGAGCACCTTGCTGAAGAAGAGAAAGTTTGGATGAAGCCAACCAGACAGTGAAGATGTGAACTAACACTTATGATTTGTGATGGGCCTCTAATTGCTGCGCCATCCCGATTTTTACAAACAGCAGCGATGACAGCGGCACAACCAACATAAATCTATAAAAGATAAAAATTATTTATATTTTATCTTTATTTTGACAATTTATAAACATAAATAAATAAACAAATAAATAATTGTCAACGATCGAAAGATAAACCTGGATGAAAAGACTCTCCTTTTGGACTCGCTACCAAGAGTGAACAAATGTCTTGTAAAATTATTATAATTATTTATATTTGTTACGGCCCACCTTGCCTGCTGAAAGAGTTATGCAGCCTCAGTATTGGCGTCCGCGTTTGCGTTTTCAGGGAAGAAGTTTAAAAAGCCAACCAGACATAAGAGATGAACTACCCCTTTCCCTGTTGAAGTGTTTTGCGCTCTAAATTTGGTTCCAGCTTTGGGTTTTTCAGGGGAGCTTGCTGAAGAAGATAAAGTTTGGATGAAGCCAAGCAGACAGTGAAGATGTGAACTAACACTTATGACTTGTGTAAAAATGCCACGAGTGATGCCTCTAATTGCTGCGCCATCCCGATTTTTACAAACAGCAGTGGTGACAGCGGCACAACCAACATAAATCTATAAAAAGATAAAAATTATTTATATTTTATCTTTATTTTGACAATTTATAAACATAAATAAATAAACAAATAAATAATTGTCAACGATCGAAAGATAAACCTGGATGAAAAGACTCTCCTTTTGGACTCGCTACCAAGAGTGAACAAATGTCTTGTAAAATTATTATAATTATTTATATTTGTTACGGCCCACCTTGCCTGCTGAAGGAGTTATGCAGCCTCAGTATTGGCTTCAGCTTTTGCGTTTTCAGGGAGCAGCTTGCTGAAGAAGATAAAGTTTGGATGAAGCCAAGCAGACAGTGAAGATGTGAACTAACACTTATGACTTGTGTAAAAATGCCACGAGTGATGCCTCTAATTGCTGCGCCATCCCGATTTTTACAAACAGCAGCGGTGACAGCGGCACAACCAACATAAGTCTATAAAAGGATACAAATTATTTATATTTTATCTTTATTTTGACAATTTATAAACATAAATAAATAAACAAATAAATAATTGTCAACGATCGAAAGATAAACCTGGATGAAAAGACTCTCCTTTTGGACTCGCTACCAAGAGTGAACAAATGTCTTGTAAAATTATTATAATTATTCATATTTGTTACGGCCCAACTTGCCTGCTGAAAGAGTTATGCAGCCTCAGTATTGGAGTCAGCGTTTGCGTTTTCAGGGAGCACCTTGCTGAAGAAGATAAAGTTTGGATGAAGCCAACCAGACAGTGAAGATGTGAACTAACATTTATGATTTGTGATGCGCTCTAATTGCTGCGCCATCCCGATTTTTACAAACAGCAGCGATGACAGCGGCACAACCAACATAAATCTATAAAAAGATAAAAATTATTTATATTTTATCTTTATTTTGACAATTTATAAACATAAATAAATAAACAAATAAATAATTGTCAACGATCGAAAGATAAACCTGGATGAAAAGACTCTCCTTTTGGACTCGCTACCAAGAGTGAACAAATGTCTCGTAAAATTATTATAATTATTTATATTTGTTATGGCCCACCTTGAGTGATGAAGGAGTTATGCAGCCTCAGTATTGGCGTCAGCGTTTGCATTTTCAGGGAGCACCTTGCTGAAGAAGATAAAGTTTGTATGAAGCCAACCGGACAGTGAAGATGTGAACTAACACTTATGACTTGTGTGAAAATGCTACGAGTGATGCCTCTAATTGCTGCGCACTGCCGATTTTTTCAAACAGCAGCAGTGACAGCGGCACAACCAAGATAAATCTATAAAAAGATAAAAATTATTTATATTTTATCTTTATTTTGACAATTTATAAACGTAAATAAATAAACAAATAAATAATTGTCAACGATCGAAAGATAAACCTGGATGAAAAGACACTCCTTTTGGACTTGCTACCAAGAGTGAACAAATGTCTTGTAAAATTATTATAATTATTTATATTTGTTACGGCCCAACTTGCCTGCTGAAAGAGTTATGCAGCCTCAGTATTGGAGTCAGCGTTTGCGTTTTCAGGGAGCACCTTGCTGAAGAAGATAAAGTTTGGATGAAGCCAACCAGGCAGTGAAGATGTGAACTAACACTTATGATTTGTTATGGCTCTAATTGCTGCGCCATCCCGATTTTTACAAACAGCAGCGATGACAGCGGCACAACCAACATAAATCTATAAAAAGATAAAAATTATTTATATTTTATCTTTATTTTGACAATTTATAAACATAAATAAATAAACAAATAAATAATTGTCAACGATCGAAAGATAAACCTGGATGAAAAGACTCTCCTTTTGGACTCGCTACCAAGAGTGAACAAATGTCTTGTAAAATTATTATAATTATTTATATTTGTTACGGCCCACCTTGCCTGCTGAAGGAGTTATGCAGCCTCAGTATTGGCTTCAGCTTTTGCGTTTTCAGGGAGCAGCTTGCTGAAGAAGATAAAGTTTGGATGAAGCCAAGCAGACAGTGAAGATGTGAACTAACACTTATGACATGTGTAAAAATGCTACGAGTGATGCCTCTAATTGCTGCGCCATCCCGATTTTTACAAACAGCAGCGGTGACAGCGGCACAACCAACATAAGTCTATAAAAGGATACAAATTATTTATATTTTATCTTTATTTTGACAATTTATAAACATAAATAAATAAACAAATAAATAATTGTCAACGATCGAAAGATAAACCTGGATGAAAAGACTCTCCTTTTGGACTCGCTACCAAGAGTGAACAAATGTCTTGTAAAATTATTATAATTATTCATATTTGTTACGGCCCAACTTGCCTGCTGAAAGAGTTATGCAGCCTCAGTATTGGAGTCAGCGTTTGCGTTTTCAGGGAGCACCTTGCTGAAGAAGATAAAGTTTGGATGAAGCCAACCAGACAGTGAAGATGTGAACTAACACTTATGATTTGTGATGGCCTCTAATTGCTGCGCCATCCCGATTTTTACAAACAGCAGCGATGACAGCGGCACAACCAACATAAATCTATAAAAAGATAAAAATTATTTATATTTTATCTTTATTTTGACAATTTATAAACATAAATAAATAAACAAATAAATAATTGTCAACGATCGAAAGATAAACCTGGATGAAAAGACTCTCCTTTTGGACTCGCTACCAAGAGTGAACAAATGTCTTGTAAAATTATTATAATTATTCATATTTGTTACGGCCCACCTTGCCTGCTGAAAGAGTTATGCAGCCTCAGTATTGGCGTCAGCGTTTGCGTTTTCAGGGAGCAGCTTGCTGAAGAAGATAAAGTTTGGATGAAGCCAAGCAGACAGTGAAGATGTGAACTAACACTTATGACTTGTGTAAAAATGCCACGAGTGATGCCTCTAATTGCTGCGCCATCCCGATTTTTACAAACAGCAGCGGTGACAGCGGCACAACCAACATAAGTCTATAAAAGGATACAAATTATTTATATTTTATCTTTATTTTGACAATTTATAAACATAAATAAATAAACAAATAAATAATTGTCAACGATCGAAAGATAAACCTGGATGAAAAGACTCTCCTTTTGGACTCGCTACCAAGAGTGAACAAATGTCTTGTAAAATTATTATAATTATTTATATTTGTTACGGCCCACCTTGCCTGCTGAAAGAGTTATGCAGCCTCAGTATTGGCGTCCGCGTTTGCGTTTTCAGGGAAGAAGATAAAGTTTGAATAAAGCCAACCAGACAGTGAAGATGTGAACTAACACTTATGACTTGTGTAAAAATGCTACGAGTGATGCCTCTAATTGCTGCGCCATCCCGATTTTTACAAACAGCAGCGGTGACAGCGGCACAACCAACATAAGTCTATAAAAGGATACAAATTATTTATATTTTGTCTTTATTTTGACAATTTATAAACATAAATAAATAAACAAATAAATAATTGTCAACGATCGAAAGATAAACCTGGATGAAAAGACTCTCCTTTTGGACTCGCTACCAAGAGTGAACAAATGTCTTGTAAAATTATTATAATTATTTATATTTGTTACGGCCCAACTTGCCTGCTGAAAGAGTTATGCAGCCTCAGTATTGGCGTCCGCGTTTGCGTTTTCAGGGAAGAAGATAAAGTTTGAATAAAGCCAACCAGACAGTGAAGATGTGAACTAACACTTATGACTTGTGTAAAAATGCTACGAGTGATGCCTCTAATTGCTGCGCCATCCCGATTTTTACAAACAGCAGCGGTGACAGCGGCACAACCAACATAAGTCTATAAAAGGATACAAATTATTTATATTTTGTCTTTATTTTGACAATTTATAAACATAAATAAATAAACAAATAAATAATTGTCAACGATCGAAAGATAAACCTGGATGAAAAGACTCTCCTTTTGGACTCGCTACCAAGAGTGAACAAATGTCTTGTAAAATTATTATAATTATTTATATTTGTTACGGCCCACCTTGCCTGCTGAATGAGTTATGCAGCCTCAGTATTGGCTTCAGCTTTTGCGTTTTCAGGGAGCAGCTTGCTGAAGAAGATAAAGTTTGGATGAAGCCAAGCAGACAGTGAAGATGTGAACTAACACTTATGACTTGTGTAAAAATGCCACGAGTGATGCCTCTAATTGCTGCGCCATCCCGATTTTTACAAACAGCAGCGGTGACAGCGGCACAACCAACATAAGTCTATAAAAGGATACAAATTATTTATATTTTATCTTTATTTTGACAATTTATAAACATAAATAAATAAACAAATAAATAATTGTCAACGATCGAAAGATAAACCTGGATGAAAAGACTCTCCTTTTGGACTCGCTACCAAGAGTGAACAAATGTCTTGTAAAATTATTATAATTATTTATATTTGTTACGGCCCACCTTGCCTGCTGAAAGAGTTATGCAGCCTCAGTATTGGCGTCAGCGTTTGCGTTTTCAGGGAAGAAGATAAAGTTTGAATAAAGCCAACCAGACAGTGAAGATGTGAACTAACACTTATGACTTGTGTAAAAATGCTACAGTGATGCCTCTAATTGCTGCGCCATCCCGATTTTTACAAACAGCAGCGGTGACAGCGGCACAACCAACATAAGTCTATAAAAGGATACAAATTATTTATATTTTGTCTTTATTTTGACAATTTATAAACATAAATAAATAAACAAATAAATAATTGTCAACGATCGAAAGATAAACCTGGATGAAAAGACTCTCCTTTTGGACTCGCTACCAAGAGTGAACAAATGTCTCGTAAAATTATTATAATTATTTATATTTGTTACGGCCCACCTTGCCTGCTGAATGAGTTATGCAGCCTCAGTATTGGCTTCAGCTTTTGCGTTTTCAGGGAGCAGCTTGCTGAAGAAGATAAAGTTTGGATGAAGCCAAGCAGACAGTGAAGATGTGAACTAACACTTATGAACTAACACTTGTGTAAAAATGCCACGAGTGATGCCTCTAATTGCTGCGCCATCCCGATTTTTACAAACAGCAGCGGTGACAGCGGCACAACCAACATAAATCTATAAAAAGATAAAAATTATTTATATTTTATCTTTATTTTGACAATTTATAAACATAAATAAATAAACAAATAAATAATTGTCAACGATCGAAAGATAAACCTGGATGAAAAGACTCTCCTTTTGGACTCGCTACCAAGAGTGAACAAATGTCTCGTAAAATTATTATAATTATTTATATTTGTTACGGCCCACCTTGCCTGCTGAATGAGTTATGCAGCCTCAGTATTGGCTTCAGCTTTTGCGTTTTCAGGGAGCAGCTTGCTGAAGAAGATAAAGTTTGGATAAAGCCAACCAGACAGTGAAGATGTGAACTAACACTTATGACTTGTGTAAAAATGCTACGAGTGATGCCTCTAATTGCTGCGCCATCCCGATTTTTACAAACAGCAGCGGTGACAGCGGCACAACCAACATAAGTCTATAAAAGGATACAAATTATTTATATTTTATCTTTATTTTGACAATTTATAAACATAAATAAATAAACAAATAAATAATTGTCAACGATCGAAAGATAAACCTGGATGAAAAGACTCTCCTTTTGGACTCGCTACCAAGAGTGAACAAATGTCTTGTAAAATTATTATAATTATTCATATTTGTTACGGCCCAACTTGCCTGCTGAAAGAGTTATGCAGCCTCAGTATTGGAGTCAGCGTTTGCGTTTTCAGGGAGCACCTTGCTGAAGAAGATAAAGTTTGGATGAAGCCAACCAGACAGTGAAGATGTGAACTAACACTTATGACTTGTGATGCCTCTAATTGCTGCGCCATCCCGATTTTTTCAAACAGCAGCGATGACAGCGGCACAACCAACATAAATCTATAAAAAGATAAAAATTATTTATAACTTATCTTTATTTTGACAATTTATAAACGTAAATAAATAAACAAATAAATAATTGTCAACAATCGAAAGATAAACCTGGATGAAAAGACTCTCCTTTTGGACTCGCTACCAAGAGTGAACAAATGTCTTGTAAAATTATTTTAATTATTTATATTTGTTACGGACCACCTTGCCTGCTGAAAGAGTTATGCAGCCTCAGTATTGGAGTCAGCGTTTGCGTTTTCAGGAAGCACCTTGCTGAAGAAGATAAAGTTTGGATGAAGCCAACCAGACAGTGAAGATGTGAACTAACACTTATGACTTGTGTAAAAATGCTACGAGTGATGCCTCTAATTGCTGCGCCATCCCGATTTTTACAAACAGCAGCGGTGACAGCGGCACAAACAACATAAGTCTATAAAAGGATACAAATTATTTATATTTTATCTTTATTTTGACAATTTATAAACATAAATAAATAAACAAATAAATAATTGTCAACGATCGAAAGATAAACCTGGATGAAAAGACTCTCCTTTTGGACTCGCTACCAAGAGTGAACAAATGTCTTGTAAAATTATTATAATTATTTATATTTGTTACGGACCACCTTGCCTGCTGAATGAGTTATGCAGCCTCAGTATTGGCTTCAGCTTTTGCGTTTTCAGGGAGCAGCTTGCTGAAGAAGATAAAGTTTGGATGAAGCCAAGCAGACAGTGAAGATGTGAACTAACACTTATGACTTGTGTAAAAATGCACGTGATGCCTCTAATTGCTGCGCCATCCCGATTTTTACAAACAGCAGCGGTGACAGCGGCACAACCAACATAAATCTATAAAAGGATACAAATTATTTATATTTTATCTTTATTTTGACAATTTATAAACATAAATAAATAAACAAATAAATAATTGTCAACGATCGAAAGATAAACCTGGATGAAAAGACTCTCCTTTTGGACTCGCTACCAAGAGTGAACAAATGTCTTGTAAAATTATTATAATTATTTATATTTGTTACGGCCCACCTTGCCTGCTGAAAGAGTTATGCAGCCTCAGTATTGGCGTCCGCGTTTGCGTTTTCAGGGAAAGAAGATAAAGTTTGGATAAAGCCAACCAGACAGTGAAGATGTGAACTAACACTTATGACTTGTGTAAAAAATGCTACGAGTGATGCCTCTAATTGCTGCGCCATCCCGATTTTTACAAACAGCAGCGGTGACAGCGGCACAACCAACATAAGTCTATAAAAGGATACAAATTATTTATATTTTATCTTTATTTTGACAATTTATAAACATAAATAAATAAACAAATAAATAATTGTCAACGATCGAAAGATAAACCTGGATGAAAAGACTCTCCTTTTGGACTCGCTACCAAGAGTGAACAAATGTCTTGTAAAATTATTATAATT
The DNA here is from genome assembly GCA_018150835.1 of Drosophila repletoides. NCBI lineage: Eukaryota > Metazoa > Arthropoda > Insecta > Diptera > Drosophilidae > Drosophila > Drosophila repletoides. Next base: position 4,264 of record JAECWQ010000188.1, on the reverse strand, counting down.
ATTTATATTTGTTACGGCCCACCTTGCCTGCTGAAAGAGTTATGCAGCCTCAGTATTGGCTTCAGCTTTTGCGTTTTCAGGGAGCAGCTTGCTAAGAAGATAAAGTTTGGATGAAGCCAACCAGACAGTGAAGATGTGAACTAACACTTATGACTTGTGTAAAAATGCTACAGTGATGCCTCTAATTGCTGCGCCATCCCGATTTTTACAAACAGCAGCGGTGACAGCGGCACAACCAACATAAGTCTATAAAAGGATACAAATTATTTATATTTTATCTTTATTTTGACAATTTATAAACATAAATAAATAAACAAATAAATAATTGTCAACGATCGAAAGATAAACCTGGATGAAAAGACTCTCCTTTTGGACTCGCTACCAAGAGTGAACAAATGTCTTGTAAAATTATTATAATTATTTATATTTGTTACGGCCCACCTTGCCTGCTGAAAGAGTTATGCAGCCTCAGTATTGGCTTCAGCGTTTGCGTTTTCAGGGAGCAGCTTGCTGAAGAAGATAAAGTTTGGATGAAGCCAAGCAGACAGTGAAGATGTGAACTAACACTTATGACTTGTGTAAAAATGCCACGAGTGATGCCTCTAATTGCTGCGCCATCCCGATTTTTACAAACAGCAGCGGTGACAGCGGCACAACCAACATAAGTCTATAAAAGGATACAAATTATTTATATTTTATCTTTATTTTGACAATTTATAAACATAAATAAATAAACAAATAAATAATTGTCAACGATCGAAAGATAAACCTGGATGAAAAGACTCTCCTTTTGGACTCGCTACCAAGAGTGAACAAATGTCTTGTAAAATTATTATAATTATTTATATTTGTTACGGCCCACCTTGCCTGCTGAAGGAGTTATGCAGCCTCAGTATTGGCGTCAGCTTTTGCGTTTTCAGGGAGCAGCTTGCTGAAGAAGATAAAGTTTGAATAAAGCCAACCAGACAGTGAAGATGTGAACTAACACTTATGACTTGTGTAAAAATGCTACGTGATGCCTCTAATTGCTGCGCCATCCCGATTTTTACAAACAGCAGCGGTGACAGCGGCACAACCAACATAAGTCTATAAAAGGATACAAATTATTTATATTTTATCTTTATTTTGACAATTTATAAACATAAATAAATAAACAAATAAATAATTGTCAACGATCGAAAGATAAACCTGGATGAAAAGACTCTCCTTTTGGACTCGCTACCAAGAGTGAACAAATGTCTTGTAAAATTATTATAATTATTTATATTTGTTACGGCCCACCTTGCCTGCTGAAAGAGTTATGCAGCCTCAGTATTGGCTTCAGCGTTTGCGTTTTCAGGGAGCAGCTTGCTGAAGAAGATAAAGTTTGGATGAAGCCAAGCAGACAGTGAAGATGTGAACTAACACTTATGACTTGTGTAAAAATGCTACGAGTGATGCCTCTAATTGCTGCGCCATCCCGATTTTTACAAACAGCAGCGATGACAGCGGCACAACCAACATAAGTCTATAAAAGGATACAAATTATTTATATTTTATCTTTATTTTGACAATTTATAAACATAAATAAATAAACAAATAAATAATTGTCAACGATCGAAAGATAAACCTGGATGAAAAGACTCTCCTTTTGGACTCGCTACCAAGAGTGAACAAATGTCTTGTAAAATTATTATAATTATTTATATTTGTTACGGACCACCTTGCCTGCTGAATGAGTTATGCAGCCTCAGTATTGGCGTCCGCGTTTGCGTTTTCAGGGAAGAAGATAAAGTTTGAATAAAGCCAACCAGACAGTGAAGATGTGAACTAACACTTATGACTTGTGTAAAAATGCTACAGTGATGCCTCTAATTGCTGCGCCATCCCGATTTTTACAAACAGCAGCGGTGACAGCGGCACAAACAACATAAGTCTATAAAAGGATACAAATTATTTATATTTTATCTTTATTTTGACAATTTATAAACATAAATAAATAAACAAATAAATAATTGTCAACGATCGAAAGATAAACCTGGATGAAAAGACTCTCCTTTTGGACTCGCTACCAAGAGTGAACAAATGTCTCGTAAAATTATTATAATTATTTATATTTGTTACGGCCCAACTTGCCTGCTGAACGAGTTATGCAGCCTCAGTATTGGCATCAGCGTTTGCGTTTTCAGGGAGCAGCTTGCTGAAGAAGATAAAGTTTGGATAAAGCCAACCGGACAGTGAAGATGTGAACTAACACTTATGAATTGTGTAAAAATGCCGAGTGATGCCTCTAATTGCTGCGCCATCCCGATTTTTACAAACAGCAGCGGTGACAGCGGCACAACCAACATAAGTCTATAAAAGGATACAAATTATTTATATTTTATCTTTATTTTGACAATTTATAAACATAAATAAATAAACAAATAAATAATTGTCAACGATCGAAAGATAAACCTGGATGAAAAGACTCTCCTTTTGGACTCGCTACCAAGAGTGAACAAATGTCTTGTAAAATTATTATAATTATTCATATTTGTTACGGCCCAACTTGCCTGCTGAAAGAGTTATGCAGCCTCAGTATTGGAGTCAGCGTTTGCGTTTTCAGGGAGCACCTTGCTGAAGAAGATAAAGTTTGGATGAAGCCAACCAGACAGTGAAGATGTGAACTAACACTTATGACTTGTGTACGGATGCCTCTAATTGCTGCGCCATCCCGATTTTTACAAACAGCAGCGATGACAGCGGCACAACCAACATAAGTCTATAAAAGGATACAAATTATTTATATTTTATCTTTATTTTGACAATTTATAAACATAAATAAATAAACAAATAAATAATTGTCAACGATCGAAAGATAAACCTGGATGAAAAGACTCTCCTTTTGGACTCGCTACCAAGAGTGAACAAATGTCTTGTAAAATTATTATAATGCAGCCTCAGTATTGGCGTCCGCGTTTGCGTTTTCAGGGAAGAAGATAAAGTTTGAATAAAGCCAACCAGACAGTGAAGATGTGAACTAACACTTATGACTTGTGTAAAAATGCTACGAGTGATGCCTCTAATTGCTGCGCACTGCCGATTTTTTCAAACAGCAGCGATGACAGCGGCACAACCAACATAAGTCTATAAAAGGATACAAATTATTTATATTTTGTCTTTATTTTGACAATTTATAAACATAAATAAATAAACAAATAAATAATTGTCAACGATCGAAAGATAAACCTGGATGAAAAGACTCTCCTTTTGGACTCGCTACCAAGAGTGAACAAATGTCTCGTAAAATTATTATAATTATTTATATTTGTTACGGCCCACCTTGCCTGCTGAATGAGTTATGCAGCCTCAGTATTGGCTTCAGCTTTTGCGTTTTCAGGGAGCAGCTTGCTGAAGAAGATAAAGTTTGGATGAAGCCAAGCAGACAGTGAAGATGTGAACTAACACTTATGACTTGTGTAAAAATGCCACGAGTGATGCCTCTAATTGCTGCGCCATCCCGATTTTTACAAACAGCAGCGGTGACAGCGGCACAACCAACATAAGTCTATAAAAGGATACAAATTATTTATATTTTATCTTTATTTTGACAATTTATAAACATAAATAAATAAACAAATAAATAATTGTCAACGATCGAAAGATAAACCTGGATGAAAAGACTCTCCTTTTGGACTCGCTACCAAGAGTGAACAAATGTCTTGTAAAATTATTATAATTATTCATATTTGTTACGGCCCAACTTGCCTGCTGAAAGAGTTATGCAGCCTCAGTATTGGAGTCAGCGTTTGCGTTTTCAGGGAGCACCTTGCTGAAGAAGATAAAGTTTGGATGAAGCCAACCAGACAGTGAAGATGTGAACTAACACTTATGATTTGTGATGGCTCTAATTGCTGCGCCATCCCGATTTTTACAAACAGCAGCGATGACAGCGGCACAACCAACATAAGTCTATAAAAGGATACAAATTATTTATATTTTATCTTTATTTTGACAATTTATAAACATAAATAAATAAACAAATAAATAATTGTCAACGATCGAAAGATAAACCTGGATGAAAAGACTCTCCTTTTGGACTCGCTACCAAGAGTGAACGAATGTCTTGTAAAATTATTATAATTATTTATATTTGTTACGGCCCACCATGCCTGCTGAAAGAGTTATGCAGCCTCAGTATTGGCGTCCGCTTTGCGTTTTCAGGGAAGAAGATAAAGTTTGAATAAAGCCAACCAGACAGTGAAGATGTGAACTAACACTTATGACTTGTGTAAAAATGCCA
>JAECWQ010000187.1:0-220637 GCA_018150835.1 Drosophila repletoides | reverse complement strand
CAGCCAAGAAAAAGAGCTAAATGAGCATCGCTCATTTTATCCGTTCATCTTGGCTGAGAACTCTCCATATTAACACTCCCTCTGGTCTCCAAACTCTCTTTGGCAGGCCCAAGGCGGCCATCACTACTTTTAAGTTTTAATATATAATTTGAAGTGTCACAGTAAAGTGCAAGAATAAATAGACCCAATATCAAAAATCATCATCTTTTCCTTGATTGGTACTCCATTATGGTTGGAGATCACGTAAACACAACTGACTTTCATGTCACCTAAGGTGCAGTTTGCTTCTAGCACTCTTTGTGATCAGACGTGTTTTTGTGTGTTTTCAATTTCAAATTTTTCAAAAGTTTTAAAATATTAATAAGAAGAACATGTGCTGGAATCAAACTTGCTTATTGCGTATCTGTGTTTATCAACCTTTCTTTACAGATTGGAGCTTACCATTGATTGATTGATGTTTATTACGTTCCTTTCTGGATATTCTTTACTTGTCAAGGAAAGTTCAAGGAAAGTTGTCTACTTACATTCTCTTCAAGGATCTGGTTGATTTTGGAGGATTTGCGCTTGTGTATGGTATTTATTGAATGAAGTTTTATTAATTTTTGTGATTTTGTTGAATTTTTAGTTTTTATTTTGTTTTGAATTTATTTTTGACAGTCTGCTCTTACATATTGTTGAATTTATTTTTGTTTATTTGTTTTGAGTGTGAATCTGATTTAGAAGGTCGCTGTTGTACTGGATGTCGTTCTGGTATGAAAACGACAGTTCCTTCTAGATCGAAATTACCTAAAATACCTAAAATGTCAGAAGCAGAACTTGATTCGGTTGTTGATTCGAATAAGGATGTTTTGACTGCAGATGTGCTTGTTCCCTCGTGTTCGGAGAATAAGAAGGGACCAGTGAAGCGTAAGGGGAGCTCAGTAGAGAAGATGAAGGGTACCTCAAAAAATATTCTGATGGTCGCGATGGGGGCGAATGTCTCTGGCTCTTTGGCTTATAGCCTTATTCTACACCACTGAGTACGATGTGTTGTTATTCTCGCTTATTGCGGAGAACGAGCACCTGAAGGCCCGTCTGGTGACCGGAGAACATGCTAAACATGTTCAGAGCAAACAGATGCCGTTTCCGCCGGTTGACACACGTAAAGGGAGTTCCACGTTGGCAATGCCATCTATCTTGGAGATACCTCGTCCTGTTGAGACCTGGTCCCTGGTTGTCCGCAGCAAGGCTGCAGGTGGTACCGCAAAGGACGTAGTTGAGAAAGTAGTGAAGGAAGTAGGTCCTACTCTGGGTGTGCGTGTCCATGAGGTTAATCCTCTACGGGATGGAGGCGCAATTATCCGTACCCCTTCCGTAGCAGAGCGGAAAAAGATAGTGGAGAACACGAAGTTCGGCGAGGTTGGTTTGGAAGTGAGAGTAAATGACAAGTTAGGACTAAAGGTTGTGCATTGCGTTCACTCGCAGATCACTCCTGACGAGTTCATAAATGATTTGTATGAGATGAACCTCAAGGAGACTATGTCCCTTGAAGCCTTTAAGAAAGGTGTCCGTATGGCAAGCCGGCCCTGGGTTGTAAATGCTGATAGATCAGTGAATGTTGTCCTGGAGGGTTCTGGCCTGGCCATGCAAGACCTCTTGGATGTCGGACGCTGTTACATTAAATGGTTTTCCTTTAGTGTGAAGGATTTTGAACCGGTTATGGGTTGCTTTCGTTGTCTGGGCTTCGATCATAAAGTCGCGGAATGCAAGGCCAAAGAAAATATTTGTCGTCGCTGTTGCCAACCGGGGCACCGTCTGTATCAATGCAGCAATGCATTGAACTGCAGAAATTGTGCGGTCAAGGGAAAGCCGTCGGATCATCTTATGATGTCCCTGGTATGTCCAGTGTACAGTGCGATTTTTGCGCGTGCTAATGCTAAACATTAATATGGCTAGCAAGATCCTTCAAGTAAACTGTCAGAGATCGTACTCTGTGATGTGTGACATTGGTGCAGTTATGTGTGAAAGGGGTAGCTACATTGCCTTACTACAGGAACCCTACACAACCAATGTTTGTGTACGTGGCTTTCCCGATAGTATGCGGGTTTTTCCTGATAGTAGGGCTAATACGGCTATTGTTGTGAATGATGTCAGTATTGAATGCACTTTAGTAAATTCAACTGACTATGGGGTGTGTGTATATAGCTACTTCTGGTTAGTAGCGTACCAGGCAGTCTTGTTTTAGATGCGAATGCTTCGGCCTCTTTGTGGTTTAGTAAGATATCTGGACAAGCATCCGGATATTCGAACTACTCGCGGGGTGAGGTACTAGCCGAATGGGCCGTGTCCCAGGATGTACGGGTGATTAATGAACCGAAAGAGTGGTACACTTTTAATGGTCCGATGGGGAAAAGTGAAATTGATATCACTTTCGTGAATGTAGCAGCTATGAATATATTTAATTTCCAATGGAGTGTCTTGGACGGGCTAGGTGTTAGCAGAGGCTTGCTTAATATCAAAGCGTAGCTTTTGCAATCCATCGAAACATGATCTTAGCTACAAAGAGGATTTCGAGAAAAGAGAAAACTCCCCAAAAGCAGATTCTCCTCGGAGTTTCATAGGCAGCAAGTCTCGAGAAAGCCAAACTGAAAAAGAGGGAAGTAAGAGAATCTTCGCAGTCCATTGAGTCCATGGACTCGACGGTCTCCAAGGATCCAGTGGAATCCAAGTCCAGTGAAGAACCAAGAACCAGTGAAAAAATTTAACTTTTAAAATTATTTGAATAAATTAGTGTTCTTGCTTGTACGACTGTCGAACTGAGAATGAAGTAAAATATTTTGTTCAAGTTCAGGAGCAGACGAACAGTAGACATGGTTTACTATTCAACTCTATGAAAACGATTAACGAATAATATTACTATATCTATCAACTTGTAAGCCTTCCCACGGGAGAACAGGAAGACACACTTCACCCGTTCGACACCAAGCTGTATTTGGTGATGGGCTCCCTGTGTGGTCGGACTATCCTGTTCAATACAAATTAATTTTTTTTTTTTATGGTCCGTAGGATTGCTGAAAATCCAGGCAAAATAACTCACTCAGGAAAGAAGGCGAAAAAGAAATATAAAGATAAATAGAATGAAAATCGACTATAATAGAAAGACTGATAGAAAGTAAGAGAGTAATAAAGTAAGATAAGGACAATTTAGGAAAACACCAACCAAAAAATAAGCAGTGTTGCCAAGGCAGCAACCACGTCAACCATCAATGATTGGGGTTTCACGAAGATAGAACAGAAGAGCAGATTTTAGGTGTAAGAGAGAGAGAGAGTTCTAAAGCGATAACGTGATAAAATTCGTTGTAGTTGGAGCACAGCACACGGAATCGATTGTGCAACGCATAGTCAGTTGTGCAATTAGATAAAAATAAGGGATAATAATTTCTTGTTAGTCTACGTGGAACATGAAAGTTAAGACGAGATAATAGAAAAGGAGAGCTAATGATAATTAATTTATGAAGAAAAATAATACCTAGGATAGTTCTACGGTTAGTTAATGAAGGGAGATCAATGAGTAAGAGCCTATCAGAGTACGGTGGAAGACGGCGATCGGGATCCCATTTTAAGCCACGAAGGGCAAAGATGAGGAATTGCTTCTGAATGGATTCAATACGAACTTGATGGATTACATATTGAGGACTCCAAACACATGAACAATATTCTAGTTTGGGGCGAACTAGAAAGTATAAAGTATTTTGGTATAGTATAAAGTATTTTGGTAACAAAGGGGGTCATTAAAATCCTTGGACCAACGATTAATGAATCCAAGAACACCATTGGCATTGTTAGTTATAAAGGAGACATGCAGAATGAAACTAAGTTTGGCATCAAAAAGTACAACAACAGTCGTTATACGTTGCAAGGTTACATTGTCAAGCGTATACGTGACTAAGTGTGGAGTAATTCGACTAAAAGTCATAAACAAGCATTTAGAAATATTTAATTGCAACTTATTAGCCTGTCACCAAAGATGCATGGACTTACAGTCATCTTGAAGACAAATATAGTTAGAAAGTTCGTTGTAAGAAAGAATAAGTTTCACATCATCAGCATACATAAGGATGCGTGAGTAGGACAAAAAATAGATGGCAGGTCATTAATAAATAATGTGAAGAATAATGGACCAAGATAACTACCTTGCGGCACACCCGAAGTAACAAATACGGGTTTAGAAATTTCTCAATAGAACTCTTTGGGTCCTGTTTTTTAAATAAGAGGAAGTCCAAGTCAGAAGTGAGGGGCGGAATCCAATTTGATCTAGCTTGAAGATTAAAAGATCATGATTTACAGAGTCAAATGCTTTACTGAAATCAGTATAAATGATACCTGTTTTGTCACCAATGATGTGAATTCGAGCAGATTAGTCGTGGTAGACCGACTCTTAATAAAGCCATGTTGAAAAGGGAAATTATCGATTTACAGAGGTGCTACAAAGTTAATGCTAAAATTTTTTCAACTTGGGATATTGTCGGGCCCAGGAGAATATGAAGATTTTAAAGTTTTCATTGCTGTAACTAGATCGTTATCAGTAATGATAGGAGCAAATAAAGAGTTAGAGGAAGAAATAGGATAAGGATAAGGGTAAGCGATATTGTTAATGGAAGAAGTGTAAGTAGATTGAAAGAAATTTGCAAAAAGGTTAGCACTAGTTAAATCATCAATGGATCCCTCATTCTTCAGGAAAAATGTAGGACGCATAGACGAGCTTTTGCGCTTAGAATTTAAAAATTTATAAAACAGTTTAGGATCCCGCTCAAAGTGATTCCTGCAGCGCATAAGATACTCATTATAGCATTGAGAGTAAGGAGAAGGAAGTTAGATTTAGCAATAGAATATTTAGAAGTCAAGATTAGATCCAGAGAGAGAATTTTTTAAACAGCTTAGTTTTAATATTTTTTAAATTTGAAGGTCGACGTGTAAACCAGGGAGGATGAAACAGGCAATAGAACACTACTTGGAATACAGATATCAAGAAGTGAGTTAATAGTGTCATAGAAGTGGGTTAGACCAAAATTTTTATTAATCGAATTGTATAGAGTAGACCAATCAGTTGAGGAAAGAAGTTGATTAAGCAAGGAAAAATTTCCCTTGCGAAAACAACAGTGGGTTTTACTAATAGGTTTGTATACTGGATATTTCCACATCAGGAGCGGAAACGGATAAAGAACGGAAAAATTAACTGCATTGAGTACCCCACCACCACGACGAGTTGTTCTATCTTTTCTGTAGGATGTAAAGATAGTAGAAAAAATTTCAGAATTTGAAATTGAGAAATTAAGCCATTTCTCAAAAAAAGCAATAATTTGAGACTCGAAGGAAGAACTTTGTAAAAATACATTTTTATGTTAAGACACTAGACGTCTAACATTCCGATAACTGATATGTAGTAAGTCAGAAGATCGATCTAGTTATGGAGCCTTCTAATCGCTGCTGGATCAGATAAGTATATCATAGAACCCCATAAGAATAACACAGTGTATCGCATATTAGACAAGGAGCAGTCAAAATTAAAATAAAAAAAACCATCAACTTTTTCAGCGGCTATTTATCCCAATCCCTTATTCTGGGCACTTTTCATATTAATAAAAATGACCGAATTTTAATAGTATATTGTATTATTAATCAACAATCGAACAAATGATTTTGTAGCATTAAAAAATTTTTTTTTTAAGCACAAACAATTTGAGTGTTCCGTTTGCCCTGTGCTTTCCTTGATGGGAAGAGCATTTATCTCGGATGCATGGACGCGGGCTTACGCCCTAAGGGAATGCCTTTTGAATAACTTGCCATATTAGCGTTTTCGTTTCCATATCCTTTCAGATGAGTTCAGTTGAGTTGAGCTGAACTGAGTTGAGTTGAGTTGAGTGGAGTTCAGTTCGGTGGGGTACAGTGCGTCGCTGTGTCCATGCGTGGGTATTTGTCAAAAGGATTTTGTAGTGATTTAGCTACCGGCCCAAATTACTGCTGAATTGAGCCTGAGCCTGAGTTGCAAATTAGCTGCAAAATTGTTTGCCAAAGCCGCAACAAATATATATATATATGTATATAAATATATATATATATATCTGTACTGTCTGTATAAAGGCAAACAAATTCAGTCAATAATTTGACTCTGCCACATTCTACGGTCTTGCATAATAAATAAACGCCATGAAATACGCGTCTTAACACGCAATGCACAGCACAAAAAAAAGGACTCTTTGTCTTTCAGTGTATATGCATATGTATGTGTTTGTGTGTGTGAGAGAGAGAGAGAGAGAGAGAGAGAGAGTGTGTATGCGCCATATGACACCACCTTGACTCATTAATTACGCACTGGCATTTTTATTTTCATTCATTGTGAGTTATTGACAGAGACACAAGCACACACATATGGAATTGTGGTGAACGAGACAAGCCGCAAATGAAACGTGTGCTTCGTCCTCAGCTGCTGCTTATTTGCAGAGTTGCCGCAGCTTCATCTGTTTGCCGCTGGCCTTCAATTCAATTGGTAATTGGAATAAAAGGGTATCACAATTTCAGCATTCAGCTTGATCTGCTTGCAATAAGCCAAAAAAAACATTAGCGGCCTCATAAAAATGGCTCAAAGACTAAACTTTTCTTTCCAAAATAACCACTCAATTTCAACACAAAACAATACAGCAATAATGTCATTAGAGTTTCAGTTGTCTGGTGGAAAAAATGCCAATCTGTTAAGAAGATTCAGTTCAGGAATAAATTCTATATATTTTCAAGTCAACTTGGGATAGAAATAGAAACAGGCTAAGACCAGCAGAATTCTGAGATTGATAAAAGGGGCTTCAATATGGAAATTCCTGTGTGATTTTTTAGGACATAGCCAGGATAAGAATTCAAAAAGGGAATTATAGTTGTGTTCCCGCTTTTCTTTGTGGTTTATAAATATGTTAAATTTTGATGGAAGAAAACCAAATTTGAAACTAGGCACTTCTCTCTCTCTCTCTCCCTATTTCATTATAATGGAAATTAATATTGAAGGATCCTTTATAGCTCGCAGTATTATGCAGCTAAAAAAATCTTTTTTAATTATTACACTCTTATTTTAGCTATTTTTATTATAATACAGTAGCTTTCTCTGTGTTGTTTTCTTCCTATTTCAAAGAGAAATATGTATACTTATAAATGAAATTCCTTTATTTGCCAGCGCAGCGCAGCACATTCTGGTTTCTTTGAAAGAGCAGCTTTATGCAATATATTTTCACTTTTTACTTTATTTTTGTTGTTGTCGTTGTTGTTGTTGTTGCTGTTGCTGTTGCTGTTGCTGTTGCTGTTGTTGTTGCTGTTGCTGTTGCTGTTGCTGTTGCTGTTGCTGTTGCTGTTGCTGTTGCTGTTGCTGTTGCTGTTCCTGTTGCTGTTGCTATCGCATGTGCGGTCGCTAAAGAATCTGACGCACTTATCGCAAATTACTTTGGCAGTTGCAACTGCGCTGCTTTTGTATATAAATTTAACAATTTACTCACACACGTGCAAGCATGCGTACACTGCCAGGCACTTGAGACCTTAAATTACATACTGTCGACAGCAGCAGCAGCGGCAAGGCCAACGTTGCAAGCGCAGCGAAAAATGCAGCAACTGTGACTGCGACTGTGACTCATTTAAGTGCATTTAACTAATTATTGTTAATAAAATAATATTTTTGCATTTTATTGTGGATTTGTCGAGCGCTTTGCACCAGGCGCTTTGTTTTTTTTTTTGTATTTTATTTATGCATATGTGAGTGAGCGTCCATAAATAACACATGCGAACCTTCTGCATTCAGTTCCCTCAAGTTTCATGATGATGGCTCTGGCAAATCAAGAAAATCAGATAAATTCGAATAACAATAATTTCTTCCGGTTGAATGCCAGCAAACGACTATGCACACAGATAAACACACAGACAGTCAGAGAGGCGGGCCATTGGTAGCAGCGGGGCAGAGATGGACGATAGGCGACATTTCCATACCGGATGCACATAAGTATACAGGGATTGACAGGATGTGCGGGCCGTGCAACCGAACTGCAGCTGCTAAGACAGTTGTCCTTTGGCTAAACTTGTTGGTTTAGGCCATGGCTCAGTGCTAAGCAAATTCGACTAGTTGCTGAACTCTACAAAACCCCGGCCATTTTCAGGATTTAATTATAAGGCAGCTGGATGAATAATTATATCTATCTGACACCGAAGAGAAGAAGCTAAGCGTAGCTTTAAAATGAAGCGGCAGAAAAACGAGCCGTCAATTTAGCTGTCCTTTTTTTTGCATATAGAATTGCATGATTTATTTATTTTTCAGTTGGCTAGTCGGACACGTTTTCTATATACAACTCATATATCATCAGGATATGATATCCTATCACCTGTATAGCAGCATTCTGGCTGGCCATTAATAAAATAATTATATTTTTGCAGAGTATCATAAATTATGTTTAATGCGTAGAAAGCAAAAACCAAAAATTATAAATAATGCTTTATTGTATGGTCAATAAAATTGCCGACAATAACTGCATTTTATCGTGTCATAATGTTTATACAATCACATAACTATATATATTTATATAAAATATATAATATATATGTATGTTTATTTAACAATATGGCATTGGCTGAATCCTTTAATATGGCCGGTATGGTGCGGTTTTTTGGCCGACTAACTTAAGGATCTTTGTGAAAAACTGTGAGGGATAAAAATCCAGCAGCTCTGCCTCTACCTCTACCTGTGGGAGATATATGTACATATTTTTTTTGTTAATTTTTTGTTGAATTCTCTCTGAATTGTTGGCTAACAAAAAAGCTTCGAAAATCAAGGTTGGGTTAATGCAGCTGCACTGCTGTGTAGATGGGCTGCAATCAGCTCTTTGTGCATATCAAAAATCTGTTAGCCGGCAACTGGACAATTGAGAAAGAAACAAAAAAAAAAGAACAATATTGAATGCATGAAAGAAGAATTCAATTCAAACAATTTTCAGGCACCAGCCATATAATAAAATTCAATTCAATTCAAGGTGTCTAAGCGGATAAATAGAAGCTATAAAAATTCAATAAAAATTTAACTGGCTTCCGTCTAAGTAATCTGATTCGATTTTCCAGCTATAATTAAATTTCGGTTTAACGGAGTTCAGGAGCACCTGGCCAAATTAGCATAGAGCCAAGCCTTCATGGCCTGAAATAACAAGTCTAGCCCTGTGCCCGGAATTATATAAGAATAACATTCAAATACTTACCCAAAGGGCTTATCAAACAACTGTATTAATAGCTGCTGCTGCCCCTTTTCCTTATTATGGTTAGTAGGGACAGAGTCTGATAATCCTGTATTTAGCAGGCAAAGAAAAGTCATGCCTTTGAGTTCGGAGTTCTACCAAAAATTGTCATCTAATAATACAAACAATAAGAGGGAGAACCAGAAATAGTCCAATGAAGAGGCGTAAGTTGTATATAACATGGAGCTGGCGGGGCGGAGCAGGCGAGCTACTCGTCTAAAGCGGCGCAATTAGTGGGTTTAGTGGGGCAAACTTTGAGGCTGGGCCATAAATTGGATAGACAGACAGGCGGATCGGTCTGCTATTTACGCTTTAAACACATTTTTCAGCACTCAGTTTTTTGAATGCTTTGGCTATGCTGCATTTCCGTTTGAATTTAATAATTTAAGCTTCCGGCATAAACCGGAAATGACAAATAAAATGCAGCGCCATATACTGCGCACACTATGCACTGCACAAGGAAAAAGAAAAATAAAAATTCGTCAAAATTTCGACAGTTCGCAAATGGAATTGCACATATATAATTTAATTTGAGACTCGAGTGCTGTTTTTTCGCCTCTTTTTTCATGCAGTCCTTGTACTAGTCCCTGTACTCTAAAAGTCCTTGCTATTGGCTTATTTATTGCGCTGAGCATTATAATTTTCATTAAGCTAACTACTGGAAAACGGCAGACAACCAAAGACGTCCGTAGCAAGGATTGAAAAGGGTGCAACTATAATTATTTTTCTTTTTTCCTTCGCATTTGTGAGAAAATTCCAAGATGTTCAAGTTGCTTGAGGCGCTTGATCTGTCCCCTTTACTTGCAAGTCTCTGGGCGACAAGTTGAACTTAATTTATACACTATTGTAAATTCCGTCTTTCACACCTGTTACACGCAATTATCCGGCCACGTGCAAAAAACTTTCGGAGCGGACTGCATTTGGGCCTAATCTTTAACAGCGCTTCATTTCGGCAGCCAGAGTGATGCTGGTACGGAAGTAAATGAGTTTTGGATTAGGACACCAATCGAAGCAGAGGCACAGAGAGAGATTGAAGAGAAAGGGGAGAGTCTTGCGGGTGACCAGGCGACGGCTGTCAAAGTGCTGTATAAGTATCTTAGAGCTAAGTCCACCATTAGTGGAGCCTTGGGGCAAATGCCGCAAGCACTGATTGCCACTGAAACGCAAGTGAAATTAACCTCGAGTGCTGCACGGTTTAATTTGCACTCTACACTCCGGGCGGAAAAACTTCGTTCTGAATGGAGCCAACTCCAACTCCAACTGCAGCTCCAGCTCCAAATCCCAAAATCCACTCTTCCATCTCAAATGTAATTTCCACTTACTCAAACTTTTTAACTTATCTCTTGATTCCGCTGTTTTTCCATGTCTTTGGAAGGAATCATATATTATCCCAACTCACAAAAAGGGAGCTAAATCCGATATATCGAATTACAGTGGAATTGCAAAGTTGTCTGCAATCCCAAAATTATTCGAAAAAATTTTAGCATCAACTTTGCAGCACCTTTGTAAATCGATAATTTCCCCTGTTCAACATGGCTTTATTAAGAGTCGGTCTACCACGACTAATCTGCTTGAATTCACATCATTGGTGAATGATGCATTCCTTAGTAGAATGCAAACAGATGTCATTTATACTGATTTCAGTAAATCATTTGACTCAAGCTAGATCGAATTGGATTCCGCCCCACACTTCTGACTTGGATTTTCTCATATTTAAAACACAGGACCCAAAGAGTTCTGTTGAGATCCGAAATTTCTAAATCCGTATTTGTTACTTCGGGTGTGCCGGAAGGTAGTCATCTTGGTCCATTATTTTTCACATTATTTATTAATGACCTGCCTTCTATTTTGTCCCACTCACGCATCCTTATGTATGCTGATGATGTGAAACTTACAAAGATCCTTCTAAATATATTTGTCTGCAAGATGACTGTAACTCCATGCATCTTTGGTGTCAGGCTAATAAGTTGCATTTAAATATTTCTAAATGGTTGTTTATGACTTTTAGTCGAATTACTCCACACTTAGTCACGTATACGCTTGGCAATGTACCCTTGCAACGTATAACGACTGTGGAAGACCTTGGTGTACTTTTTGATGTCAAACTTAGTTTCATTCTGCATATCTCTTCTATAACTAACAAAGCCAAGGGTGTTCTTGGATTCATTAAACGTTGGTCCAAGGAGTTTAATGACCCCTTTGTTACTAAACTCCTTTATACTTCTCTAGTTCGTCCCATACTAGAATATTGTTCATGTGTTTGGAGTCCTCAATATGGAATCCATCAAGTTCGTATTGAATCCATTCAGAAGCAATTCCTCCTCTTTGCCCTTCGTGGGTTAAACTGGAATCCCGATCGCCGTCTTCCACCGTACTCTGATAGGCTCTTACTCATTGATCTCCCTTCATTAACTAACCGTAGAACTATCCTTGGTATTATTTTTCTTCATAAATTAATTATCGGTGACATTAGCTCTCCTTTTCTATTATCTCGTCTTAACTTTCATGTTCCACGTAGACTAACAAGAAATTATTATCCCTTATTTTTATCTAATTGCACAACTGACTATGCGTTGCACAATCGATTCCGTGTGCTGTGCTCCAACTACAACGAATTTTATCACGTTATCTCTTTAGAACTCTCTCTCTTACACCTAAAATCTGCTCTTCTGTTCTATCTTCGGGAGAACCCCAATCATTGATTGGTTGACGTGGTTGCTGCCTTGGCAACACTGCTTCTTTTTTTGGTTGGTGTTTTCCTGAATTGTCCTCTTTTCTCTCTGTTTTTCTTTTTCTTTATTATAATTTAATACATCACTAAAAAAGTCCGGATACCTACCGAGAATCCGCTCAAAATCTGGAGATTCTGATTTTTCAATACTCGATTGATTTTTGATATTTTTTTAATGTAGAAATGGATGTAGTTCTATATCGGATATCTGCATTATAATTATTAATTATTTTCGCCACAGCAATGGCTTGACTTGAAGCGCGATACATTGACGCATCTGCTCCATCTACTATGGATCCTCGGTTCCATCAAATTGGGGCACACGGTCACATTGTTTATTATGTATGTCCATGTGATGTATTATCTTACTTTATTACTCTCTTTCTTTCTATCCTTTTGTCTATTATGTTCTTTTTTCATTCTATTTTCAACAATCTTTATATTTCTTTTTCGCCTTTTTTCCTGGTCTGATTGGGTTTTTTGCCTGGGTTTTCCCCAATCCTGTGCAACAAATGTTGGACCATAAAAATTGATTGATTTTAATACCCCAGAATTCAATTTTAATCTTACTTGTAAATTTTAATTTAATTAATTTATAGATTTTAATTTAATTTATATAATAATTATATTAATTCATTTGTAATCCTTTAATCGACTGCAATTAGTCGATTTATTAATAATAAATAATAATAAATAATAAAAATAATAATAATAATAATACCCAGTGGGAAACTTTTAGCATCTTTTTTGTTTTCTTACTAATATTGTATACTAATAAAATGTCTTGCTGCAAGTTGAATTGCACGTATGGCCCAGCGCGTGATGGTGTCCAACCAAGGTTTGTTAACTGCTGGTTGTGTGACAACATGATGCATGGGAAATGTGCAGTTCTAACTGGGCGAGATATTGACAAGTTGGAAAAAGACAATTCCAAGAAAGGCTGTGGAGGTCTGAAATGGTCTTGTCCGAGGTGCAATGACTTGCAATTGAATTTCTCCAAAATGTATAATTCTGTGAGAGGTCAATTTCTTAAGTTGCATAAAATGTCCAAGCTTTTGTCGAGTGATTTTGACTCGAGCATTGAGATGCTTAGTGAGTTTAATTTCGAATCCCCACCTATCCGTCGGTTAGAGGATCAATTTTTAAATGTTCCTCTTCCATCTTCCTCTGCAATAGCTATTCCCCCTTCAGAAAATTTATCAACTCCTCGCCGTTTAGAATTATCTCCGGTTCGATTTTTCTCGCCCTCGCCTTCACCGTCAGTCGGCCACTCTTCCTTTGAACACTCCGATAATTCTTCAAATACCAATGTATGTGCTGTTCATGTTCAACCTACTTCTCCAAATCAAGTTCAGGCTTGTGCTCCAACTACAAGACGAGCTACAAGTCCAGCTGTCCCTCAAGCTCCGGCTGCCGTTGCAGCTCCACTTCAGTTGGTGTCTGCGATTTCATCTTCGGTAACTGGCTCAATTGCAGCCAATCCTGGTACTGCACCCATAACTGTACTTCCAGCTTCGGTAACTGTTCAGGGTTCTGACCCTGCCCCGACTACTTTGCTTACTGTTGTTGCACCGCGTAAGCAAATTTTCGTATCTAGACTTTCAGCTGATACTACATGTGAAGAAATCTTCAAGCAATGTATCAGTATCTAAATTTAATTTCTCTGAACCTAGGGAAATAGCCTCCTTCAAAATTAACGTTCCATCAGACACATTCTCACTTATTTGTGATCCAAATTTCTGGCCTCCACAAATATTTGTTCATGAGTTTATTATAAAAAACGCACTCGTCCGGTGCCTGTCAGTCTTCAAGCTAGTGGTTCTCTTTCGCAAGCAACCATTAGTAATAATCCTCCAAAAAAATAGATCGATCTTCTGATTTACTATATATCAGTTATCAGAATGTTAGAGGTCTAGTGTCTAAGCTTAAAAATGTATTTTTACAAAGTTCTTCCTACGAGTCTCCAATTATTGCTTTTTCTGAGACATGGCTTAATTCCTCAATTTCAAATTCTGAAATTTTTTCTACAGCCTTTACATCCTACAGAAAAGATAGAATAACTCGTCGTGGTGGTGGGGTACTCATTGCAGTTAATTCTTGCCTTCGGTCCGAGTCAATTACTTTATCCGTTTCACCTCCTGATGTGGAAATAGTTGCCGTTAAGGTACCGTTTCCATCATGTTCCATTTTCATAACGTGCTCTTATATCCCTCCGTGTTCTGATATTTCTATTTATATGCAGCATTTAAGCCGTATTGAATATATATCAACACTAGTACGTGATAAAGACATGTTTGTCGTTTTAGGCGATTTCAATTTGCCTAATATCCAGTGGTCTCTCTTTAGTAAATCTAATTATCTTGTGCCTTCTGCACAACATGACTTTTTAGATTCCTTGTATGACCTTTCGTTTTTTCAAATAAACTCGATTCCTAATAATCTTGACAGAATGCTTGATCTTATTTTTGTCAACGATTGCACTTCTACCAGTGTGTCAAGATCTTGTCCTTTAGTATTTACTGAAGACTCCTTTCATCCTACCGTAGAAGTTTCTCTATCAATTGCCACGTCGACTAAACCAATATCTAAACCTATTAGAAAAACCCGCCGTTGTTTTCGCAAGGGAAATTTTTCCTTGCTTAATCAACTTCTTTCCTCAGCTGATTGGTCTACTCTATACAATTCGGTTGATATAAATTTTGCTCTAACCCACTTCTATGACACTAACTCTCTTCTTGATATCTGCATTCCAAGTAGTGTTGTATTGCCTGTTTCATCCAAACCTCCCTGGTTTACACGTCGACTTTCAAATTTAAAAAATATTAAAACTAAGCTATTTAAAAAATTTAAACTCTCTGGATCTAATATTGATTTTTCTAAATATTCTATTGCTAAATCTAACTTCCTTCTCCTTAATTCTCAATGCTATAATGAGTATCTTATGCGCTGTAGGAATCAGTTTGAGCGGGATCCTAAACTGTTTTATAAATTTGTAAATTCTAAGCGTAAGAGCTCTGAAGAATGAGGGATCCAACGACAACTTTACTAGTGCTAACCTTTTTGCAAATTTCTTTCAATCTACTTACACTTCTTCCATTAACAATATCGCTTACCCTTATCCTTATCCTATTTCTTCCTCTAACTCTTTATTTTCTCCTATCATTACTGATAACGATCTAGTTACAGCAATGAAAACTTTAAAATCTTCATATTCTCCTGGGGCCGACAATATCCCAAGTTGCGTACTCAGAGAATGCTGGAGCTCTCTACATCTTCCCCTACTCAAACTTTTTAACTTATCTCTTGATTCCGCTGTTTTTCCATGACTTTGGAAGGTCATATATTATCCCAATTCACAAAACGGGAGCTAAATCCGATATATCGAATTACAGAGGAATTGCAAAGTTGTCTGCAATCCCAAAATTATTCGAAAAATTGTAACATCAACTTTGCAGCACCTCTGTAAGTCGATAATTTCCCCTTTTCAACATGGCTTTATTAAGAGTCGGTCTACCACGACTAATCTGCTTGAATTCACATCATTGGTGAATGATGCATTCCTAAGTAGAATGCAAACAGATGTCATTTATACTGATTTCAGTAAAGCATTTGACTCTGTAAATCATGATCTTTTAATCTTCAAGCTAGATCGAATTGGATTCCCCCCCACACTTCTGACTTGGATTTCCTCTTATTTAAAAAACAGAACCCAAAGAGTTCTGTTGAGATCCGAAATTTCTAAACCCGTATTTGTTACTTCGGGTGTGTCGCAAGGTAGTCATCTTGGTCCATTATTTTTCACATTATTTATTAATGACCTGCCTTCTATTTTGTCCCACTCACGCATCCTTATGTATGCTGATGATGTGAAACTTATTCTTTCTTACAACGATCCTTCTAAATATATTTGTCTGCAAGATGACTGTAACTCCATGCATCTTTGGTGTCAGGCTAATAAGTTGCATTTAAATATTTCTAAATGCTTGTTTATGACTTTTAGTCGAATTACTCCACACTTAGTCACGTATACGCTTGACAATGTACCCTTGCAACGTATAACGACTGTGGAAGACCTTGGTGTACTTTTTGATGTCAAACTTAGTTTCATTCTGCATATCTCCTTTATAACTAACACAGCCAAGGGTGTTCTTGGATTCATTGAACTTTGGTCCAAGGAATTTAGTGACCCTTTTGTGACCAAAACCTTTATACTTCTCAAGTTCGCCCCATACTAGAATATTGTTCATGTGCTTGGAGTCCTCAATATGGAATCCATCAAGTTCGTATTGAAATCATTCAGAAGCAATTCCTCCTCTTTGCCCTTCGTGGGTTAAACTGGGATCCCGATCGCCGTCTTCCACCGTACTCTGATAGGCTCTTACTAATTGATCTCCCTTCATTAACTAACCGTAGAACTATCCTAGGTATTATTTTTCTTCATAAATTAATTATCGGTGACATTAGCTCTCCTTTTCTATTATCTCTTCTTAACTTTCATGTTCCTCGTAGACTAACAAGAAATTATTATCCCTTATTTTTATCTAATTGCACAACTGACTATGCGTTGCACAATCGATTCCGTGTACTGTGCTCTAATTACATCAAATTTTATCACGTTATCTGTTTAGAACTCTCTCTCTTACACCTAAAATCTGCTCTTCTGTTCTATCTTCGGGAGAACCCCAATCATTGATTGGTTGACGTGGTTGCTGCCTTGGCAATACTGCTTCTTTTTTGGTTGGTGTTTTCCTGAATTACCTTACTGAATTATCTTACTTTATTACTCTCTTTCTTTCTATTCTTTTGTCTATTCTAGTCTATTTTCATTCTATTTTCAACAATCTTTATATTTCTTTTTCGCCTTTTTTCCTGGTCTCATTGGGTTTTTTGCCTGGGTTTTCCCCAATCCTGTTCAACAAATGTTGGACCATAAAAATTGATTGTAATTAATACCCCAGAAGGCTTAAATGTAATTCAATTTCAATCTTACTTGTAAATTTTAATTTAATTAATTTTCAAAATTTTATTTCAATTTATATAATAATTATATTTATCTTTTGTAATCCTTTAATCGACTGCAATTAGTCGATTTATTAATAAATAAATAATAATATTCTAAACTCTATATTTTTCTCATTTTGTTTCATTTTTTTTTTTTTTTTGTTTTTTTTTGTATTATATTATTTTTTTTTTTATTTATTTTTAATATAATTTTTTTTTTTTGCTTTTGTAGATACGCAGTATTTTAAGGAAGAATTTTTTTCAATGTACAATAAGGGGATAATAAAAATGTAATAATTTTTTTTTCATTGTAAAAAGAATAACAGAAATAAAAACGGGTGATTTACATACATTTATCCGAAGAGCAATCGATGAAAGGCCTTCCAACGGTGTACCGGATCATGCTGTTTGTTTTGTTTCATGTTAAGATTTATATTTTTCTTGTTGTGTTGTTTTGGATGTTTTTTTTTTTTTTGTAATACTAAATTTTTATCATGTGGGATATGGGAAAGGTTTGGGGTTATGCATTTTATCTATTTTTCTTTCTATATATATGTGTATTTTTGTTGTTCAATTTAATTGAATTCATAAAAATTTTAACTTAGAAAATTTTAAAAATACAACTATCTAAACAGATACAGATCTGTTATATATATATATAATTTTTTTAACAGTGTTCCTTTTCTTTTTATTTTGTTTTTTTTAAAAAATTTTTCTTATCTATTTTTTTCACAAATATTATCTGCCTTGTCCCACTATGCACACCTGTTTCTGTATTATTTTTTATTAATTCTTTTTTCCACACTTTTATTGTACATAGTACCACTGTACACACATGTTTTTTTCATTTTTCTTTTACCTAATTTTCTTCCCTATTTTAAGGGTTCCTATCTTTGTGTTCCTATCTTTTAACTCATTATTGTTTTTGTATGTAATTATTGTTACTTTTTTTTTAAACACTGTACTACTGTACACACATGTTCCTATTTTTGATTGTTGTTTTTCGTTTTTTCTTCTTTTATTTTTTTGTTGTTATTTTATTTAATTGCTGGGGCTCCAGGTGAAACTGCAGTACAATTCAATATGTAGAGGGATGAATTATTTGGGCGGCATTGTATGCCGATGTGCGGCGGCGGCAGAGACAGTCTTGGCCAGCAGCACAATTAGTCCATGTGGGGATCTACGGTGGTGGCCGTAAAAATGTACCTGCCCCCAAAATTATATTTAAGGCAAACTTTTGACGTCTCTAACTGGAGATAAAATTACAATTTTTTTGTTTTTCGGGAAATATTATATTCCCCACATACCTTTTTGTCGAATCTATAGGCTGTATTAAGAATCTATTTCCTAAGATCAGCCTTGAGCTGGATGCATCCAGATTAGATCTGATTAGATCCACGTTGCACGTGGGCGCGAAATAATAATATTATTAATATTTTAACACACTTTTACAAGTTTTAAGTACTTTTATTATTTAACGTGGTGACAGACCGTCAGCCCACGGTGCAGCAGCTCCGCCGTCTTTTGCAATGTGTAATGGAAAAAGAACTTTTCAGTAGCTTTACAAGCTTATATACCACATAAAGCTTTTTTCTAACACATGCTCAATTATAGCGACGATTTGTCGCATGCGTACGCATTGTTGTGCTCGCGATATTCACTTAAGCTGCAGCTTGCGCAAGCTGGCTCATAAACTTTATGCGCGAACGCAGCTTTATTGCATTGCGTTGTGGATCTCTTTTCTGCATTAAGCTTAAAAGAAAGCTCTCAACAATTACTCTCAACGGCTTGCGCTGTAAATACTTATGTATTTTTTATTTATAATTCTCCAACGATTACAATATTCATTTATATATTATCTTTTCAATTGAGAAATTCAAAAATCGAATAAAAATATCGCAGAATTGAGATGTATTCAACCTTCGGGCAATGGGATCAAGAGCCACAGCTTCCTAAATTGAAAGCCGGAGCCAACTGCAAATTGTGATAAGGGCGTTGAAATCGGGAGGCAAAGAAAGATACTGAGGAGGCGACCACCACCACCATGACAAGCTATAAAAACTGCACCCAGAAAGCAAAACACATTAGTAATACGTATACAGACACAATTTTGCTGTGATCTGGTAATTAATCTGAAATATTTCACTTAAAAAAATCTAAAAGTGCGATATTCGGAATCAAATAAATATTTTTCAACTTAGAATAGAATAAAATTATATATCAAAATAAATATTTGTACTATGGTACTATTGTTATATTTGTTCAATGTAAACTTAAGTAATCACGTCGATCCGCTACATTAATAAATAAATTGATTTTTTTTATATCAAATATATAATCTTTCATCAAATTTCACTGATGGCCTGATGGAGACAAATGTACATTTGCTAGTTAATTGCACCAAAGTGATCTGGTGGAAACACTATTTAATATACATACTTAATTTTGTTCAGTGTACAAACGAACCACATAGAAAATTTTACTTTTCACTGAGTTAGCAGGGCTGTCAGCCTTGCCACACTTATCGATATATCGATAGGTTGAAGAAACGGCGTGTTTTTTTTGCGTTTTGCTCTGTCTGCATTAAGAACACGCAATGAAAATCTCGCGCTTTAAGAAATCGTATAAAACATTAACATATTTTGCAACTAATTTTGACTATCATGAGCCCTACCAGGTGTTTGTAGATGCCACTTTCTGCCAGGCGGCTCTACAGGTGTGTAGCCCCGGTACCTACGTCTAAATATGCGATTGTAATGGGAAAACTCCTTTACATTCATATAAACTAAACGATATATATATTTTCTTTAATTTGCAGACGAAGGACAATCGCTATATAGTAGCCTCACAGAATCGAATGCTACAGGAAAGTCTGCGTAAGGTGCCTGGACGTTGTGTGTTGTACCTGCACAAAGCAACGCCTGTCCTCAAAACACCATCGGATGCATCCAAGAAATGTGTACAAAAGCGCACGAGTTTTTAGTTTTTGAGCGTTCACTGTAACCTTTTTATGTAATTGCATTGTGATAATGAATGCTAAAGTCTTTTCTCTTATGTAGATATGTAAATGTTTTATATAAAGAGTGTATATATATTTAGTTTATCTATAAGAGGTTGTATAAACTGTATAGAAACATGATGACAAGTGTATGAAAGAGACTGGAGCTTAGAGTTTACCTTCTCGAATTTTTTCAAGGTTTTTTTCGGTCATAAACTGTCCAAGAATTTTTGTGAGTGTAGCAATGCGGGCACAATAGGCCAACAATTTGACAGGAAAGAGACCGCAGAAGGTTAGATCCAATTATTGGCCAAAGTTACAGAAAAAGCTCTGCACAACGCTCTGCGGTCAAACGCTTCTTATTCGCAGTGAACCCGTAAAAGACTCCTCCAAGAAATCTGTTGCAACGGGACCCGGTACGAAGATGATGACATCCAGCTTGCGTTGCTCCAGCTTTAGGGACATTAAGTAGGCATTCAGGGCATGCTTGGCGGCGCAATAGGTGGCAGAGAAAGGGACTGGATTGAAGCTAGCTATGCTGGAGGTGGCTGCAATATGACGTCTGCCGCCATTCTGCTCGATGAAGTAGCGCACCACCAGATGAGGCAGATGCACCACAGCAAAAACGTCCAGCTCTAATATTTCGCGATCCACCTGAAACTCTACGTCTGCCCAATTGGCGCGCTGCGAACGACCCGCATTGTTTACCAGCACATCCAAGTGTTCGAAATGATTCAGCACCTTGTAAAGGTGCATTTGATGCTTTAGGTCTAGCATATCCAAGGGTAGTATCAGCACATCCTTCTGAGCTCTGAGCTGTCAAGCACTCTGATAGCACTTGTTCCAGTGGCACAACACGGCATTTGTTGCCATTTCCCCTCTATTTCCTTTCGCTGTCCAAATTGTAGCTAATTCTGATATTAAAATTTGTCAGCACTTTATTTTCATGAGAACAGAACATCCCACTGGAGATGAAACACAGGAACAGAACTCATGGAAATTATGGGTCCCTGAACGTCTTAGAACAGATGTTATAAAACAAGCTCATTATGGTGTAATTTCTTCGCATTATGAAATTCAAAAAACAATCGAGAAATTACGTAGAAATCTTTTCTGGTCTGGTTTAGCCAAAGATGTGCGTGATTACATTCGAAATTGTGACACCTGTAAGGAAACCAAGGCTCCCAATCCTAAATATTTACACTATTTACACATAAAATGGCTTTTGTCAATGTTTAGAGTTAGATTGGCTTTTCGAAATTGCTCTGCCAGACGTACAAGAACTGCAAGATGTGAGGAAAAAGTTTCAGAGACGATGCATACATCAACCAGATATCCAAACACACAGTGACGAAGATCACACAGTGATTATATCATCCACAAGATGGCACATGGTGGACGGCGTGTTGCAAAGACCGAAAGGCATAACTTTGAATTGATACAAAGGCCAGCCAGGCACCTTAAATGCGGTTAATGGCCTTGATTATTTCGGTAGCTCAATTTGCGAATATGCATCCTTGAGATCCACTTTTGATATAATATTTACCTTTGGCATTCGTGGGAAAATACCGTCTATGCTGGTCAAAGGATAAGCATCTTTCTTTGTTGCATCATTTAACTTGCGTGCATGTAAGCAAAGACGCACCTTGTTGGGTTTCATAACCAGACGCATTGGCGAACTCCAGGCACTGGACGAAGGCTTAATAATATCTAATTCTAACATACGATCTATCTCGGCGTGCAACAGTTTCTCAACTGCTCGACTGACGGGATAAAAGCGTTGCTTTACTGGGGGAGCGACTCCGATATCAATGTGATGTTGAATCATGGGTGTTCTACCTAATCCATCAAGACAGTTAGGGAATGCATATTTAACTACTTCTAGTTGTTGTTGTTGAACAGGAGTTAAGGTTACAAATTGGTTTCTTCAATTGCAAGACTGTTTTCTATTTCTCTCGTAGGCGATTCTATCGAACTTATCACATTAGGAGCTAAAGCGAAAACTCCAGAAATCTACACCTAAAATCAGACTCTGTCTAATAGATTTGATAATATTCAGCTGAATGGATTTTTCCATTTCTTTGTAAATCGTACTAACTGTAAGTACACCTATAACCTCATGAGCTTTTCCATCCGCAGTGCTCACATGAGATTTAATTGATTTAAATTACGCCATATTTGAAAAGTTCTCTAATGCTAATGTAATGTAGACCCAATGCAACTGATGCTTGCACCGGTGTCTAATAGACCATGTTCAGAAAAGTTCAAAAGGACACTTCTGCATAATAACGAAGATCATTGTTATTTTTAAATATTGTTAAAATTAATGCCTTCTGCATTGTTTCATTCTCTTAAAATAATTCTTACAACGTATTGAATTTCTAGAGCATAGTGGACTAATTTCATTACAAATTCTAGTTCTAATATCTAAATAATTTCTAAGTCGTTCATGATAGGGGAGAAATGGTTTTTTATTTACGGGTAACATTTCATAATTTCCTGATGGTTTTAAAATAGTTACTGAACAAGGTTCAGGTGATTGCGGAATCTATACTTTACTTTCTTTTACTTCTTTGGGGGTATCCTGTTGTTGTGGGATACACCCTTCAATCCGTTTTCCGACTTACGATGAAGGTATGTCGAACATTGTGGCTTATAAACATTAAGAGCACCACATCCGTAACAAAATATATGGCGCTGGGCTAAACAATTTTCTCAGACGTGTCCCTGAACATCGCAGTTCCAGCAAGTTACATTAGTATTACAAATGGCAGCGTCATAACTTTCGTCACTAACCTCTTTTGTTTGATCTACATCATCTTCTTTCTCTTCTATAGCGTATACTTGACGACGAGTTGCCTGTGGGTTTGGTCTAACAGTTTGCTAGCAAACTCTGATCGGTAATCGCGGAATTGGTGTCTTAATGTCAGAGAAAAGTCGTCCCAAGTGATGCGACTCACTTGCTTATGATAACGCCAAAACCAATCTAGAGCTCTTCCGACAAACAGAACATGTAAATGTTTACATAGTTCATCGCAATCTCCTTCTAAAGTTTCATTCGTAGGTACCTTCACTTGATACATAAATTCGTCTACACCTAACCTGAGCCATCACAGTGCAAGTTCCATTTCTGCATTACTTCTACAATTTTTCTCGGCTGTACGGATGTACTAATTGCACTCGAAATTGGAGCAGACATAGCTTGAGAACCATTAACTGGATTTCTAGGGTTTACATGTAAAGCCGATATCAAGCATGAAACAGTTTGTTCAATCATATCCTGTATCATTGAATAATCTACCGATACCGATTGTACCGGACGAGGATTATTATTAGGGCGGTAAGAATGATCTCATCTGGTTTCTAACTCATTTAACTGAATATCACTCGCTTCTACTGAACGGGTGTCATGAGCTTCTCCTTGAGCAGAAACTCCTTCTAATGTCTTGCCTAAAATTTCTAGTGATAGGACGACGGCTAGTACCTGGAACAATTACCTATGACTAATTTTAAATTATTTGTGTCTATTAGACTGACACATTCGGGACAA
The DNA here is from genome assembly GCA_018150835.1 of Drosophila repletoides. Lineage (NCBI taxonomy): Eukaryota > Metazoa > Arthropoda > Insecta > Diptera > Drosophilidae > Drosophila > Drosophila repletoides. The sequence goes on along the minus strand of JAECWQ010000187.1, from coordinate 197,070 downwards.
TTATTATGTGCTTGTAACCAATCCTCAAGACAATTTTTATGGAAAATATGCTTACAGGCTATTATATAGCACGACTGAGTATTGGTCATTATCTGACAACAAACACTACAATTCTTCTCAGCGGCATCCACTGAGGTGGATATATTTCGGGGGCTATGTTCAATAGGCATTATTAACATATAAAGTTTCTTGTTTAATTGACATTTGTTTTGGGTAACATGATAATATAATTTGACAGTACTCGAATATAAAAAGTAAGAAAAGAATTTTGGATTATTGCGACTACAAATAGAAAAGCTGACAATTGCCATATATACTCATTTAAACATATTCCTGTTGCTCGGTAGCGATACATTAAAACAGTATGATACATCTATTCCAGAGTCACAAGTCAACAAGACTGCATTTGCATCGAATACATCTTACATTCATCCACTAATCATACCTAAGAAGGATAAGAAATCAATTCAAAATTTACCAAAAATTTAATCAATGATCAAAACAAAAGGCTTTCGCACACATAATCGGCAGGGTATTCAGCTTCAGTTAAATACGCAAGATTCCCGATTATTATGCAATAGTATTGTAAGGTTTCATGATCAAAATTCTTATAAATTATAGAATATATATCGAAAACAAGCGAGCACTAACTTTGGAGAGCAGTGTATTAAATTGAGTGTTTAGGTTGAACTCTATCTCCTATGTTTTAACTATTATTTAACATATGTATATATGGGAAGGTAATCGATCTTAGCCAAATTCCAAGTTCCAAGACACATACATTGAATTAAATAATTAAAATTTTGATGTGCCCAACGTTTGTACGCCCAAAAAATTTATGTAATCGAGCCCCACTTTGGTCGCCAAAAACTTATGTAACCATGCCTCATGTTGGCCGCCAAAAACTTATTTAGCAAACCAGCGCTAGTATTAACAAAAAAATTGATGCAGCAAAATGGAATTAAATGTAGATGCCCTCGTTTAGGAGTCAGATACTTATTTAAGATTTACGCAACCAAGATTATTGCTCAAATATTATCCATGTTTGAATGTGAATACCGGGAGTCGACGGTGTCACAGCGGGGGTCGGGACCCTAATTTTAATTAATTCCCTAGCTCTTTCAGGGTTGGGTGGGTGTGCTGTGTCCAGTAGAACTGTTAGCACATAAAGCTTTATTTTTATAGAGTCCCTACTGAAACTAAAATGGAAGCTAAACTTCCTAAGAACGAAAATCTCAAACGATCCAAAACGACCTGAACCGCAAACTAATTAAAAAAAAAGCTGGATGCATCCAGATTAGATAATGGAATCCACATTGCACGTGGGTTTAAAATAATATTTATTTTATATTGTTTTTCTATCTAAATTTTAATTGATTGTTTGTTTTTATTTGTACACTAATATTAATAATTTTATTAATATTTTTAACCAACTTTCACAAATTTTAATTAAGTTTTATTATTTAACTTGGTGTCAAACTGTCAGCCCGCGGTGCATCAGCTCCGGAGACTTTTGCAATGTGTAATGGAAAATAACTTTTCAGTAGCTTTACAAGCTTATATACTACAAAAAGTATTTTTTTAAAACAGATTTCTATCTAAGTGAACAGTCGAGTTTTTTTGGTGCTCCGTAATAAAATTCGTTTTGTATTATATTGTGAGATTTTTCTTTTAAATTTAAATTGGAAATAAACCTTATTGGTAAGCCAGTATCACATTGTTGCATACATAGTCATCAGCTGTGCAATTTTTATCAAAAGCTTTAATTTTTCAATTAATAATACCTTTACCTATCTTCCTTTTGTGCGGTCGTTCGCTCCGCTCAAATTTTTGTTCTTGCTTTTCGCATTGCTCAAGCATTGTTTGTGTTATTTATTGCAACTAACAGCTATTTCTTTTCGCTCTCAATTTGCGCGCTCTTCATACTAATCATAATAATACCCAGTAGGAAACTTTTAGCATCTTTTTTTTTTTCTTACTAATATTGTATACTATTAAAATGTCTTGCTGCAAGTTGAACTGCACTTATGGCCCAGCGCGTGATGGTGACCAACCAAGGTTTGTTAACTGCTGGTTGTGTGACAACATGATGCATGGGAAATGTGCAGTTCTAATCTCTGGCCGAGATATTGACAATTTGGAAAAAGACAATTCCAAGAAAGGCTGTGGAGGTCTGAAATGGTCTTGTCCGAGGTGCAATGACTTGCAATTGAATTTCTCCAAAATGTATAATTCTGTGAGAGGTCAATTTCTTAAGTTGCATAAAATGTCCAAGCTTTTGTCGAGTGATTTTGACTCGAGCATTGAGATGCTTAGTGAGTTTAATTTCGAATCCCCACCTATCCGTCGGTTAGAGGATCAATTTTTAAATGTTCCTCTTCCATCTTCCTCTGCAATAGCTATTCCCCCTTCAGAAAATTTATCAACTCCTCGCCGTTTAGAATTATCTCCGGTTCGATTTTTCTCGCCCTCGCCTTCACCGTCAGTCGGCCACTCTTCCTTTGAACACTCCGATAATTCTTCAAATACCAATGTATGTGCTGTTCATGTTCAACCTACTTCTCCAAATCAAGTTCAGGCTTGTGCTCCAACTACAAGACGAGCTACAAGTCCAGCTGTCCTTCAAGCTCCGGCTGCCGTTGCAGCTCCACTTCAGTTGGTGTCTGCGATTTCATCTTCGGTAACTGGCTCAATTGCAGCCCATCCTGGTACTGCACCCATAACTGTACTTCCAGCTTCGGTAACTGTTCACGGTTCTGACCCTGCCCCGACTACTTTGCTTACTGTTGTTGCACCGCGTAAGCAAATTTTCGTATCTAGACTTTCAGCTGATACTACAGCTGAAGCTATTGCTGCCTATATTGCCAGCAAATCTTCAAGCAATGTATCAGTATCTAAATTTAATTTCTCTGAACCTAGGGAAATAGCCTCCTACAAAATTAACGTTCCATCAGACACATTCTCACTTATTTGTGATCCAAATTTCTGGCCTCCACAAATAATTGTTCATGAGTTTATTATAAAAAAACGCACTCGTCCGGTGCCTGTCAGTCTTCAAGCTAGTGGTTCTCTTTCGCAAGCAACCATTAGTAATAATCCTCCAAAAAACTAGATCGATATTCTGATTTACTATATATCAGTGGAATGTTAGAGGTCTAGTGTCTAAGCTTAAAAATGTATTTTTACAAAGTTCTTCCTACGAGTCTCCAATTATTGCTTTTTCTGAGACATGGCTTAATTCCTCAATTTCAAATTCTGAAATTTTTTCTACAGCCTTTACATCCTACAGAAAAGATAGAATAACTCGTCGTGGTGGTGGGGTACTCATTGCAGTTAATTCTTGCCTTCGGTCCGAGTCAATTACTTTATCCGTTTCACCTCCTGATGTGGAAATAGTTGCCGTTAAGGTACCGTTAACATCATGTTCCATTTTCATAACGTGCTCTTATATCCCTCCGTGTTCTGATATTTCTATTTATATGCAGCATTTAAGCCGTATTGAATATATATCAACACTAGTACGTGATAAAGATATGTTTGTCGTTTTAGGCGATTTCAATTTGCCTAATATCCAGTGGTCTCTCTTTAGGAAATCTAATTATCTTGTGCCTTCTGCACAACATAACTTTTTAGATTCCTTGTATGACCTTTCGTTTTTTCAAATAAACTCGATTCCTAATAATCTTGACAGAATGCTTGATCTTATTTTTGTCAACGATTGCACTTCTACCAGTGTGTCAAGATCTTGTCCTTTAGTATTTCCTGAAGACTCCTTTCATCCTACCGTAGAAGTTTCTCTATCAATTGCCACGTCGACTAAACCAATATCTAAACCTATTAGTAAAACCCGCCGTTGATTTCGCAAGGGAAATTTTTCCTTGCTTAATCAACATCTTTCCTCAGCTGATTGGTCTACTCTATACAATTCGGTTGATATAAATTTTGGTCTAACCCACTTCTATGACACTATTAACTCACTACTTGATATCTGCATTCCAAGTAGTGTTGTATTGCCTGTTTCATCCAAGCCTCCCTGGTTTACACGTCGACTGTCAAATTTAAAAAATATTAAAACTAAGCTATTTAAAAAATTTAAACTCTCTGGATCTAATATTGATTTTTCTAAATATTCTATTGCTAAATCTAACTTCCTTCTCCTTAATTCTCAATGCTATAATGAGTATCTAATGCGCTGCAGGAATCAGTTTGAGCGGGATCCTAAACTGTTTTATAAATTTGTAAATTCTAAGCGTAAACAGTCTATGCCTCCTACATTTTTTCTGAAGAATGAGGGATCCAACGACGACTTTACTAGTGCTAACATTTTTGCAAATTTCTTTCAATCTACTTACACTTCTTCCATTAACAATATCGCTTACCCTTATCCTTATCCTATTTCTTCCTCTAACTCTTTATTTTCTCCTATCATTACTGATAACGATCTAGTTACAGCAATGAAAACTTTAAAATCTTCATATTCTCCTGGGCCCGACAATATCGCAAGTTGCGTACTCAGAGAATGCTGGAGCTCTCTACATCTTCCCCTACTCAAACTTTTTAACTTATCTCTTGATTCCGCAGTTTTTCCATTTCTTTGGAAGGAATCATATATTATCCCAATTCACAAAAAGGGAGCTAAATCCGATATATCGAATTACAGAGGAATTTCAAAGTTTTCTGCAATCCCAAAATTATTCGAAAAAATTGTAACATCAACTTTGCAGCACCTCTGTAAGTCGATAATTTCCCCTTTCAACATGGCTTTATTAAGAGTCGGTCTACCACGACTAATCTGCTTGAATTCACATCATTGGTGAATGATGCATTCTTAAGTAGAATGCAAACAGATGTCATTTATACTGATTTCAGTAAAGCATTTGACTCTGTAAATCATGATCTTTTAATCTTCAAGCTAGATCGAATTGGATTCCCCCCACACTTCTGACTTGGATTTCCTCTTATTTAAAAAACAGAACCCAAAGAGTTCTGTTGAGATCCGAAATTTCTAAACCCGTATTTGTTACTTCGGGTGTGCCGCAAGGTAGTCATCTTGGTCCATTATTTTTCACATTATTTATTAATGACCTGCCTTCTATTTTGTCCCACTCACGCATCCTTATGTATGCTGATGATGTGAAACTTATTCTTTCTTACAACGATCCTTCTAAATATATTTGTCTGCAAGATGACTGTAACTCCATGCATCTTTGGTGTCAGGCTAATAAGTTGCATTTAAATATTTCTAAATGCTTGTTTATGACTTTTAGTCGAATTACTCCACACTTAGTCACGTATACGCTTGACAATGTACCCTTGCAACGTATAACGACTGTGGAAGACCTTGGTGTACTTTTTGATGCCAAACTTAGTTTCATTCTGCATATCTCCTCTAAACGTTGGTCCAAGGTGTTTAATGATCCCTTTGTTACCAAAATCCTTTATACTTCTCTAGTTCGCCCCATACTAGAATTTTGTTCATGTGTTTGGAGTCCTCAATATGGAATCCATCAAGTTCGTATTGAATCCATTCAGAAGCAATTCTTCCTCTTTGCCCTTCGTGGCTTAAAATGGGATCCCGATCGCCGTCTTCCACCGTACTCTGATAGGCTCTTACTCATTGATCTCCCTTCATTAACTAACCGTAGAACTATCCTAGGTATTATTTTTCTTCATAAATTAATTATCAATTAGCTCTCCTTTTCTATTATCTCGTCTTAACTTTCATGTTCCACGTAGACTAACAAGAAATTATTATCCCTTATTTTTATCTAATTGCACAACTGACTATGCGTTGCACAATCGATTCCGTGTGCTGTGCTCCAACTACAACGAATTTTATCACGTTATCTCTTTAGAACTCTCTCTCTTACACCTAAAATCTGCTCTTCTGTTCTATCTTCGGGAGAACCCCAATCATTGATTGGTTGACGTGGTTGCTGCCTTGGCAACACTGCTTCTTTTTTGGTTGGTGTTTTCCTGAATTGTCCTCTTCTCTCTCTGTTTTTCTTTTTCTTTATTATAATTTAATACATCACTAAAAAAGTCCGGATACCTACCGAGAATCCGCTCAAAATCTCGAGATTCTGATTATTAAATACTCGATTGATTTTTGATATATTTTTTTTTAATGTAGAAATAAATGTAGTTCTATGTCGGGTATCTGCATTATAATTATTAATTATTTTCGCCACAGCAATGGCTTGGCTTGAAGCGCGATACATTGACGCATCTGCTCCATCTACTATCCTCGGTTCCATCAAATTGGGGCACACGGTCACATTGTTTATTATGTATGTCCATGTGATGTGTTATCTTACTTTATTACTCTCTTTCTTTCTATCCTTTTGTCTATTATGTTCTTTTTTCATTCTATTTTCAACAATCTTTATATTTCTTTTTCGCCTTTTTTCCTGGTCTGATTGGGTTTTTTGCCTGGGTTTTCCCCAATCCTGTGCAACAAATGTTGGACCATAAAAATTGATGGATTTTAATACCCCAGAAGGCTTAAATGTAATTCAATTTTAATCTTACTTGTAAATTTTAATTTAATTAATTTCTAAATTTTAATTTAATTTATATAATAATTACATTAATCTTTTGTAATCCTTTAATCGACTGCAATTAGTTGATTTATTAATAAATAAATAAATAAACATTCTCAATTATAGCGACGATTTGTCGCATGCGTATGCATCGCTTTGCTCTTGATATTCAGCTAAGCTGCAGCTTGCGCAAGCTCGCTCATAAACTTTATGCTTGAACGCAGCTTTATGGCATTGCGTTGTCGATCTCTTTTCTGCATTAAACTTAGAATAAAGCGTTCAACAATTACCGCGTAAGCTCGCTCATAATCTTAATGCGTTAACGCAATTTTATTGCATTGCGTTGTCGATCTCTTTTCTGCATTAAGCTTTGACGAAAGCTCTCAACAACTACAGCGCAGGCGACAAGTTTGTCGCAAACGGCTTGAGCTGTAAATGTATTTCTTATTTATGATTCTGCAACCATTAAAATTTGATATTGATTTTGAATCAAAATAGCAATTAAATACCTCAAACTTAATGAGTGTAAAATACTCAAATACCTTGCCTTTCATATATAGGGAATGAAGCCTGATTTTTCTTGCTGCTAATACCAGCTAACAACAAATTAATTCACAAAATTATAGACTCTGATGGAAATGCCATAAATAGCGTCAAGCAAAGCATTTCATTTCATTTCATTTCATTTCATTTCATTTCATTTCATTCATTTGTCAATAAAATGACAATGGGCCGTCCCGAGTGCAGCTCAGAAAGAGAAATTGGAAAATTACTACCCCCTCCCCAAGGCTCTGACTCCCCTTTTCTGGCTAAATGTAATTACTATTAAACTGTAATGAAATCAGGAATTGACTTGACCTGGCGAAGCTTGAAAGCTTGGCAGGAGATTTCTGTTTACATCACATATTCCTAAATAATTGAATTTATAATAATATGAGTAACTAATTGGAAACTATCTTGCGGAAAAGGGGGCATAAGCATCGACAATTGCAGACCAGTTTTTCTCTGGAGGCTGCGTGAAAAACAGACTATTCCTGCAAGTGCAGCCCAGAGGATTAGCATTTTTAATAGTTTTTAGGACTTTCAAATCGAATGAAAATGTAATAAACATCAAAATTGATTAAATAAATAAATGTAACAGAATTATGGAAATGTGTATGAAAATATATTGAAGCCTCCTTTGCATTCATTTTGTGGTTTAGGCATCACATTGCTTTAACCAATTATTAATGGTATAAATAAAAAGGTAGAAAGGCATAAAACTCTTTAAGCGTTCCTGTTTTTAAGCTTATTAGAAGATATGTCAAATAAGTCATTTAAAATTTACTTATCACATAGTTATATACTAAATGATTATAGGGTAGCTCTTGGTTAAGTATTCGCATGAATCAGAAGACTACAGGTTCTTAATTGTTGGCATACATTTGCATACCCTGTAACCTTGATAAATGGTAAAGAGAGTAAAATGAAACCAAAATATATGTATATAAAAGATGAAATTAACTATTCCTGCCTCTAAAACTCATACTACAAATGATTATTTTACTCTCATTTCAATTATAAATAGAATACAGTTGATTATTTACATATTTATAGCTGAACTTTTCTACGGGTTATCTCATAGTCCCCCCTTTGTGCTTGTTCAACTTGTTCAACTCCTTTTTATTCATATTTAGTGTGATATGACTTTTGAATAGCATTTAGGGTGGATTAACCTTTAATATATAGATTCCTAAAAATTATTTCACCATCAACGATTTATGGCAGAGAGTTGGATTATTCACAATCACATTCTATTGGCCCAAAATATTGTGTTTTTAAATTAGGGGCGGAATCAGCGGGGGGCAGGCAAACTAGACGTGTGTTGGCAAGGCCTGAATTAATTTTGTAACTGGCTTTCCTGTCGGACTATAGAGGGCATTGAACAGTTTATATGGGGCGTATACCTTATATGAATTTGTATGAACACTCGTGGTTAATTTTCGACAAATAATTTAATAAATAATTACATTTTTACTCATTAAAACCCTGAAAATTAAATACAACTTTTGAAGATTTCTTTGAGGCACAGAAAAGTGTAAATTTTGAATGGAAAGTGAAACGATATTTCCACTTTCTCATTGAATTCAATGCTTGAGAACTTTTAATAACTTTAAACTATAAATGATTATTCCAGTATTATATTAATTATAGTTCCAGTCTTAAATTATTATTGATCTATTGATGAAGGCGTATCCATTAATGTTCAGATTGTTAGAGTATCTATATCTATACAACAATCTTAGGTATGATTGGTAAGGAAATCAAGTATGAACAGGATTCAATATCACTTATTGATATTAGACCTTTTTCGTAGGGGATTCAAGTACAAACCGGCAATATCCAGTTGGGATTAAATCATGATTGATTAAAGGATTGAATGAATAACAAATCATGGTCTGGCATAGCTAGCTAAGCTACAAGCCAACTACAAGCCAACTCAGATTAAAATCAAGAATTCTGAAGTTAAAAAAAACAAGCTTGAATCAAGAATTTGGTACTTGCTCTCAGAATATCCAACATCATTTCGAGGAAGCTGCTGCCCAACCCTCGACTCCCGTAAACAACACAGGAGGGCTACAAGGACTACTGCCACCCAAGGGACGGCAAAAGCAAAGTTCTTACTTACAAACAATGCACAGTTATTCTTTTGGCGCATTTCGGAGCAAGCTTATTTCTATATGCTTTTTGCAGGCCAATCTGCCAAACTGATGGACGCTCCCAGGAATCTGCGTTCCAGCAAAAGACTTTACATAACACTTGCCAACTTGAGAGAGTTTGTGAAGAGAAGAGAGGAGAGGGAGAGAGACACTGCGGAGAAGGATAAACGCAACTTAACCTAAAAAGTTTATCCATTTTTGATGAACTATGCAACAGTTTGACAGCACCTTTGGTATGCCGATTGGCACTGGCAGAGCTAACTTCAATTAGTCAAAAGTAGTGCATCACTTAGTCTATCAGCCATCAATCAATTAGCTAATTAGGCAAAATAACTAATTGCTGGCAAAAGTTAACACAAAATACATCTAATGAAATTGAATTAAGCCATCCAACAGTAAAGAACTTGCAAGCCAAATACACTTGGCCAACGCCTACGCCCACGCGCACGCACACGCCCACACACCCGCCTATGACCAATCAATTTATATGTTTGATTTACAGTTGAAATATTTGAGCAATACACGAACCATGAAGCCAACAACAGTTTGGGTTCTGAATGCAATTGCGTTACGGCTTTACTAAAAGTATGCAACGCAAAAAGCAAACAATGAAAAATGCGTCCTACGTATATATCTACGCCCCGTTTCCATATTCGTTGTACGCCTGTTAAACTAACTTTTTTTGAATTGCGTGCCGAATTACTCGTACGGCCAGCGAGATTTCCACCTTTAGGTAATTTTTAGAGTTTTTATGGCCAACTTGTTGACTGCTTATTTACGCATTATAGACAGAGCCAACGTTAACTTCGTGCTCCAAGCTCCATTAATGGATACGCCTTCATCAATAGATCAATAATAATATAAGACTGGAACTATAATTAATATAATACTGGAATAATCATTTATAGTTTAAAGTTATTAAAAGTTCTCAAGCATTGAATTCAATGAGAAAGTGGAAATATCGTTTCACTTTCCATTCAAAATTTACACTTTTCTGTGCCTCAAAGAAATCTTCAAAAGTTGTATTTAATTTTCAGGGTTTTAATGAGTAAAAATGTAATTATTTATTAAATTATTTGTCAAAAATTAACCACGAGTGTTCATACAAATTCATATAAGGTATACGCCCCATATAAACTTTTCAATGCCCTCTATAGTCCGACAGGAAAGCCAGTTACAAAATTAATTCAGGCCTTGCCAACACACGTCTAGTTTGCCTGCCCCCCCGCTGATTCCGCCCCTAATTTAAAAACACAATATTTTGGGCCAATAGAATGTGATTGTGAATAATTCAACTCTCTGCCATAAATCGTTGATGGTGAAATAATTTTTTAGGAATCTATATATTAAAGGTTAATCCACCCTAAATGCTATTCAAAAGTCATATCACACTCAGCCTCTCACACCACAAATAAAATACTATTTTTATTATTATTTGATGACAAAAACAATTTAAAATATGCTTCTTTTGTCATAAGTTCGATTCAAATAGCTAACAAAATTTATTAAAATAATAATAAATGAGCAGATGTTGTTGAATAATAAAATATGAACAAAAGGGAAAAAACAAAGTGGGGACTATGAGATAACCCGTAGAAAAAGTTCAGCTATAAATATGTAAATAATCAACTGTATTCTATTTATAATAAACGTAAATAAAAAACCATTTCTCCTCTATCATGAACGACTTAGAAATTATTTAGATATTAGAACTAGAATTTGTAATGAAATTAGTCCACTATGCTCTAGAAATTCAATAAGTTGTAAGCATTATTTTAAGAGAATGAAACAATGCAGAAGGCATTAATTTCAACAATATTTAAAAATAACAATTATCTTCGTTGTTATGCAGAAGTGTCCTTTTTGAACTTTGAAGATGGAAAAGCTCATGAGGTTATAGGTGTACTTACAGTTAGTATGATTTACAAAGAAATGGAAAAATCCATTCAGCTGAATATTATCCCATCTATTAGACAGAGACTGATTTTAGGTGTAGATTTCTGTAAGATTTTCGCTTTAGCTCCTAATGTGATAAGTTCGATAGAATCGCCTACGAGAGAAATAGAAGATAGTCCAGCAGTTGAAGAAACCAATTTGTATTCTTTAACTCCTGTTCAACAACAACAATTAGAAGTAGATAAAAATGTATTCCCTAACTGTCTTGACTGTCTTTTATCCCGTCAGTCCAGCAGTTGAGAACTGTTGTACGCCGAAATAGATCGTATGTTAAAATTAGATAATATTCAGCCTTCGTCCAGTGCCTGGAGTTCGCCAATGCATCTGGTTATGAAACCCAACAAGGTGCGTCTTTGTTTACATGCACGCAAATTAAATGATGCAACAAAGAAAGATGCTTATCTTTTGCCCAGCATAGACGGTAGTTTCTCACGAATGCCAAAGGCAAATATTATATCAAAATTGGATCTCAAGGATGCATATTCGCAAATTGAGCTATCGAAAGAATCAAGGCCATTAACCGCATTTACGGTGCCTGGCAGGCCTTTGTATCAATTCAAAGTTATGCCTTTCGGTCTTTGCAACATGCCGTCCACCATGTGTCGTCATGTGGATGATATAATCGCCCCTTATCTTCGTCACTGTGTGTTTGGATATCTGGATGATGAATGCATCGCCTCAGAAACTTTTTCCTCACATCTTGCAGTTCTTGTACGTCTGGCAGAGCAATTTCGAAAAGCCAATCTAACTCTAAACATTGACAAAAGCCATTTTTATGTAAATAGTGTAAACTATTTAGGATTGGGAGCCTTGGTTGCGTTACAGGTGTCACAATTTCGAATGTAATCACGCACATCTTTGGCTAAACCAGACCAGAAAAGATTTATACGTAATTTCTCGATTGTTTTTTGAATTCCATAATGCGAAGAAATTACACCATAATGAGATTGTTTTATAACATCTGTTCTAAGACGTTCAGGGACCCATAATTTCCATGAGTTCTATTCCTGTGTTTCATCTTCAGTGGAATGTTCTGTTCTCATGAAAATAAAGTGCTGAGAAATTTTAATATCAGAATTAGCTACAATTTGGACAGCGAAAGGAAATAGAGGGGAAATGGCAACAAATGCTGTGTGGTGCCACTGGAACAAGTGCTATCAGAGTGCTTGACAGCGGCCTGTGGTCTCTTAGCTCAGAATGATGTGCTGATACTGCCCTTGGATATGCTAGACCTAAAGCATCAAATGCACCTTTACAAGGTGCTGAATCATTTCGAACACTTGGATGTGCTGGTAAACAATGCGGGTCGTTCGCAGCGCTCCGATTGGGCAGACGTAGAGTTTCAGGTGGATCGCGAAATATTAGAGCTGGACGTTTTTGCTGTGGTGCATCTGTCTCATCTGGTGGTGCGCTACTTCATCGAGCAGAATGGCGGCAGACGTCATATTGCAGCCACCTCCAGCATAGCTAGCTTCAATCCAGTCCCTTTCACTGCCACCTATTGCGCCGCCAAGCATGCCCTGAATGCCTACTTAATGTCCCTAAAGCTGGAGCAACGCAAGCTGGATGTCAGCATCTTCGTACCGGGTCCCGTTGCAACAGATTTCTTGGAGGCGTCTTTTACGGGTTCACTGCGAATAAGAAGCGTTTGACCGCAGAGCGTTGTGCAGAGCTTTTTTCTGTAACTTTGGCCAATAATTGGATCTAACCTTCTGCGGTCTCTTTCCTGTCAAATTGTTGGCCTATTGTGCCCGCATTGCTACACTCACAAAAATTCTTGGACAGTTTATGACCGAAAAAACCTTGAAAAAAATTCGAGAAGGTAAACTCTAAGCTCCAGTCTCTTTCATACACTTGTCATCATGTTTCTATACAGTTTATACAACCTCTTATAGATAAACTAAATATATATACACTCTTTATATAAAACATTTACATATCTACATAAGAGAAAAGACTTTAGCATTCATTATCACAATGCAATTACATAAAAAGGTTACAGTGAACGCTCAAAAACTAAAAACTCGTGCGCTTTTGTACACATTTCTTGGATGCATCCGATGGTGTTTCGAGGACAGGCGTTGCTTTGTGCAGGTACAACACACAACGTCCAGGCACCTTACGCAGACTTTCCTGTAGCATTCGATTCTGTGAGGCTACTATATAGCGATTGTCCTTCGTCTGCAAATTAAAGAAAATATATATATCGTTTAGTTTATATGAATGTAAAGGAGTTTTCCCATTACAATCGCATATTTAGACGTAGGTACAGGGGCTACACACCTGTAGAGCCGCCTGGCAGAAAGTGGCATCTACAAACACCTGGTAGGGCTCATGATAGTCAAAATTAGTTGCAAAATATGTTAATGTTTTATACGATTTCTTAAAGCGCGAGATTTTCATTGCGTGTTCTTAATGCAGACAGAGCAAAACGCAAAAAAAACACGCCGTTTCTTCAACCTATCGATATATCGATAAGTGTGGCAAGGCTGACAGCCCTGCTAACTCAGTGAAAAGTAAAATTTTCTATGTGGTTCGTTTGTACACTGAACAAAATTAAGTATGTATATTAAATAGTGTTTCCACCAGATCACTTTGGTGCAATTAACTAGCAAATGTACATTTGTCTCCATCAGGCCATCAGTGAAATTTGATGAAAGATTATATATTTGATATAAAAAAAATCAATTTATTTATTAATGTAGCGGATCGACGTGATTACTTAAGTTTACATTGAACAAATATAACAATAGTACGATAGTACAAATATTTATTTTGATATATAATTTTATTCTATTCTAAGTTGAAAAATATTTATTTGATTCCGAATATCGCACTTTAAGATTTTTTTAAGTGAAATATTTCAGATTAATTACCAGATCACAGCAAAATTGTTTCTGTGTACATATTACTAATGTGCTTTGCTTTCTCGGTGCAGTTTTTATAGCTTGTCATGGTGGTGGTGGTTGCCTCCTCAGTATCTTTCTTTGCCTCCCGATTTCAACGCCCTTATCACAATTTGCAGTTGGCTCCGGCTTTAAATTTACGAAGCTGTGGCTCTTGATCCCATTGCCCGAAGGTTGAATACATCTCAATTCTGCGATATTTTTATTCGATTTTTGAATTTCTCAATCGAAAAGATAATATATAAATGAATATTGTAATCGTTGGAGAATCATAAATGAAAAATACATAGGTATTTACAGCGCAATCCGCAATTAGTAAGAGTAATTGTTGAGAGCTTTCTTCTAAGCTTAATGCAGAAAAGAGATCCACAACGCAATGCAATAAAGCTGCGACAAATCATCGCTATAATTGAGCATGTGTTAGAAAAAGCTTTTTGTGGTATATAAGCTTGTAAAGCTACTGAAAAATTCTTTTCCATTACACATTGCAAAAGACGGTGGAGCTGCTGCACCGTGGGCTGACAGTCTGTCACCACATTAAATAATAAAATTAATTAAAATTTGTTAAAGAATGTTAAAATATTAATATTAGTGCAAAAATATAAAAAAAACATACAATTCAAATTATTTTAATTATCTTAAATTATCATTCCAAGTAGTGTTGTATTGCCTGCTTCATCCAAGACTCCCTGGTTTACACGTCGACTTTCAAATTTAAAAAATATTAAAACTGAACTATTTAAAAAAATTAAAGTTTCTGGATCTAATATTGATTTTTCTAAATATTCTATTGCTAAATCTACCTTCCTTCTCCTTATCTCTCAATGCTATAATGAGTATCTTATGCGCTGCAGGAATCAGTTTGAGCGGGATCCTAACTGTTTTTTAAATTTTATTTCCTCCTCTTTTTTTTAAAAATGAGGAATCCATTGACGACTTGACTAGTGCTAACCTTTTTGCAAATTTCTTTCAATCTACTTACACTTCTTCCATTAACAATATCGCTTACCCTTACCCTTATCCTATTTCTTCCTCTAACTCTTTATTTGCTCCTATCATTACTGATAACGATCTAATTACAGCAATGAAAACTTTAAAATCTTCATATTCTCCTTGGCCCGACAATATCCCAAGTTGTGTACTCAGAGAATGCTGGAGCTCTTTACATCTTCCCCTACTCAAACTTTTTAACTTATCTCTTGATTCCGCTGTAACTCCCTGACTTTGGAAGGAATCATGTATTATCCCAATTCACAAAAAGGGAACTAAATTAAACTCTAACAAACAAAATTATTCGAAAAAATTGTAACATCAACTTTGCAGCACCTCTGTAAATCGATAATTTTACCATGGTTTTATTAAGAGTCGGTCTACCACGACTAATCTGCTTGAATTTACATCATTGGTGAATGATGCATTCTTAAGTAGAATGCAAACAGATGTCATTTATACTGATTTCAGTAAAGCATTTGACTCTGTAAATCATGATCTTTTAATCTTCAAGCTAGATCAAATTGGATTCCCCCCCACACTTCTGACTTGGATTTCCTCTTATTTAAAAAACAGGACTCAAAGAGTTCTGTTGAGATCCGAAGTTTCTAAATCCGTATTTCTTACTTCGGGTTAGACATCTTGGTCCATTATTTTTCACATTATTTATTAATGACCTGCCATCTATTTTGTCCTACTCACGCATCCTTATGTATGCTGATGATGTGAAACTTATTCTTTCTTACAACGATCCTTCTAAATATATTTGTCTGCAAGATAACTGTAACTCCATGCATCTTTGGTGTCATGCTAATAAGTTGCATTTAAATATTTCTAAATGCTTGTTTATGACTTTTAGTCGAATTACTCCACACTTAGTCACGTATACGCTTGATAATGTACCCTTGGAACGTATAACGACTGTGGAAGACCTTGGTGTACTTTTTGATGCCAAACTTAGTTTCATTCTTCATATCTCCTCTATAACTAACAAAGCCAAGGGTGTTCTTGGATTCATTGAACGTTGGTCTAAGGAGTTTAATGACCCCTTTGTTACCAAAATGCTTTATACTTCTCTAGTTCGCCCCATACTAGAATATTGTTCATGTGTTTGGAGTCCTCAATATGGAATCCATCAAGATCGTATTGAATCCATTCAGAAGCAATTCCTCCTCTTTGCCCTTCGTGGGTTAAACTGGGATCCCGATCGCCGTCTTCCACCGTACTCTGATAGGCTCTTACTAATTGATCTCCCTTCATTAACTAACCGTAGAACTATCCTAGGTATTATTTTTCTTCATAAATTAATGATCGGTGACATTAGGTCTCCTTTTCTATTATCTCGTTTTAACTTTCATGTTGCTCGTAGACTAACAAGAAATTATTATCCCTTATTTTTATCTAATTCCACAACTATATCTTTCGAACTCTTACCTCTATTATACCTAAAATCTGCTCTTCTGATCTATCTTCGGTAAAACCCTAATCATGGTTGGTTTTTCTATTCTAGTCTATTTTCAGTCTTTTTTCAACAATCTTTATATTTCTTTTTCGTCTTTTTTCCTGGTCTGATTGGGTTTTTTGCCTCGGTTTTCCTCAATCCTGTGCAACAAATGTTGGACCATAAAAATTAATTGTATTTAATACCCCAAAAGGCTTAAATGTAATTTAATTTTAATCTTTAACTTACTTATAAATTTTAATTTAATTAACTTTCTACATTTTAATTTAATTTATATATTTATTATTTTTATCTTTTGTAATTCTTTAATCGATTGCAATTAGTCGATTTAATAATAATAAATAAATAACAACAATAAGTTGTACTCCATAGGTCCAAGCGGAAGTTGTGGGCTATTTGTTGTGATCGGTGATGGTGTCGACCAAAGAAAACTGCAAAACTATAGATAGCTATAGGATAATTTCGATAGAATCAATTGTATTGCAATATCACCTTCTTGAAAATTATATTAAAGTTACCTCAATTTATGTGATAAGGAGAAATAATACTTTGCAAGATCTTAAATCTTTTTTTTTCCATGCCCCTCAAAATTAAATGTTACTATTTATTATATTCAAAATAAACAATCTGAAAATTTAAATCGTTTATTTCGCATCTCCGCTTGGATGACATGGTCGGAAAACTGATTTTGGTTACATTGAGTTCATTGCAGAAAACGCGTCCATCTGTACAAACTATTCACGCACCTTTTGAGCTCGGCGAATGAATTTTGGAACGTAGCCTGTTTTTTATTGCACTAAGCCCATAATGTAATAAATTATTAATTTTATTTTTGTTTACTAAGGCTTTGACTTTTTGCAAGCAGACCTGTGCCGAACGACTTGTGCTCAACAAAATATTTCTCAGACTTCTTCGAGAAGATTATATTTTATATCCTGCGAAACTTTTAGAAAATTTTAATTATAATTATTTTTTGAACTATAATTATCACTTATTTTTGTTGACAAATTAACGGAAAATATAAACCATAAATATGGCGAGCGTCCGATTGAGTAGTTGCGTAAGTAGAGTTAATATAAGATAAAAGTCCACAAGTCCAGCAATCTCTTGCAGAGATTAAGCGTATATGAACTTGAGAAAAGTCGTCAACAGTCGAAAGGCTACTATTATTAGAATGATGGATCTTCTTGCTCGAGCTTCTATCGTCCTCGACCTAGCCATGAAAGCTCGGATTCTGTTTGCAGATACCATCAAGGATTGAATGACACGTCCGAATCGAAGTCAAAGAATTATCAGCGACATTCGGAGATATTTGAACTGGATTTGACTCCAAGGACGTCGCATCGCACCTGTTGTCAGCACCGTGAAGCCAAACTGCAAGCTAAACTGCAAGCAGAGGCTTGCTTAATATCAAAGCGTAGCTTTTGCAATCCATCGAAACATGATCATAACTACAAAGAGGAATTCGAGAAAAGAGAAAACTCCCCAAAAGCAGATTCTCCTCCTCGAGAAAAAATCGACCACAGCAGCAATTCTCGGCAGAAGCAATCCCATACTCAGAACGAAGAACGCTATTTTATATACTTGAAAAAATCTTCCGAGACTTCGATTGGCAACAAGTCGGGCAGAGACATAGTCCGAAGCCAAATTAAGCCAATTGCAGGAGCATTTGAAGAACACTGAGAAATGTACCGCGTACTTAAGCTTGACCTCATTGAAATGTGACAAGATTTCTTCAGAACATCCCGATTTTCATCCCGATTTCAGCATCCAATAGGTCGCAAGTTACTATAGTGGAATTATCTGGAACTCAGACGTCACCTATGCCATAAACCTGTAGCATTGAAGAAATAGTACGCTCGAAAATCGTTTTGCCCTTGGTCCAAAGAGTTCACTGCTCTAAAAAAAAGGATCTTGAGGAATACATGATCCTGCTGAATGAACTTAACGAATTACCTAATATGGAAAAATATCAATAGTCAGGATCAATAAATCTATTTTAATTTCTATCTATTTTAATAATCCAGATCGGTGCGTTCTGGTCCTTTTCCCTCATTGTTACAAAGCGATTCCTTATTGGTTGTGAAGATATCTGGCATGGTACCGTTTTCTCCTTCTTAGCCTTCAAGCAGCCGAGGTAGGACGCCTACTTCAAATGGTACCTTGAAGGCACCCAAGTCTACGCGCGACGAGATGCCAATAACGTAACGCTGGAACACGCGGCGCAGAGGGTACGAGCTGAGTGCGTAGCCCAGATAATGCCCTGATTATGGCCAGCCAACAAGCACGGTAGCCGGCATCAAATTGTAGAGTTTATTGCGCTTGAGCTCGATGATGTGAGCCTTGCCAGGACGCTTCTTAAAGAACGTCTTGGTTGGGTAGTTGGGCGCTTCTCACCGTTCTTACGACCAACGATCTTCATCTTAATGGACACCTTCTTCTGGATCTCGACAGGACGCTTCTTGTCCTTCAAACAAGAGCGTCTGAGCTTTGGAGTAACGCAAGATGCCACCCTTAGTTTTTTTGGTTTTTTCGACAGGAGCAGGTCAGGCAAGAGTGGGAAAACCTGACGACTCCAAAGCAGTGCTTATTTGAGAAGCAAATAAAAGAATTCGGTAACGAATTATTTTATTTGGAAGGAGAAGGTGCCTATCAAGATAAAGATCGGTGGTTGTAAGCGCGGGGAGGAGCGCTAAAGACGTTCGTAAAGAAGCGTCCTGGGAAGGACATCTTCAGCGAGCACAAGCGCAATAAGCGCCGCAATTTGATGCCGGTTTACCGTGCTCTTGGTGCTGGCTGGACATCATCAGGGCATCATCTGCCCTTCGCCCTCATCTCGTACTCTCTGCGCCGCGTGTTCCCGAGGTACGTTTTTGGCACCTCGTTGCGTGCATGTAGCATTTCAATGCCACCTAATTCCACCGTTTAAAGGCTAAGGACAAAAGGAGTGATAAATCCGGTACCTCTACGGGCAAGAAAAAGCCCTTTGTGTTCAACCAGCAGAGAAAAAAGGACCAGAAGGACCTTCTGCAGGCCATCCCGAGGGTAAATTCTTCAAGAACTTGCGGAACATGTTCGCCCTACACTCCTCCCAAAAACCACGCCAAGAACGTTAATGACACTTGTGCTGTCCTCTGATATCAAAAAATTAAACAGCACCTGCCGGATATTATAATTGGGGTATCGAGGCAATCACGTGCCAGTCTACAGCTGCCCCTCTATAGCACTTCTTGCGTGTGCAACACGGTTTGCGCAGGTCGACTTTTTACCCTTGGCCTTGCAAGATTTGGGCACGATTTTTTTGGCTTCGGGCAAGCCTTTTTGCGCTTGCATAGCGGCTTGGGCTTCTTGCACTTCTTTTTGGCCTGTGCGCACATACTGCGGGAGGCCCTCAGTGACTTCAGTGGTTGAGCTTTCATCAGTAACGTCATAAGATTCTGAACTTGACTCTACCGGATTCGAGTCAGTCGGCAAATATCTCGGAACCAGCGGGATGCACATCCTGACTGAGAATCTGTTGAGTATCTCCAAATTTAAAGCGGACCAAATCAAGCCAATGACGATTCAGATCCATGGAGCAAAGGAAGAAGTCAAGGCCAAGTCGAATCCACTAGAGTCTCGTTCCGAATCTTCACACGAAAGATGAAAGCTCGAGCACCAAAGTCACTGACAGAGGAAGTCCTTTAGCTTCCATATGTTCGTATTTCAGGAAGATTTAGATAGAATAATATTACTATATCGATCAACTTGTAAGCCTTCCCACGGGAGAACAGGAAGCCACACTTCACCCGTTCGACACCAAGCTGTATTTGGTGATGGGCTCCCTGTGTGGTCGGACTATCCTGTTGAACACCTTAAAGCAACAGTGACAATTGGATCCATTGGTGGAGCAGAGATAGCTGCCTTGCCTCGTTGAGTATCCAGATTGGACCCAAAAGCAAATTGCGCGATAGTCCAGTGTTATTTGATTTATGTATTAGTTAAAAACAACAAAATTTTTAAGTTTTTTCAATTTCCAAAAAAAAAGAAATAAGAAAATCCAAAAGTTGTTTGGTTGAATAATAGAATAGAAATGAAATTAATTAATTAATTAATTTTTTTTTTTATGGTCCATAGGATTGCTGAAAACCCAGGCAAAAAGACTCACTCAGGAAAGAAGGCGAAAAAGAAATATAAAGATTGCTGAAAATAGAATGAAAATAGACTAGAATAGAAAAACTGATAGAAAGTAAGAGAGTAATAAAGTAAGATAAGGACAATCCAGGAAAAGACAAACCAAAAATTAAGCACTGTTGCCAAGGCAGCAACCACGTCAACCATGATTTGGGTTTTCCCGAAGATAGAACAGAAGAGTAGATTTTAGGTGTAAGAGAGAGAGTTCAAAAGAGATAACGTGATCAAATTCGTTGTATTTGGAGCACAGTACACGGAATCGATTGTGCAACGCATAGTCAGTGGTGCAATTAGAGGCGAAGAGGATAAATTGCTTTTGAATGGATTCAATACGAACTTGATGGATTACATATTGAGGACTCTAAACACATGAACAATATTCTAGTATTGGGCGAACTAGAAAAGTATAAAGGAGTTTGGTAACAAAGGGATCATTAAACTCCTTGGACCAACGTTCAATGAATCCAAAAATTCCCTTAGCTTTGTTAGTTATAAAGGACATATGCAGAATGAAACTAAGTTTGGCATCAATAAGTACCCCAAAGTCTTCCACAGTCGATATACGTTGCAAGGGTACATTATCAAGCGTATACGTAACTAAGTGTGGAGTAATTCGACTAAAAGACATAAGCAAGCATTTAGGAATATTTAAATGCAACTTATTAGCATGACACCAAAGATGCATGGAGTTACAGTCATCTTGCAGACAAATATATTTAGAAAGTTCGTTGTAAGAAAAACTAAGTTTCACATCATCAGCATACATAAGGATGCGTGAGTGGGACAAAATAGATGGCCTGTCATTAATAAATAATGTGAAAAATAATGGACCAAGATGACTACCGTAGATTTACATAGATGCTGCAAAGTTAATGCTACAATTTTTTCGAATAATTTTGGGATCCCAGACAACTTTGCAAATCCGCTGTAATTCGTTATACCGGACTTAGCTCCCTTTTTGTGAATTGGGATAATATATGATTCCTTCCAAAAACAGGGAAATACAGCGGAATCAAGAGATAAGTTCAAAAGTTTGAGTAGGGGAAGATGTAAAGAGCTCCAGCATTCTCTGAGTACACAACTTGGGATATTGTCGGGCCCAGGAGAATATGAAGATTTTAAAGTTTTCATTGCTGTAACTAGATCGTTATTAGTAATGATGGGAGCAAATAAAGAGTTAGAGGAAGAAATAGGATAAGGATAAGTGTAAGCGATATTGTTAATGGAAGAAGTGTAAGTAGATTGAAAGAAATTTGTAAAAAGGTTAGCACTAGTATAGTTGTCAATGGATCCCTCTCTGCTGAAAATGTAGTACGCATACACAAGCTGTTGCGCTTAGAATTTAAAAATTTATAAAACAGTTTAGGATCCCGCTCAAACTGACACCTGCAGCGCATAAGATACTCATTATAGCATTGAGAGTTAAAGAAAACGCAGTTAGATTAAGCAATAGAATATTTAGAAAAGTAAAGATTAGATCCAGAAAGTTTAAATTTTTTAAATAGTTTAGTTTTAATATTTTTTAAATTTGAAAGTGGACGTGTAAACCAGGGATGAAACAGGCAATACAACACTACTTGAAATACAGATATCAAGAA
The DNA here is from genome assembly GCA_018150835.1 of Drosophila repletoides. Lineage (NCBI taxonomy): Eukaryota > Metazoa > Arthropoda > Insecta > Diptera > Drosophilidae > Drosophila > Drosophila repletoides. Next base: position 174,744 of record JAECWQ010000187.1, on the reverse strand, counting down.
GTGAGTTATTAAACCGAATTTGTTAAAGTAGACCAATCAGTTATGGAAAGAAGTTGATTAAGCAAGGAAAAATTTCCCTTGCGAAAACAACGGCGGGTTTACTATCAGGTTTGGATACAGGTTTAGTCGACGTGGCAATGGATTTTTACAGTAGGATGAAAGGAGTCTTCAGGAAATACTAATGGACAAGATCTTGACACACTGGTAGAAGTGCAATCATTGACAAAAATTAGATCAAGTATTCTGACAAGATTATTAGGAATATTCAGGGAATCTAAAAGTCATGTTGTGCAGAAGGCACAAGATAATTAGATTTGATAAAGAGAGACCACTGGATGTTAGGCAAATTAAATCGCCTAAAACGACAAACATGTCCTATCACGTACGAGTATTTGGTATTTATTTAATAAGGAGGGATATAAGAGCGCGTTATGAAAATGGAACATGATGGAAACGATATCTTAACGGCAACTATTTTGACATCAGGAAAACGGATAAGTTTTGACTCGGACCGAAGGGAAGAATTAACTGCAATGAGTATCCCACCACCACGAAGAGTTATTCTATCTTTTCTTGTAACCTTTGCCTCGCGTTGGTCGCTAGTATTAACAAAAAATTGATGCAGTAAAATGTAATTAAATGTAGATGCCCTCATGTAGGAGTCAGACACTTATTTAATCGGGCCCCACGAATGGGAGTCAGACACTCAGATAACATTTACGCAAACAAGATTATTGCTCAAAGATTATCCATCTTTGAGTGTGACTACCGGGAGTCGACTGTGTCACAGCGGAGGTCAGGGACCCTTTAATTCCCTAGCTCTTTCGGGGTGGGGTGGGTTTGCTGTGTCCTGTAGAACTCTTAGCATATAAAGTTTTATTTTGATAGAGTCCCTACTGAAACTAAAATGGAAGCTAAACTTCCTAACAACGAAAATCTCAAACGATCCAAGAATTGGAACAAACGCAAAATTATTAAAAATTCGTTAATCAAATTGAGGGCTGCTTTATATACTCAGACTGTCAAAAATGAATTTGGAGGATCTTAGCTAGTATTCGATCCTAAACCTTTATATTATTATGTACCCACGTCAACAGGAAAGAATACTTTTACTTCATCATCTCAAACTAATAACAATATTTATTTAATCATAATTGACGCAAATATATACTCCATTGCGTTATTTAATGTGATCTTCCTAACTTTAAATTCAATAGATTTTTGTGTTGTTTTTTTTTCTAGTTACAGAAAATTTTTACTTTATAATTAACATTTTAATTATTTGTATTTTTTTTCTCTTTTAATCTTCCACCATTATTTATAATACATCGAATTCTAAGTATTAAAAAAATATCCATATTTCCTTATTATAATACATCGAAATCTAAGTATTAAAAAAATATCCATATTCCCTTATAATTAAGTTTAATTCAACAAATTCAATTAACTTTTTTTCTTTCCATAAAAAAATTTGATTAATTGAAATTAATTAAAAAATAAAAAAATTACTTAAATAATTTGAAAAAATTTAAGAAATAAAATTCCTATTTAACTAATAACATACTGAGGTGGATTTATTTTTATGGCAGGGTGTAAGCAAAATGTGCATAGAAAAAAAACTAACCTATCATAGAAGAGAGAGAGATTTCTATCAAAGTGGACAGTCGAGTTTTTTCAGTGCTCCCTAATAAAATTCGTTTTGTATTATATTGAGAGATTTTTCTTTTAAAATTAACTTGGAAATAAACTTTATTGGTAAGCCAGTATCACATTGTTGCACATCAGCATCAGTCATAAGCTGTGCAATTTTTATCAAAAGCGTTAATTTTTCTATTAATAATACCTTTACCTATCTTCCTTTTATGCGGTTGTTTGCTTGTGCGCCGCTCAAATTTTTTTGTTCCAAGCATTTTATTTATTGCAACTAAATTTTTTTTCCTCAATTTGCGCGCTCTTCATACTAATCATAATAATACCCAGTGGGAAACTTTAGCATCTTTTTTTTCTTACTAATATTGTATACTAATAAAATCTCTTGCTGCAAGTTAATTGCACGTATGGTCCAGCGCGTGATAGTGACCAACGAAGGTTTGTTAACTGGTGGTTGTGTGACAACATGATGCATGGCAAATATGCAGTTCTAACTGGGCAGGATATTGACAAGTTGGAAAAAGACAATTCGAAAAAAAGCTGTGGAGGCCTAAAATGGTCTTGTCCGAGGTGCAATGACTTGCAATTGAATTTCTCCAAAATGTATAATTCTGTGAGAGGTCAATTTCTTAAGTTGCATAAAATGTCCAAGCTTTTGTCGAGTGATTTTGACTCGAGCATTGAGACGCTTAGTGAGTTTAATTTCGAATCCCCACCTATCCGTCGGTTAGAGGATCAATTTTTAAATGTTCCTCTTCCATCTTCCTCTGCAATAGCTATTCCCCCTTTAGAAAATTTATCAACTCCTCGGCGTTTAGAATTATCTCCGGTTCGATTTTTCTCGCACTCGCCTTCACCGTCAGTCGACCACTCTTCCTTTGAACACCCCGATAATTCAAATACCAATCTATTTGTTGTTCATGTCCAACCAACTTCTCCTAATCAACCTCTGGGTTATGGTCCAACTACAGCACGAGTTACAAGTCCAGCTGTCCCTCCAGCTCCGGATGCCGTAGCAGCTCCACTTCAGTTCGTGTCAGCGATTTCATCTCGGGCAACTGACTCAATTACAGCCCATCCTGGTACTGCACCCATAACTGCGCTTCCAGCTTCGGTAACTGTTCAAGGGTTCTGACCCTGTCCCGACTTCTTTGCTTACTGTTGTTGCACCGCGTAAGCAAATTTTCCTATCTACACTTTCAGCTGATACTACATGTGAAGCTGTTGCTGCCTATATTGCCAACAAATCTTCAAGCAATGTATCAGTATCTAAATTTAATTTCTCTGAACTTAGGGAAATAGCCTCCTTCAGAATTAACGTTCCATCAGACACATTCTTACTTATTTGTGATTCAAATTTCTGCCCTCCACAAACAATTGTTCATGGGTTCATTATAAAAAAATAACTCGTTCGGTGTCTGTCAGTCTTCAAGCTAGCGGCTCTCTTTCGCATGCAACCATTAGTAATAATCCTCCAAAAATAGATCGATCTTCTGACTTACTACATATCAGTTATCGGAATGTTAGAGGTCTAGTGTCTTAACATAAAAATGTATTTTTACAAAGTTCTTCCTTCGAGTCTCAAATTATTACTTTTTTTGAGAAATGGCTTAATTTCTCAATTTCAAATTTTGAAATTTTTTCTACTATCTTTACATCCTACAGAAAAGATAGAACAACTCGTCGTGGTGGTGGGGTACTCAATGCAGTTAATTTTTCCGTTCGGTCCGAGTCAATTACTTTATCCGTTTCCGCTCCTGATGTGGAAATATCCAGTATCCAAACCTATTAGTAAAACCCACTGTTGTTTTCGCAAGGTAAATTTTTCCTTGCTTAATCAATTTCTTTCCTCAGCTGATTGGTCTACTCTATACAATTCGGTTAATAAAAATTTTGGTCTAACCCACTTCTATGACACTATTAACTCACTTCTTGATATCTGTATTCCAAGTAGTGTTCTATTGCCTGTTTCATCCTCCCTGGTTTACACGTCGACCTTCAAATTTAAAAAATATTAAAACTAAACTGTTTAAAAAATTCTCTCTCTGGATCTAATCTTGACTTTTCTAAACATTCTATTGCTAAATCTAACTTCCTTCTCCTTAATTCTCAATGCTATAATGAGTATCTTATGCGCTGCAGGAATCACTTTGAGCGGGATCCTAAACTGTTTTATAAATTTTTAAATTCTAAGCGCAAAAGTTCGTCTATGCGTCCTACATTTTTCCTGATGAATGAGGGATCCATTGATGATTTAACTAGTGCTAACCGTTTTGCAATTCTTTCAATCTACTCACACTTCTTCCATTATCAATATCGCTTACCCTTATCCTTATCCTATTTCTTCCTCTAACTCATTATTTGCTCCTACCATTACTGATAACGATCTAGTTACAGCAATGAAAACTTTAAAATCTTCATATTCTCCTGGGCCCGACAATATCCCAAGTTGCGTACTCAGAGAATGCTGGAGCTCTTTACATCTTCCCCTACACAAACTTTTTAACTTATCTCTTGATTCCGCTGTAATTCCCTGAATTTGGAAGGAATCATATATTATCCCAATTCACAAAAAGGGAGCTAAATCCGGTATAACGAATTACAGCGGATTTGCAAAGTTGTCTGCAATCCCAAAATTATTCGAAAAAATTGTAACATCAACTTTGCAGCACCTCTGTAAGTCGATAATTTCCCCTTTTCAACATGGCTTTATTAAGAGTCGGTCTACCACGACTAATCTGCTTGAATTCACATCATTGGTGAATGATGCATTCCTAAGTAGAATGCAAACAAATGTCATTTATACTGATTTCAGTAAAGCATTTGACTCTGTAAATCATGATCTTTTAATCTTCAAGCTAAATATAACTGGATTCCCCCCCCACACATCTGACATGGATTTCCTCTTATTTAAAAAACAGGACCCAAAGAGTTCTGTTGCGATCCGAAGTTTCTAAATCCGTATTTGTTACTTCGGGTGTGCCGCAAGGTAGTCATCATGGTTCATTATTTTTCACATTATTTTTTAATGACCTGCCTTCTATTTTGTCCCACTCACGCATCCTTATGTATGCTGATGATGTGAAACTTATTCTTTCTTACAACGATCCTTCTAAATATATTTGTCTGCAAAATAACTGTAACTCCATGCATCTTTGGTGTCATGCTAATAAGTTGCATTTAAATATTTCTAAATGCTTGTTTATGACTTTTAGTCGAATTACTCCACACTTAGTCACGTATACGCTTGATAATGTACCCTTGGAACGTATAAAGACTGTGGAAAACCTTGGTGTACTTTTTGATGCCAAACTTAGTTTCATTCTGCATATCTCCTTTATAACTAACAAAGCCAAGGGTGTTCTTGGATTCATTAAACGTTGGTCCAAGGAGTTTAATGATCCCTTTGTTACCAAAATCCTTTATACTTCTCTAGTTCGTCCCATACTAGAATATTGTTCATGTGTTTGGAGTCCTCAATATGGAATCCATCAAGTTCGTATTGAATCCATTCAGAAGCAATTCCTCCTCTTTGCCCTTCGTGGCTTAAACTGGGATCCCGATCGCCGACTTGCAGTATTGATAGGCTTGCTGCCTTGATCTCCTTCATTAACTAACCGCAGAACTATCCTTGTTTTTTTCTTCATAAATTAATTATCGGTACATTAGCTCTCCTTTTCTATTATCTCGTCTTAACTTTCATGTCCACGTAGACTAACAAGAAATTATTATCCCTTATTTTTTCCTGAATTGCACACTTACTGCAATTATCTTACTTTATTACTCTCTTTCTTTCTATTCTTTTGTCTATTCTAGTCTATTTTTATTCTATTTTCAATACTTACAATACTTATCCACTATTCATTCTATTATTTCTTTCTTTTTCGCCTTTTTTCCTGGTCTCATTGGGTTTTTTGCGTGGGTTTTCCCCAATCCTGTTCAACAAATGTTGGACCCTAAAAATTGATTGTAATTAATACCCCAGAAGGCTTAAATGTAATTCAATCAATTCAATCTTACTTGTAAATTTTAATTTAATTAATTTTCTAAATTTTATTTCAATTTATATAATAATTATATTTATCTTTTGTAATCCTTTAATCGACTGCAATTAGTCGATTTATTAATAAATAAATAATAATATTCTAAACTCTATATTTTTTTCATTTTGTTTCCTTTTTTTTTTTTTTTTTTTGGGTTTTTTGTATTGTATTATTTTTTTTTTGTATTTATTTTTAATATAATTTTTTTTTTTGCTTTTGTAGATACGCAGTATTTTAAGGAAGAATTTTTTCAATGTACAATAAGGGGATAATAAAAATGTAATAATTTTTTTTTTCATTGTAAAAAGAATAACAGCAATAAAAACGGGTGATTTACATACATTTATCCGAACAGCAATCGATGAAAGGCCTTCCAACGGTGTACCGGATCATGCTGTTTGTTTTGTTTCATGTTGAGATTTATATTTTTCTTGTTGTGTTGTTTTGGATGTTTTTTTTTTTGTAATACTAAATTTTTATCATGTGGGATATGGGAAAGGTTTGGGGTTATGCATTTCTATCTATTTTTCTTTCTATATATATGTGTATTTTTGTTGTTCAATTTAATTGAATTCATAAAAATTTTAACTTAGAAAATTTTAAAAATACAACTATCTAAACAGATACAGATCTGTTATATATATATATAATTTTTTTTAACAGTGTTCCTTTTCTTTTTTTTTGTTTTTTTTTTTTTAATTTTTCTTATCTATTTTTTTTTCACAAATATTATCTGCCTTGTCCCACTATGCACACCTGTTTCTGTTTTATTTTTTTATTAATTCTTTTTTTCCATATTTTTCTTGTACATAGTACCACTGTACACACATGTTTTTTTCATTTTTCTTTTACCTAATTTTCTTCCCTATTTTAAGGGTTCCTATCTTTGTGTTCCTATCTTTTAACTCATTATTGTTTTTGTATGTAATTATTGTTACTTTTTTTTTTAAACACTGTACTACTGTACACACATGTTCCTATTTTTGATTGTTGTTTTTCGTTTTTTCTTCTTTTTATTTTTTTGTTGTTATTATATTTAATTGCTGGGGCTCCAGGTGAAACTGCAGTACAATTCAATATATAGAGGGATGAATTATTTGGGCGGCATTGTACGCCGATGTGCGGCGGCGGCAGAGACAGTCTTGGCCAGCAGCACAATTAGTCCATGTGGGGATCTACGGTGGTGGCCGTAAAAATGTACCTGCCCCCAAAATTATATTTAAGGCAAACTTTTGACGTCTCTAACTGGAGATAAAATTACAATTTTTTTTGTTTTTCGGGAAATATTATATTCCCCACATACCTTTTTGTCGAATCTATAGGCTGTATTAAGAATCTATTTCCTAAGATCAGCCTTGAGCTGGATGCATCCAGATTAGATCTGATTAGATCCACGTTGCACGTGGGCGCGAAATAATAATATTATTAATATTTTAACACACTTTTACAAGTTTTAAGTACTTTTATTATTTAACGTGGTGACAGACCGTCAGCCCACGGTGCAGCAGCTCCGCCGTCTTTTGCAATGTGTAATGGAAAAGAACTTTTCAGTAGCTTTACAAGCTTATATACCACATAAAGCTTTTTCTAACACATGCTTAATTATAGCGACGATTTATCGCATGCGTATGCATCGCTTTGCTCTCGATATTCAGCTAAGCTGCAGCTTGTGCAAGCTCACTCATAAACTTTATGCTTGAACGCAGCTTTATTGCATTGCGTTGTCGATCTCTTTTCTGCTTTAAGCTTCGAATAAAGCTTTTAAAAATTTCAGCGTAAGCTCGCTCATAAGCTTAATGCGTTAACGCAGATTTATTGCATTGCGTTGTCGATCTGTTTTCTGCATTAAGCTCAGAATAAAGCTCTCAACAATTACAGCGCAGGCGACAAGTTTGTCGCAAACGGCTTGCGCTGTAAATACCTATGTATTTCTTATGTATGATTCTGCAACCATTACATTCTGTAGGATGTAAAGTTTGTAGAAAAATTTCGGAATTTGAAATTGAGGAATTAAGCCATGTCTCAGAAAAAGCAATAATTGGAGACTCGAAGCAAGAACTTTGTATAAATACATTTTTAAGTTTAGAAAATAGACCTCTAACATTCTGATAACTGGTATGTAGTAAATCTGAAGATCGATCTAGTTATGGAGCCTTCTAATCGCTGCTGGATCAGATAAGTATATCATAGAGCCCCATAAGAATAACACAGTGTATCGCATATTAGACAAGGAGCAGTCAAAATTAAAATAAAAAAATAATCAACTTTTTCAGCGGCTATTTATCCCAATTCCTTATTCTGGCCACTTTTCATATTAATAAAAATGACCGAATTTTAATAGTATATTCTATTATTAATCAACAATCGAACAAATGATTTTGTGGCATTAAAAAATTTTTTTTTTTAAGCACAAACAATTTGAGTGTTTTGGTTGCCCTGTGCTTTCCTTGATGGGAAGAGCATTTATCTCGGATGCACGGACGCGGGCTTACGCCCTAAGGGAATGCCTTTTGAATAACTTGTCATATTAGCGTTTTCGTTTCCATATCCTTTCAGATGAGTTCAGTTGAGTTGAGCTGAACTGAGTTGAGTTGAGTTGAGTGGAGTTCAGTTCGGTGGGGTACAGTGCGTCGCTGTGTCCATGCGTGGGTATTTGTCTAAAGGATTTTGTAGTGATTTAGCTACCGGCCCAAATTACTGCTGAATTGAGCCTGAGCCTGAGTTGCAAATTAGCTGCCAAATTGTTTGCCAAAGCCGCAACAAATATATATAAGTATATAAATATATATATATATATATCTGTACTGTCTGTACACAGGCAAACAAATTCAGTCAATAATTTGACTCTGCCACATTCTACGGTCTTGCATAATAAATAAACGCCATGAAATACGCGTCTTAACACGCAATGCACAGCACAAAGAAAAAGGACTCTTTGTCTTTCAGTGTATATGCATGTGTTTGTGCTTGTGTGTGAGAGAGAGAGAGAGAGAGAGAGAGTGAGTGTGTATGCGCCATATGACACCACCTTGACTCATTAATTACGCACTGGCATTTTTATTTTCATTCATTGTGAGTTATTGACAGAGACACAAACACACACATATGGAATTGTGGTGAACGGGACAAGCCACAAATGAAACGTGTGCTTCGTCCTCAGCTGCTGCTTATTTGCAGAGTTGCCGCAGCTTCATCTGTTTGCCGCTGGCCTTCAATTCAATTGGTAATTGGAATAAAAGGGTATCACAATTTCAGCATTCAGCTTGATCTGCTTGCAATAAGCCAAAAAAACATTAGCGGCCTCATAAAATGGCTCAAAGACTAAACTTTTCTTTCCAAAATAACCACTCAATTTCAACACAAAACAATACAGCAATAATGTCATTAGAGTTTCAGTTGTCTGGTGGAAAAAATGCCAATCTGTTAAGAAGATTCAGTTCAGGAATAAATTCTATATATTTTCAAGTCAACTTGGGATAGAAATAGAAACAGGCTAAGACCAGCAGAATTCTGAGATTGATAAAAGGGGGCTTCAATATGGAAATTCCTGTGTGATTTTTAGGACATAGCCAGGATAAGAATTCAAAAAGGGAATTATAGTTGTGTTCCCGCTTTTCTTTGTGGTTTATAAATATGTTAAATTTTGATGGAAGAAAACCAAATTTGAAACTAGGCACTTCTCTCTCTCTCTCCTATTTCATTATAATGGAAATTAATATTGAAGGATCCTTTATAGCTCGCAGTATTATGCAGCTAAAAAAAAGTCTTTTTTTAATTATTACACTCTTATTTTAGCTATTTTTATTATAAGACAGTAGCTTTGTCTGTGTTGTTTTCTTCCTATTTCAAAGAGAAATATGTATACTTATAAATGAAATTCCTTTATTTGCCAGCGCAGCGCAGCACATTCTGGTTTCTTTGAAAGAGCAGCTTTCTGCAATATATTTTCACTTTTTACTTTGCTTATTTTTGGGGTATTTGTTGCTTTTACTATTGTTATTGTTGTCGTTGTTGTTGTTGTTGCTGTTGCTGTTGCTGTTGTTGTTGCTGTTGCTGTTGCTGTTGCTGTTGCTGTTGCTGTTGCTGTTGCTGTTGCTGTTGCTGTTGCTGTTGCTGTTGCTGTTGCTGTTGCTGTTGCTGTTGCTGTTGCTGTTGCTATCGCATGTGCGGTCGCTAAAGAATCTGACGCACTTATCGCAAATTACTTTGGCAGTTGCAACTGCGCTTTATATAAATTCAACAATTTACTCCACACGTGCAAGCATGCGTACACTGCCAGGCACTTGAGACCTTAAATTACATACAGAAATGTATGTATATATATATATATACATACATATATATGTATATATAAATATAAGTAGGAGTATGGGAGGAAAAGCTACTGCTGCTTTTATGCCTGCAGGCAAATTAATTAAATTTGTAGGTACTTGTACTTCTGAGAACCCAAAATGAGAAGTCAGTGGCTATGCAGCGACAACAACAGCAGTATGTGTAATATTCCTTTGGCGCATATGTCCAAGCGAGTTGTTGGACAACAAAACATGAACAACAAACTAACCAAGCAATGCTAATGTCCGAGCATAACAACAACAAGCAACTGCAGCAGCAGTAGCAACAAAGTGTATCTACTTTGCTGCCACAATTAGCTGTGCCATGGCTCATTAAGAGCGAGGAGAGTGACAAATTTTTGAGCAATGCGCTTGCAGGCGCTGCAATTGTCAATTAGCCGCTTGTTTGGAGCGATTTCAATAGCCGTTTTTAATGGCCCAGTCGAGTCAGAAGTTATTGTTGCAACCGCTTGCATAAGATGTTAACGCGCCCTTAATTTCACTTACAAATATACGTAAACCGCAGCTGGAGTCCAGACGGGAAGGCAGCCGCCAAATGGCAACCGGCTACTGTGTTGCCTTCCTGTCACTTGTCCATATACATGGCTACTTACAATGCTGCTCAAGCATATGCAGATGACCATGTTTCCCACATGCAAACCCATAGCCATATCCACGCCCTGGGCTGCCCTTTCCTCCTTCCCGCCTATCGACAGCAGCAGCAGCGGCAAGGCCAATGTTGCAAGCGCAGCGAAAAATGCAGCAACTGTGACTGCGGCACTCATTTAAGTGCATTTAACTAATTATTGTTAATAAAATAATATTTTTGCATTTTATTGTGCATTTGTCGAGCGTGCACCAGGCGCTTTGTTTTTTTTTTTTGTATTTTATTTATGCATATGTGAGTGAGCGTCCATAAATAACACAAGCGAACCTTCTGCATTCAGTTCCCTCACGTTTCTTGATGATGGCTGTGGAAAATCAAGAAAATCAGATCAATTCGAATAACAATAATTTCTTCCGGTTGAATGTCAGCAAACGACGATGCACACAGATAGACACACAGGCAGACAGAGAGGCGGGCCATTGGTAGCAGCGGGACAGAGATGGACGATAGGCTACATTTCCATAACGGATGCACATAAGTATACAAGGACTGACAGGATGTGCGGGCCGTGCACTCGGTTTTTTTGCTTCCAATGCTATTTTGATGAACGCCACTTGGGGCTGGGCTGGGCAGGGCGAAGAGTTTAGATTGGTAATTTGTGTTGTTTTCACTCTCATGTCTATCGAATTTAATGCAAATATTTATTATAAAATTTATGTAAAATTTTTCGCAAATATCTCTAATTTTCTTAAATTTTAAAGTGTTGGATTAAAACTGACTTAAGACTTGCAGTCAGCAGGTTTCCGCTTCGTTTTCTTTCAGTTATAAAACCCAGAAAAAAACAGATTTCTTTCTTCCTTTTTCTTTCAGTTATAAAGTCAAGTAAAAGGAACTGCAGCTTCAGTTGTCATTTGGCTAGACTTGTTGGTTTAGGCCATGGCTCAGTGCTAAGCAAATTCGACCAGTTGCTGAACTCTACAAAACTCCGGCCATTTTCAGGTTTTAATTATGGGTCACCATGGAATCATAGAATTAAGGCAGCTGGATGAATAATTATACCGATCTGACACCAAAGAGAAGAAGGTAAGCCTAGCTTTAAAATGAAGCGAAAGAAAGACGAGCCGTCAATTTAGCTGTCCTTTTTTTTGCATATAGAATTGCATGATTTATTTATTTTTCAGTTGGCTAGTCGGAGACGTTTTCTATATACAACTCATATATCATCAGGATATCATATCCTATCACTTGTATAATAGCATTCTCGCTGGCCATTAATAAAAATAATTATATTTTTGCAGAGTATCATAAATTATGTTTAATGCGTAGTGAAGCGCACAAAAGCAAAGAGCAAAATGCAAAACCCATTGTTAATAATGCTTTATTGTATTGTCAATAAAATTGCCGACAATAACTGCATTTTATCATGCCATAATGTTTATGCAATCACATAACTATATATATTTAGATAAAATATATAATATATATGTATGTTTACTTAACAATATGGCATTATCTGAATCCTTTAATATGGCCGGTGCGGTTTTTTGGGCGACTAAGTTAGGGATCGTTGTGAAAAACTGTGAGGGACAAAAAAACCAGCAGCTCTGCCTCTACCCCTACCTGTGGGAGATATATGTACATATTTTTATGTTAATTTTTTGTTGACGTTCTCTCTGAATTGTTGGCTAACAAACAAGCTTCGAAAATCAAGGTTGGGTTAATGCTGCTGCACTGCTGTGTAGATGGGCTGCAATCAGAGCTTTGTACATGTCAAAATTTTGTTAGCCGGCAACAGGACAACAGAGAAAGAAACAAAAAAATCTAACAATATTGAATGCATGAAACAAGAATTCTATTCAAACAATTTTTAGGCACCAGCCTTATAATAAAATTCAATTCAATTCAAGGTGTCTAAGCGGATAAGTTCGGAGTTCTACCAAAAATTGTTAGGTAATAATGCAAACAATAAGAGGGAGAACCAGAAATAGTTCAATGAAGAGGCGTAAATTGTATATAATATGGAGCGGGCGGGGCGGAACAGGCGGGCTTCTCGTCTAAAGTGGCGCAATTAGTGGGTTTAGTGGGGCAAACTTTGAGGCTGGGCCATAAATTGGATAGACAAACAGGCGGATCCGTCTCTCAGTTTTTTGAATGCTTTGCGCATACTATGCACTGCACAAGAAAAAGAAAAATAAAAATTCCTCAAAATTTCGACCGTTCGCAAATGCAATTGCACATATATAATTTAATTTGAGACTCGAGTGCTGTTTTTTCGCTTCTTTTTTTATGTAGTCCTTGTACTAGTCCCTATACTCTGAAAGTCCGTGGCTTATTTATTGCGCTGAGCGCATGCATTATAATTTTCATTAAGCTAACTACTGGAAAACGGCAGGCAACCAAAGACGTCCTTAGCAAGGATTGAAAAGGATGCAACTATTATTCTTTTTTCTTTTTCCTGCATCTGCGAGAAAATTCAAAGATGTTCAAGTTGCTTAAGGCGTTTGATCTGCCCCCTTTACTTGCAAGCCTCCGGGCGACAAGTTGAACTTAATTTATACTCTCAGATGTAGAGTATCTACCCTATTGTAAATTCCGTCTTTCACACCTGTTACATGCAATTATCCGGCCATGTGCAAAGAAACTTTCGGAGCGGACTGCATTTGGGCCTAATCTTTGACAGCGCTTCATTTTCGCAGCCAGAGTGATGCTGGCACGGAAGTAAATGAGTTTTGGATTAGGACACCAATCGAAGCAGAAGCACAGAGAGAGAGAGAGCGATTGAGAAGAAAGGGGAAGAGTCTTGCGGGTAACCAGGCGACGGCTGTCAGAGTGCTGTATAAGTATTTTAGAGCTAAGTGCCACCATCAATGGATCCGTGGGGCAAATGCTGATTGCCACTGAAACGCAAGTGAATTTAATCTCGAGTGCTGCTCGGTTTAATTTGCACTCTACACTCCGGGCGGAAAAAGTTCGTTCTGCACGGTTGAAATGCATGCCAATGGGATGGAGCCAACTCCAACTCCAACTGCAGCTCCAGCTCCAAATCCCAAAATCAACTCTTCCATCTCAAATGTAATTTCAACTTACTCAAACTTTTTAACTTATCTCTTGATTCCGCTGTTTTTCCATGTCTTTGGAAGGAATCATATATTATCCCAATTCACAAAAAGGGAGCTAAGTCAGATATATCGAATTACAGAGGAATTGCAAAGATGTCTGCAATCCCAAAATTTAACATCAACATCAACATGGCTTTATTAAGAGTCGGTCTACCATGGCTTATCTGCTTGAATTCACATCATTGGTGAATGATGCATTCATAAGTAGAATGCAAACAGATGTCATTTATACTGATGTCAGTAAAGCATTTGACTCTGTAAATCATGATCTTTTAATCTTCAAGCTAGATCAAATTGGATTCCCCCCACACTTCTGACTTGGATTTCCTCTTATTTAAAAAACAGGACCCAAAGAGTTCTGTTGAGATCCGAAATTTCTAAACCCGTATTTGTTACTTCGGGTGTGCCGCAACGTAGTCATCTTGGTCCATTATTTTTCACATTATTTATTAATGACCTGCCATCTATTTTGTCCTACTCACCCATCCTTATGTATGCTGATGATGTGAAACTTATTCTTTCTTACAACGATTCTTCTAAATATATTTGTCTGCAAGATGACTGTAACTCCATGCATCTTTGGTGTCATGCTAATAAGTTGCATTTAAATATTTGTAAATGCTTGTTTAAGACTTTTAGTCGAATTACTCCACACTTAGTCACGTATACGCTTGGCAATGTACCCTTGCAACGTATAACGACTGTGGAAGACCTTGGTGTACTTTTTTGATGTCAAACTTAGTTTCATTCTGCATATCTCCTCTATAACTAACAAAGCCAAGGGTGTTCTTGGATTCATTAAACGTTGGTCCAAGGAGTTTAATGACCCCTTTGTTACTAAACTCCTTCATACTTCTCTAGTTCGCCCCATACTAGAATATTGTTCATGTGTTTGGAGTCCTTAATATGGAATCCACCAAGTTCGTTCCTCTTTGCCCTTCGTGGTTTAAACTGGGATCCCGATCGCCGTCTTCCACCGTACTCTGATAGGCTGTTACTAATTGATCTCCCTTCATTAACTAACCGTAGAACTATCCCTTATCCCTTATTTTTATCTATTTGCACATCTCAATTACAACGAATTTTATCACGTTATCTCTTTAGAACTCTCTCTCGTACACCGTGCATAAGAATTTGTTAGACCAAAACCACAGGAAACTTGTCGTCAAGTATACGCTATAGAAGAGAAACAAAATGATGTATATCAAACACAGCGCCGTATATTTTGTTACGGATGTGGTGCTCTTAATGTTTATAAGCTACAATATTCGACATACCTTCGTCGTAAGTCGGAAAACGGATTGAAGGGTGTATCCCACAACAACAGGATACCCCCAAAGAAGTAAAAGAAAGTAAAGTATCGATTCCGCAATCACCTGAACCTTGTTCAGAAACTATTTTAAAACCAACAGAAAATTATGAAATGTTACCCGTAAATAAAAATTAGTCCTCTTGGTTCTAGAAATTCAATACGTTGTAAGAATTATTTTAAGAGAATGCAGAAGGCATTAATTTCGACAATATTTAAAAATAACAATGATCTTCGTAGTTAAGCAGAAGTGTTCTTTTTGAACTTTTCTGAACATGGTCTATTAGACACCGGTGCAAGCATCAGTTGCATTGGGTCTGCATTACATTAGCATTAGAGAACTTTTCAAATATGGCAGAATTTAAATCAATTAAATGAGGTTATAGGTGTTCTTACAGTTAGTATGATTTACAAAGAAATGGAAAAATCCATTCAGCTGAATATTATCCCATCTATTAGACAGAGTCTGATTTTAGGTGTAGATTTCTGGAAGATTTTCGCTTTAGCTCCTAATGTGATAAGTTCGATTGAATCGCCTACGAGAGAAATAGAAAACAGTCCTGCAATTGAAGAAACCAATTTGTAACCTTAACTCCTACTCAACAACAACAACTAGAAGTAGTTAAAAAATGCATTCCCTAACTGTCTTGACGGATTAGGTAGAACACCCATGATTCCCCCAGTAAATCAACGGTTTTATTCCGTCAGTCCAGCAGTTGAGAAACTGCTGTAAGCCAAGATAGATCGTATGTTAGAATTAGATATTATTCAGCCTTCTTCCAGTGCCTGGAGTTCACCAATGCATCTGGTTTTGAAACCCAACAAGGTGCATCTTTGTTTACATGCACGCAAGTTAAATGAAGCAACAAAAAAAGATGCTTATCCTTTGCCCAGCATAGATGGTATTTTCTCACGCATGCCAAAGGCTAAAATTATATCAAAATTGGATCTCAAGGATGCATATTGGCAAGTTGAGCTATCGAAAGTATCAAGGCCATTAATCATATTTACAGTGCCTGGTAGGCACAATTCAAAGTTATGCCTATGTCAAGCCTTTGCAACGCGCCGTCCACTATGTGTCATCTTATGGATGATATAATCCCCCCTGATCTTCATCATGTTGTATGCATCGTCTCAGAAACTTTTTTCATACCTCCTGTAGGTCTGGCCGAGTAATTTCGAAAAGCCAATCTAACTCTGAACATTGAGAAATGCCATTTTTATGTAAATAGTGTAAACTATTTTGCATAAGTAATTAAAACAACTATGCGGAGTTGACATACCCCATAACAGATGTGTTGTCTGTTAAAGAGAAATTCGTCTGGACAGATAATGCGCAAGAAGAGATGTAAAAGTTAAAGATTATACTTCTGCCCCTGACTTACAGAATCTAGACTTTCAGAAAAAATTTTACCTTCATTGTGATGATAGTTATTTTGGAATATGTAATGGTTGCAGAATCATAAATAAGAAATACATAGGTATTTACAGCTCAAGCCGTTTGAGACAAACTTGTCGCCTGCGCTGTAATTGCTGAGACCTTTTTTCTACGCTTAATGCTGAAAAGAGATCGGCAACGAAATGCAATAAATCTGCTTTAACGCATTAAGATTATGAGCGAGCTTACTCGGTAATTGTTGAGAGCTTTATTCGAAGCTTAATGCAGAAAAGAGATCGACAATGGAATGCAATAAAGCTGCGTTCACGCATAAAGCTTATGAGCGAGCTGCAGCTTAGCTGAATATCGAGAGCAAAGCGATGCATACGTATGTGACAAGTCGCCCCTATAAGTGTACATGTGTTAGAAAAAGCTTTTTGTGGTATATAAGCTTGTAAAGCTACTGAAAGGTTCTTTTCCATTACACATTGCAAAAGACGGCGGAGCTGCTGCACCGTGGGCTGACGGTCTGTCACCACGTTAAATAATAAAACTTACTTAAAACTTGTGAAAGTTGGTTAAAAATATTAATAAAATTATTAATATTAGTGCAAAAATATAAAAAAACTTACAATTCAAATTATTTTAATTATTTTAAAATAATATAAAAATAAATATTATTATAATAAATATTTTGCGGCCAACGTGGATCCCACATCTAATCTGCATCCAGCTCAAGGCTGATCTTAGGGAAGAGATTCTTAATACACCCTACAAATAATATTTCACGAAAAACAAAAAAATTTTAATTTTTATACTTATATAAAATTTCTATATAGGGTATCTAAAACTAACCCCCTCCAGTTAGATTCGGCAAAAGTTTGCCTTAAATAGAATTTTGGAGGCAGGTACATTTTTACGGCCACCACCGTAGATCCCTACAAAGGTATTGTTTAAAAAAAAATATGTATCAATAATTAAATACAAAAACAATAATGAGTTAAATGATAGGAACATGTGTGTACAGTGGTACAGTACCTCTTAAAATAGGGAAGAAAATTAGACAAAAGAAAAACTAAAAAAACTTGTGTGTACGGTGGTAACCTGTACAATAAAAATGTGGAAAAAAAATAATTAATAAAAAATAAACAGAAACAGGTGTGCATAGTGGGACAATATAGATAATATTTGTGAGAAAAATAAATGAAATATAAAAAAAAAAAAAAAGAAAAGGAACACTTTTAGATAAAAATTATATATATATATATATAACAGATAAATTTTTCTGAGTTAAAATTAGTATGAATTAAATTAAATTGAACAACAAAAATACACATATATATAGAAAAAAAAATAGTTAAGAATGGACAACCTCAAACTGTACACTGAAAAAAATTCTCTATTACAATATTGCGTATCTTCAAAAACAAAACAATAATTATATTAAAAATAAATACAAAAAAAAAAAATAATATAATACAAAAAAACGAAACACAATGAAAAAAATATAGAGTATAGAATATGATAGGCTAGTTTTTTTCTATGCACATTTTGTTTACACACCCTGCTATAAAATAAATCCAAATTATTATGTTATTAGTTAGATAGGAATTTTATTTCTAAAATTTTTTCAAATTATTTAAGTAAGAAAACAAATTAATTATTATTAATCAAACTTTTTTATGGAAAGAAAAAAAAGTTATTTGAATTTGTTGAATTAAAATTAATTATAAGGAAATATGGATTTCTTTTTTTGTAGATTTCGAAAGATTATAAATAATAATGGTGGTAGATTAAACGAAAAAAATTCAAATAATTAAAATTTCATCTGTTCTCATGAAAATAAAGTGCTAAGTAAATTTGTCGATAAGTGACTTATATTCTGAAAGCTTTAGATTCCAAATCAATAATTGGGTGCATTTCCAATTCTGCGAGCTCTTCCTCACACATTCTCGACAATGCATCGGGAACAATAAGGTCTTTCCCTTTCGTAAGAGAAATTGAAAATTTATATGGCTGTAATCGGAAAATCCATCTAGCGAGTGGAGAGACTGGAGTGATCAGTAACAACTTCAAATTCCTGCAACTCTAAATAGCATCTAAACTTTTCAATAGCTAACATGACCACTAAACACTCACGTTAGGTTACACTATAATTTAGCTGTGCACGAATTAATTTTTTGAGATAGACAGATACCTCCACTACCAATTACATATCCTAAATAGTTTACACTATTTACACAAAAATAGCTTTTCTCAATGTTTAGAATTAGATTGGCTTTTCGAAATTGCTCTGCCAGACGTACAAGAACTGCAAGATATGAGGAAAAGTTTCTGAGGCGATGCATACATCATCCAGATATCCAAACACACAGTGACGAAGATCACACAGTGATTATATCATCCACAAGACGGCACATGGTGGACGGCGTGTTGCAAAGACCGAAAGGCATAACTTTGAATTGATACAAAGGCCAGCCAGGCACCTTAAATGCGGTTAATGGCCTTGATTATTTCGGTAGCTCAATTTGCGAATATGCATCCTTGAGATCCAATTTTGATATAATATTTGCCTTTGGCATTCGTGGGAAAATACCGTCTATGCTGGGCAAAAGATAAGCATCTTTCTTTGTTGCATCATTTAACTTGCGTGCATCTAACGAAAGGCGCACCTTGTTTGATTTCAAAACCAGACGCATTGGCGAACTCCAGGCACTGGACGAAGGCTCAATAATATCTAATTCTAACATACGATCTATCTCGGCGTACAACAGTTTCTCAACTGCTGGACTGACGGGATAAAACCTCTGCTTTACTGGCGAAATCATGGGTGTTCTACCTAATCCGTCAAGACAGTTAGGGAATAAATTTTTAACTACTTCTAATTGTTGTTGTTGAACAGGAGTTAAAGAATACAAATTGGTTTCTTCAACTGTAGGACTGTCTTCTATTTCTCTCGTAGGCGATTCTATCGAACTTATCACATTAGGAGCTGAAGCGAAAATCTTCCGGAAATCTACACCTAAAATTAGTCTCTGTCTAATAGATGGGATAATATTCAGCTGAATGTTTTTTTCCATTTCTTTGTAAATCATACTAACTGTAAGTACACCTATAACCTCATGAGCTTTTCCATGCGCAGTGCTCACATGAGATTTAATTTAATTTAATGTAATGTAGACCCAATGCAACTGATGCTTGCACCGGTGTCTAATAGACCATCTACAGAAAAGTTCAAAAGGACACTTCTGCATAACAACGAAGATCATTGTTATTTTTAAATATTGTTGAAATTAATGCCTTCTGCATTATTTCATTCTCTTAAAATAATTCTTACAACTTATTGAATTTCTAAAGCATAGTGGACTAATTTCATTCTAAATTCTAGTTCTAATATCTAAATAATTTCTAAGTCGTTCATTATAGGGGAGAAATGGTTTTTTATCTACTGGTAACATTTCATAATTTCCTGTTGGTTTTAAAATAGTTTCTGAACAAGGTTTAGGTGATTGCGGAATCGATACTTTACTTTCTTTTACTTCTTTGGGGTATCCTGTTGTTGTGGGATACACCCTTCAATCCGTTTTCCGACTTACGACGAAGGTATGTCGAATATTGTGTCTTTTAAACATTAAGAGCACCGTAACAAAATATATGGCGCTGGGCTTAACAATTTTCTGAGACGTGTCACTGGACATCGCAGTTCCAGAAAGTTACATTTTTACAAATGGCAGCGACATCACTTTCAATACTAACCTCTATTGTTTGATCTACATCATTTTGTTTCTCTTCTATAGTGTATAATTGACGACAAGTTTCCTGTGGTTTTGGTCTAACAAATTCTTCTGCACGATTCTCTAACTAAATTGTCATGCATCTATACATACCTTCGTAGTTGTCCTACCGTGTGTACAGGCTGATACAGCAATTTGTGTCGCGCTTCTGGAAGCAGATTATTTTGTAGAATCTCAGTCAATTCTTCCTAATCTATACGAATAGAAGACTTATCAAGTATCATAAAAATTCGAGAAAGATTCACCAACTTTCTGTTTACGAGAACGTATTTGTTCTTTGCTAGCAAACTCTGATCGGTAATCGCGGTATTGTTGTCTTAATGCCAGAGAAAAGTCGTCCCAAGTGATGCGACTCACTTGCTTATGATAACGCCAAAGCCAATCTCGAGCTCTTCCGACAAACAAAATATTTAAATGTTAACATAGTGCATTGAAATGTCCTTCTAAAGTTTCATTCAGTACCTTCATTTCATTTCAGTACCTTCACTCGATACATAAATTCGTCTACACCTAACCCTTCATCTGAACCATCAAAGAGCAAGTTCCATTTCTGCATTACTTCTGCAATTTTACTCGACTCTACGGATGTACGACTTGCAGTGGAATTTGGGGCAGACATAGCTTGAGAGCCATTAATTGGATTTCTAGAGTTTACATGTAAAGCCGATGTCAAGCATGAAACAGTTTGTTCAATCATATCCTATATCATTGAATAATCTACCGATACCGATTGTACCGGACGAGGATTATTATTAAGGCGGTAAGAGTGACCTCTTCTTCTTGGGTTTAAACCCCGCGAAGGAATATCAGATGGGTTAGTACCAATGCTGGTTTCTATCACTCGCTTCTACTGAACGTGTGTCTTGAGCTTCTCCTTGAGCAGAAACTCCTTTGAATGTCTTGCCTAAGATTTCTAGTGATAGGACGACGGCTAGTTCCTGGAACATTGGCATCAACCTGTTTTGCTCTGGGTGAACAATTACCTATGACTAATATTAAATTATTTGTGTCTATTAGACTGACACATTCGGGACAATTATTATGTGCTTGTAACCAATCCTCGAGATAATTTTTATGGAAAATATGCTTACAGGCTGTTATATAGCACGACTGAGTATTGGTCATTATCTGACAACAAACACTACAATTCTTCTCAGCGGCATCCACTTAGGCGGATATATTTTGGGAGCTATGTTCAAAAGGCATTATTAACATATAAAGTTTCTTGTTTAATTGACATTTGGTTTGGGTAACTAATAATTTTACAAGACATTTGTTGAGTCTTGGTAGCGAGTCCAAAAGGAGAGTCTTTTCATCCAGGTTTATCTTTCGATCGTTGACAATTATTTATTTGTTTATTTATTTACGTTTATAAATTTTCAAAATAAAGATAATATATAAATAATTTTTATCTTTTTATAGACTTATGTTGGTTGTGCCGCTGTCATCGCTGCTGTTTGTAAAAATCGGGATGGCGCAGCAATTAGAGGCATCACAAGTCATAAGTCTTAGTTCACATCACTTCACTGTCTGGTTAGCTTCATCCAAACTTTATCTTCTTCAGCAAGCTGCTCCCTGAAAACGCAAACGCTGACGCCAATGCTGAGGCTGCATAACTCATTCAGCAGGCAATGTGGGCCGTAACAAATATAAATAATTATAATAATTTTACAAGACATTTGTTCAGTCTTGGTAGCGAGTCCAAAAGGAGAGTCTTTTCATCCAGGTTTATCTTTCGATCGTTCAAAATTTATTTATTTTTTATTTATTTACGTTTACAAATTGTCAAAATAAAGACAAAATATAAATAATTCTTATCTTTGTACAGAATTATGTTGGTTGTGCCGATGTCACCGCTGCTGTTTGAAAAAATCGGGATGGCGCAGCAATTATAGGCATCACAAGTCATAAGTGTTACTTCATATCTTTACTGTCTGGGTGGCTTCATCCAAACTTTATCTTCTTCAGCCAGCTGCTCCCCGAAAACGCAAACGCTGATGCCAATACTGAGGCTGCATAACTCCTTCAGCAGGCAAGTTGCGCCTTAACAAATATGAATAATTATAATAATTTTACAATACATTTGTTCACTCTTGGTAGCGGGTCCAAAAGGAGAGTCTTTTCATCCAGGTTTATCTTTCGATCGTTGACAATTATTTATTTGTTTATTTATTTACGTTTATAAATTTTCAAAATAAAGATAATATATAAATAATTTTTATCTTTTTATAGACTTATGTTGGTTGTGCCGCTGTCATCGCTGCTGTTTGAAAAAATCGGGATGGCGCAGCAATTATAGGCATCACAAGTCATAAGTGTTACTTCATATCTTTACTGTCTGGGTGGCTTCATCCAAACTTTATCTTCTTCAGCAAGCTGCTCCCTGAAAACGCAAACAGTGATACCAATACTGAGGTTGCAGAACTGCTTCAGCAGGCAAACACTGTCGCCAATACTGACGCTGCATAACTCCTTCAGCAGGCAAGTTATGCCTTAACAAATATGAATACTTATAATAATTTTACAAGACATTTGTTCACTCTTGGTAGCGAGTCCAAAAGGAGAGTCTTTTCATCCAGGTTTATCTTTCGATCGTTGACAATTATTTATTTGTTTATTTATTTACGTTTATAAATTGTCAAAATAAAGACAAAAGATAAATAATTTTCTTCGTTTTATAGATTTATGTTGGTTGTGCCGATGTCACCGCTGCTGTTTGAAAAAATCGGGATGGCGCAGCAATTAGAGGCATCACTCGTAGCATTTTAACACAAGTCATAAGTGTTAGTTCACATCTTCACTGTCCGGTTGGCTTCATCCAAACTTTATCATCTTCAGTAAGCTGCTCCCTGAAAACGCAAACGCTAACGCCAATACTCAGGCTGCATAACTCCTTCAGCAGGCAAGTTGTGCCTTAACAAATATGAATAATTATAATAATTTTACAAGACATTTGTTCACTCTTGGTAGCGAGTCCAAAAGGAGTCTTTTCATCCAGGTTTATCTTTCGATCGTTGACAATTATTTATTTGTTTATTTATTTACGTTTATAAATTGTCAAAATAAAGACAAAAGATAAATAATTTTTATCTTTTTATAGATTTATGTTGGTTGTGCCGCTGTCACCGCTGCTGTTTGAAAAAATCGGGATGGCGCAGCAATTAGAGGCATCAGAAGTCATAAGTGTTACTTCACATCTTTACTGTCTAGGTGGCTTCATCCAAACTTTATCTTCTTCAGCAAGCTGCTCCCTGAAAATGCAAACGCTGACGCCAATACTGAGGCTGCATAACTCCTTCAGCAGGCAAGTTGCGCCTTAACAAGTATAAAAAATTATAATAATTTTACAATACATTTGTTCACTCTTGGTAGCGGGTCCAAAAGGAGAGTCTTTTCATCCAGGTTTATCTTTCGATCGTTGACAATTATTTATTTGTTTATTTATTTACGTTTATAAATTTTCAAAATAAAGATAATATATAAATAATTTTTATCTTTTTATAGACTTATGTTGGTTGTGCCGCTGTCATCGCTGCTGTTTGAAAAAATCGGGATGGCGCAGCAATTATAGGCATCACAAGTCATAAGTGTTACTTCATATCTTTACTGTCTGGGTGGCTTCATCCAAACTTTATCTTCTTCAGCAAGCTGCTCCCTGAAAACGCAAACAGTGATACCAATACTGAGGTTGCAGAACTGCTTCAGCAGGCAAACACTGACGCCAATAGTGACGCTGCATAACTCCTTCAGCAGGCAAGTTATGCCTTAACAAATATGAATACTTATAATAATTTTACAAGACATTTGTTCACTCTTGGTAGCGAGTCCAAAAGGAGAGTCTTTTCATCCAGGTTTATCTTTCGATCGTTGACAATTATTTATTTGTTTATTTATTTACGTTTATAAATTTTCAAAATAAAGACAAAAGATAAATAATTTTCTTCGTTTTATAGATTTATGCTGGTTGTGCCGATGTCACCGCTGCTGTTTAAAAAAATCCGCTGTGGGCAGCAATTAGAGGCATCACTCGTAGCATTTTAACACAAGTCATAAGTGTTAGTTCACATCTTCACTGTCCGGTTGGCTTCATCCAAACTTTATCATCTTCAGTAAGCTGCTCCCTGAAAACGCAAACGCTAACGCCAATACTCAGGCTGCATAACTCCTTCAGCAGGCAAGATGTGCCTTAACAAATATGAATAATTATAGTAATTTTACAAGACATTTGTTCACTCTTGGTAGCGAGTCCAAAAGGAGAGTCTTTTCATCCAGGTATATCTTTCGATCGTTGACAATTATTTATTTGTTTATTTATTTACGTTTATAAATTGTCAAAATAAAGACAAAAGATAAATAATTTTTATCTTTTTATAGATTTATGTTGGTTGTGCCGCTGTCACCGCTGCTGTTTGAAAAAATCGGGATGGCGCAGCAATTAGAGGCATCAGAAGTCATAAGTGTTACTTCACATCTTTACTGTCTAGGTGGCTTCATCCAAACTTTATCTTCTTCAGCAAGCTGCTCCCTGAAAATGCAAACGCTGACGCCAATACTGAGGCTGCATAACTCCTTCAGCAGGAAAGTTGCGCCTTAACAAGTATAAATCATTATAATAATTTTACAATACATTTGTTCACTCTTGGTAGCGGGTCCAAAAGGAGAGTCTTTTCATCCAGGTTTATCTTTCGATCGTTGACAATTATTTATTTGTTTATTTACTTACGTTTATAAATTTTCAAAATAAAGATAATATATGAATAATTTTTATCTTTTTATAGACTTATGTTGGTTGTGCCGCTGTCATCGCTGCTGTGTGAAAAAATCGGGATGGCGCAGCAATTATAGGCATCACAAGTCATAAGTGTTACTTCATATCTTTACTGTCTGGGTGGCTTCATCCAAACTTTATCTTCTTCAGCAAGCTGCTCCCTGAAAACGCAAACAGTGATACCAATACTGAGGTTGCAGAACTGCTTCAGCAGGCAAACACTGACGCCAATACTGACGCTGCATAACTCCTTCAGCAGGCAAGTTATGCCTTAACAAATATGAATACTTATAATAATTTTACAAGACATTTGTTCACTCTTGGTAGCGAGTCCAAAAGGAGAGTCTTTTCATCCAGGTTTATCTTTCGATCGTTGACAATTATTTATTTGTTTATTTATTTACGTTTATAAATTGTCAAAATAAAGACAAAAGATAAATAATTTTTATCTTTTATAGATTTATGTTGGTTGTGCCGCTGTCACCGCTGCTGTTTGAAAAAATCGGGATGGCGCAGCAATTAGAGGCATCAGAAGTCATAAGTGTTACTTCACATCTTTACTGTCTAGGTGGCTTCATCCAAACTTTATCTTCTTCAGCAAGCTGCTCCCTGAAAATGCAAACGCTGACGCCAATACTGAGGCTGCATAACTCCTTCAGCAGGCAAGTTGCGCCTTAACAAGTATAAATCATTATAATAATTTTACAATACATTTGTTCACTCTTGGTAGCGGGTCCAAAAGGAGAGTCTTTTCATCCAGGTTTATCTTTCGATCGTTGACAATTATTTATTTGTTTATTTATTTACGTTTATAAATTTTCAAAATAAAGATAATATATAAATAATTTTTATCTTTTTATAGACTTATGTTGGTTGTGCCGCTGTCATCGCTGCTGTTTGAAAAAATCGGGATGGCGCAGCAATTATAGGCATCACAAGTCATAAGTGTTACTTCATATCTTTACTGTCTGGGTGGTTTCATCCAAACTTTATCTTCTTCAGCAAGCTGCTCCCTGAAAACGCAAACAGTGATACCAATACTGAGGTTGCAGAACTGCTTCAGCAGGCAAACACTGACGCCAATACTGACGCTGCGTAACTCCTTCAGCAGGCAAGTTATGCCTTAACAAATATGAATACTTACAATAATTTTACAAGACATTTGTTCACTCTTGGTAGCGAGTCCAAAAGGATAGTCTTTTCATCCAGGTTTATCTTTCGATCGTTGACAATTATTTATTTGTTTATTTATTTACGTTTATAAATTTTCAAAATAAAGATAATATATAAATAATTTTTATCTTTTTATAGACTTATGTTGGTTGTGCCGCTGTCATCGCTGCTGTTTGAAAAAATCGGGATGGCGCAGCAATTATAGACATCACAAGTCATAAGTGTTACTTCATATCTTTACTGTCTGGGTGGCTTCATCCAAACTTTATCTTCTTCAGCAAACTGCTCCCTGAAAACGCAAACAGTGATACCAATACTGAGGTTGCAGAACTGCTTCAGCAGGCAAACACTGACGCCAATACTGACGCTGCATAACTCCTTCAGCAGGCAAGTTATGCCTTAACAAATATGAATACTTATAATAATTTTACAAGACATTTGTTCACTCTTGGTAGCGAGTCCAAAAGGAGAGTCTTTTCATCCAGGTTTATCTTTCGATCGTTGACAATTATTTATTTGTTTATTTATTTACGTTTATAAATTTTCAAAATAATGATAATATATAAATAATTTTTATCTTTTTATAGATTTATGCTGGTTGTGCCGCTGTCACCGCTGCTGTTTGAAAAAATCGGGATGGCGCAGCAATTATAGACATCACAAGTCATAAGAGTTACTTCGTATCTTTACTGTCTACGTGGCTTCATCCAAACTTTATCTTCTTCAGCAAGCTGCTCCCCGAAAACGCAAACACTGATGCCAATACTGAGGCTGCATAACTCCTTCAGCAGGCAAGTTGCGCCTTAACAAATATGAATAATTATAATAATTTTACAAGACATTTGTTCACTCTTGGTAGCGAGTCCAAAAAGGAGAGTCTTTTCATCCAGGTTTATCTTTCGATCGTTGACAATTATTTATTTGTTTATTTATTTACGTTTATAAATTTTCAAAATAATGATAATACATAAATAATTTTTATCTTTTTATAGACTTATGTTGGTTGTGCCGCTGTTATCGCTGCTGTTTGAAAAAATCGGGATGGCGCAGCAATTAGAGGCATCACAAGTCATAAGTGTTACTTCACATCTTCACTGTCTGGTTGGCTTCATCCAAACTTTATCTTCTTCAGCAAGCGGATCCCTGAAAACGCAAACGCTGACGCCACTAATGAGGCTGCATAACTCATTCAGCAGGCAATGTGGGCCGTAACAAATATAAATAATTATAATAATTTTACGAGTCTTTTTACAAAAGGAGTCTTTTCATCCAGGTTTATCTTTCGATCGTTGACAATTATTTATTTTTTTATTTATTTACCTTTATAAATTGTCAAAATAAAGATAAAATATAAATAATTTTTATCTTTGTACAGAATTATGTTGGTTGTGCCGATGTCACCGCTGCTGTTTGAAAAACTCGGGATGGCGCAGCAATTATAGGCATCACAAGTCATAAGTGTATCTTCATATCCTTACTGTCTGGGTGGCTTCATCCAAACTTTATCTTCTTCAGCAATCTGCTCCCCGAAAACGCAAACGCTGATACCAATACTGAGGCTGCATAACTCATTCAGCAGGCAATGTGGGCCGTAACAAATATAAAAAATTATAATAATTTTACAAGACATTTGTTCACTCTTGGTAGCGAGTCCAAAAGGAGTCTTTTCATCCAGGTTTATCTTTCGATCGTTGACAATTATTTATTTTTTTATTTATTTACGTTTATAAATTGTCAAAATAAAGACAAAATATAAATAATTTTTATCTTTGTACAGAATTATGTTGGTTGTGCCGATGTCACCGCTGCTGTTTGAAAAACTCGGGATGGCGCAGCAATTAACGGCATCACAAGTCATAAGTGTTAGTTCACATCTTCACTGTCTGGTTGGCTTCATCCAAACTTTATCTTCTTCAGCAAGCTGCTCCCTGAAAACGCAAACGCTGACGCCAATACTGAGGCTGCATAACTCCTTCAGCAGGCAAGTTGGGCCGTAACAAATATGAATAATTATAATAATTTTACAAGACATTTGTTCACTCTTGGTAGCGAGTCCAAAAGGAGAGTCTTTTCATCCAGGTTTATCTTTCGATCGTTGACAATTATTTATTTGTTTATTTATTTACGTTTATAAATTGTCAAAATAAAGACAAAATATAAATAATTTTTATCTTTTTATAGATTTATGTTGGTTGTGCCGCTGTCACCGCTGCTGTTTGAAAAAATCGGGATGGCGCAGCAATTAGAGGCATCACAAGTCATAAGTGTTGGTTCACATCTTCACTGTCTGGTTGGCTTCATCCAAACTTTATCTTCTTCAGCAAGCTGCTCCCTGAAAACGCAAACGCTGACGCCAATACTGAGGCTGCATAACTCCTTCAGCAGGCAAGTTGGGCCGTAACAAATATGAATAATTATAATAATTTTACAAGACATTTGTTCACTCTTGGTAGCGAGTCCAAAAGTCTTTTCATCCAGGTTTATCTTTCGATCGTTGACAATTATTTATTTGTTTATTTATTTACGTTTATAAATTGTCAAAATAAAGACAAAATATAAATAATTTTTTCCTTTTATAGATTTATGTTGGTTGTGCCGCTGTCACCGCTGCTGTTTGAAAAAATCGGGATGGCGCAGCAATTAGAGGCATCACAAGTCATAAGTGTTGGTTCACATCTTCACTGTCTGGTTGGCTTCATCCAAACTTTATCTTCTTCAGCAAGCTGCTCCCTGAAAACGCAAACGCTGACGCCAATACTGAGGCTGCATAACTCCTTCAGCAGGCAAGTTGGGCCGTAACAAATATGAATAATTATAATAATTTTACAAGACATTTGTTCACTCTTGGTAGCGGGTCCAAAGGAGAGTCTTTTCATCCAGGTTTATCTTTCGATCGTTGACAATTATTTATTTGTTTATTTATTTACGTTTATAAATTGTCAAAATAAAGACAAAATATAAATAATTTTTATCTTTTTATAGATTTATGTTGGTTGTGCCGCTGTCACCGCTGCTGTTTGAAAAAATCGGGATGGCGCAGCAATTAGAGGCATCACAAGTCATAAGTGTTGGTTCACATCTTCACTGTCTGGTTGGCTTTATCCAAACTTTATCTTCTTCAGCAAGCTGCTCCCTGAAAACGCAAACGCTGACGCCAATACTGAGGCTGCATAACTCCTTCAGCAGGCAAGTTGGGCCGTAACAAATATGAATAATTATAATAATTTTACAAGACATTTGTTCACTCTTGGTAGCGAGTCCAAAGGAGAGTCTTTTCATCCAGGTTTATCTTTCGATCGTTGACAATTATTTATTTGTTTATTTATTTACGTTTATAAATTGTCAAAATAAAGACAAAAATATAAATAATTTTTATCTTTTTATAGATTTATGTTGGTTGTGCCGCTGTCACCGCTGCTGTTTGAAAAAACCGGGATGGCGCAGCAATTAGAGGCATCACAAGTCATAAGTGTTGGTTCACATCTTCACTGTCTGGTTGGCTTCATCCAAACTTTATCTTCTTCAGCAAGCTGCTCCCTGAAAACGCAAACGCTGACGCCAATACTGAGGCTGCATAACTCCTTCAGCAGGCAAGTTGGGCCGTAACAAATATGAATAATTATAATAATTTTACAAGACATTTGTTCACTCTTGGTAGCGAGTCCAAAGGAGTCTTTTCATCCAGGTTTATCTTTCGATCGTTGACAATTATTTATTTGTTTATTTATTTACGTTTATAAATTGTCAAAATAAAGACAAAATATAAATAATTTTTATCTTTTTATAGATTTATGTTGGTTGTGCCGCTGTCACCGCTGCTGTTTGAAAAAATCGGGATGGCGCAGCAATTAGAGGCATCATAAGTCATAAGTGTTGGTTCACATCTTCACTGTCTGGTTGGCTTCATCTAAAATTAATCTTCTTCAGCAAGCTGCTCCCTGAAAACGCAAACGCTGACGCCAATACTGAGGCTGCATAACTCCGTCAGCAGGCAAGTTGGGCCGTAACAAATATGAATAATTATAATAATTTTACAAGACATTTGTTCACTCTTGGTAGCGAGTCCAAATCTTTTCATCCAGGTTTATCTTTCGATGTTGACAATTATTTATTTGTTTATTTATTTACGTTTATAAATTGTCAAAATAAAGACAAAATATAAATAATTTTTATCTTTTTATAGATTTATGTTGGTTGTGCCGCTGTCACCGCTGCTGTTTGAAAAAATCGGGATGGCGCAGCAATTAGAGGCATCACAAGTCATAAGTGTTGGTTCACATCTTCACTGTCTGGTTGGCTTCATCCAAACTTTATCTTCTTCAGCAAGCTGCTCCCTGAAAACGCAAACGCTGACGCCAATACTGAGGCTGCATAACTCCTTCAGCAGGCAAGTTGGGCCGTAACAAATATGAATAATTATAATAATTTTACAAGACATTTGTTCACTCTTGGTAGCGAGTCCAAAGGAGTCTTTTCATCCAGGTTTATCTTTCGATCGTTGACAATTATTTATTTGTTTATTTATTTACGTTTATAAATTGTCAAAATAAAGACAAAATATAAATAATTTTTATCCTTTTATAGATTTATGTTGGTTGTGCCGCTGTCACCGCTGCTGTTTGAAAAAATCGGGTGGGCAGCAATTAGAGGCATCACTAAGTCATAAGTGTTGGTTCACATCTTCACTGTCTGGTTGGCTTCATCCAAACTTTATCTTCTTCAGCAAGCTGCTCCCTGAAAACGCAAACGCTGACGCCAATACTGAGGCTGCATAACTCCTTCAGCAGGCAAGTTGGGCCGTAACAAATATGAATAATTATAATAATTTTACAAGACATTTGTTCACTCTTGGTAGCGAGTCCAAAGGAGATCTTTTCATCCAGGTTTATCTTTCGATCGTTGACAATTATTTATTTGTTTATTTATTTACGTTTATAAATTGTCAAAATAAAGACAAAATATAAATAATTTTTATCTTTTTATAGATTTATGTTGGTTGTGCCGCTGTCACCGCTGCTGTTTGAAAAAATCGGGATGGCGCAGCAATTAGAGGCATCACAAGTCATAAGTGTTGGTTCACATCTTCACTGTCTGGTTGGCTTCATCCAAACTTTATCTTCTTCAGCAAGCTGCTCCCTGAAAACGCAAACGCTGACGCCAATACTGAGGCTGCATAACTCCTTCAGCAGGCAAGTTGGGCCGTAACAAATATGAATAATTATAATAATTTTACAAGACATTTGTTCACTCTTGGTAGCGAGTCCAAAAGTCTTTTCATCCAGGTTTATCTTCGATCGTTGACAATTATTTATTTTTTATTTATTTACGTTTATAAATTGTCAAAATAAAGACAAAATATAAATAATTTTTATCTTTTTATAGATTTATGTTGGTTGTGCCGCTGTCACCGCTGCTGTTTGAAAAAATCGGGACGGCGCAGCAATTAGAGGCATCACAAGTCATAAGTGTTGGTTCACATCTTCACTGTCTTGTTGGCTTCATCCAAACTTTATCTTCTTCAGCAAGCTGCTCCCTGAAAACGCAAACGCTGACGCCAATACTGAGGCTGCATAACTCCTTCAGCAGGCAAGTTGGGCCGTAACAAATATGAATAATTATAATAATTTTACAAGACATTTGTTCACTCTTGGTAGCGAGTCCAAAAGGATCTTTTCATCCAGGTTTATCTTTCGATCGTTGACAATTATTTATTTGTTTATTTATTTACGTTTATAAATTGTCAAAATAAAGACAAAATATAAATAATTTTTATCTTTTTATAGATTTATGTTGGTTGTGCCGCTGTCACCGCTGCTGTTTGAAAAAATCGGGACGGCGCAGCAATTAGAGGCATCACAAGTCATAAGTGTTGGTTCACATCTTCACTGTCTGGTTGGCTTCATCCAAACTTTATCTTCTTCAGCAAGCTGCTCCCTGAAAACGCAAACGCTGACGCCAATACTGAGGCTGCATAACTCCTTCAGCAGGCAAGTTGGGCCGTAACAAATATGAATAATTATAATAATTTTACAAGACATTTGTTCACTCTTGGTAGCGAGTCCAAAAGGAGTCTTTTCATCCAGGTTTATCTTTCGATCGTTGACAATTATTTATTTGTTTATTTATTTACGTTTATAAATTGTCAAAATAAAGACAAAATATAAATAATTTTTATCTTTTTATAGATTTATGTTGGTTGTGCCGCTGTCACCGCTGCTGTTTGAAAAAATCGGGATGGCGCAGCAATTAGAGGCATCACAAGTCATAAGTGTTGGTTCACATCTTCACTGTCTGTTGGCTTCATCCAAACTTAATCTTCTTCAGCAAGCTGCTCCCTGAAAACGCAAACGCTGACGCCAATACTGAGGCTGCATAACTCCTTCAGCAGGCAAGTTGGTCCGTAACAAATATGAATAATTATAATAATTTTACAAGACATTTGTTCACTCTTGGTAGCGAGTCTTTTCATTCAGGTTTATAAATTGTCAAAATAAAGACAAAATATAAATAATTTTTATCTTTTTATAGATTTATGTTGGTTGTGCCGCTGTCACCGCTGCTGTTTGAAAAAATCGGGACGGCGCAGCAATTAGAGACATCACAAGTCATAAGTGTTGGTTCACATCTTCACTGTCTTGTTGGCTTCATCTAAAATTAATCTTCTTCAGCAAGCTGCTCCCTGAAAACGCAAACGCTGACGCCAATACTGAGGCTGCATAACTCCTTCAGCAGGCAAGTTGGGCCGTAACAAATATAAATAATTATAATAATTTTACAAGACATTTGTTCACTCTTGGTAGCGAGTCCAAATGGAGTCTTTTCATCCAGGTTTATCTTTCGATCGTTGACAATTATTTATTTGTTTATTTATTTACGTTTATAAATTGTCAAAATAAAGACAAAATATAAATAATTTTTATCTTTTTATAGATTTATGTTGGTTGTGCCGCTGTCACCGCTGCTGTTTGAAAAAATCGGGACGGCGCAGCAATTAGAGACATCACAAGTCATAAGTGTTGGTTCACATCTTCACTGTCTTGTTGGCTTCATCTAAAATTAATCTTCTTCAGCAAGCTGCTCCCTGAAAACGCAAACGCTGACGCCAATACTGAGGCTGCATAACTCCTTCAGCAGGCAAGTTGGTCCGTAACAAATATGAATAATTATAATAATTTTACAAGACATTTGTTCACTCTTGGTAGCGAGTCCAAAGAGTCTTTTCATCCAGGTTTATCTTTCGATCGTTGACAATTATTTATTTGTTTATTTATTTACGTTTATAAATTGTCAAAATAAAGACAAAATATAAATAATTTTTATCTTTTTATAGATTTATGTTGGTTGTGCCGCTGTCACCGCTGCTGTTTGAAAAAATCGGGACGGCGCAGCAATTAGAGACATCACAAGTCATAAGTGTTGGTTCACATCTTCACTGTCTTGTTGGCTTCATCTAAAATTAATCTTCTTCAGCAAGCTGCTCCCTGAAAACGCAAACGCTGACGCCAATACTGAGGCTGCATAACTCCTTCAGCAGGCAAGTTGGTCCGTAACAAATATGAATAATTATAATAATTTTACAAGACATTTGTTCACTCTTGGTAGCGAGTCCAAAGAGCTTTTCATCCAGGTTTATCTTTCGATCGTTGACAATTATTTATTTGTTTATTTATTTACGTTTATAAATTGTCAAAATAAAGACAAAATATAAATAATTTTTATCTTTTTATAGATTTATGTTGGTTGTGCCGCTGTCACCGCTGCTGTTTGAAAAAATCGGGACGGCGCAGCAATTAGAGGCATCACAAGTCATAAGTGTTGGTTCACATCTTCACTGTCTTGTTGGCTTCATCTAAAATTAATCTTCTTCAGCAAGCTGCTCCCTGAAAACGCAAACGCTGACGCCAATACTGAGGCTGCATAACTCCTTCAGCAGGCAAGTTGGGCCGTAACAAATATAAATAATTATAATAATTTTACAAGACATTTGTTCACTCTTGGTAGCGAGTCCAAAGGAGTCTTTTCATCCAGGTTTATCTTTCGATCGTTGACAATTATTTATTTGTTTATTTATTTACGTTTATAAATTGTCAAAATAAAGACAAAATATAAATAATTTTTATCTTTTTATAGATTTATGTTGGTTGTGCCGCTGTCACCGCTGCTGTTTGAAAAAATCGGGACGGCGCAGCAATTAGAGACATCACAAGTCATAAGTGTTGGTTCACATCTTCACTGTCTTGTTGGCTTCATCTAAAATTAATCTTCTTCAGCAAGCTGCTCCCTGAAAACGCAAACGCTGACGCCAATACTGAGGCTGCATAACTCCTTCAGCAGGCAAGTTGGGCCGTAACAAATATGAATAATTATAATAATTTTACAAGACATTTGTTCACTCTTGGTAGCGAGTCAAAAGATTTTTTTTTTCCAGTTTTTTTTTTCGATCGTTGACAATTATTTAATATATTTGTTTATTTATTTACGTGTTATAAATTGTCAAAATAAAGACAAAATATAAATAATTTTTATCTTTTTATAGATTTATGTTGGTTGTGCCGCTGTCACCGCTGCTGTTTGAAAAAATCGGGATGGAGCAGCAATTAGAGGCATCACAAGTCATAAGTGTTGGTTCACACAGGCAAGCTGCTCCCTGAAAAGGCAAACGCTGACGCCAATACTTAGGCTGCATAACTCCTTCAGCAGGCAAGTTGGTCCGTAACAAATATGAATAATTATAATAATTTTACAAGACATTTGTTCACTCTTGGTAGCGAGTCTTTTCATTCAGGTTTATAAATTGTCAAAATAAAGACAAAATATAAATAATTTTTATCTTTTTATAGATTTATGTTGGTTGTTCCCCTTTCCCCCCTTCTTTTTGAAAAAATCGGGACGGCGCAGCAATTAGAGACATCACAAGTCATAAGTGTTGGTTCACATCTTCACTGTCTTGTTGGCTTCATCTAAAATTAATCTTCTTCAGCAAGCTGCTCCCTGAAAACGCAAACGCTGACGCCAATACTGAGGCTGCATAACTCCTTCAGCAGGCAAGTTGGTCCGTAACAAATATGAATAATTATAATAATTTTACAAGACATTTGTTCACTCTTGGTAGCGAGTCATCTTTTCATCCAGGTTTATCTTTCGATCGTTGACAATTATTTATTTGTTTATTTATTTACGTTTATAAATTGTCAAAATAAAGACAAAATATAAATAATTTTTATCTTTTTATAGATTTATGTTGGTTGTGCCGCTGTCACCGCTGCTGTTTGAAAAAATCGGGACGGCGCAGCAATTAGAGACATCACAAGTCATAAGTGTTGGTTCACATCTTCACTGTCTTGTTGGCTTCATCTAAAATTAATCTTCTTCAGCAAGCTGCTCCCTGAAAACGCAAACGCTGACGCCAATACTTAGGCTGCATAACTCCTTCAGCAGGCAAGTTGGGCCGTAACAAATATAAATAATTATAATAATTTTACAAGACATTTGTTCACTCTTGGTAGCGAGTCCAAAGAGTCTTTTCATCCAGGTTTATCTTTCGATGTTGACAATTATTTATTTGTTTATTTATTTACGTTTATAAATTGTCAAAATAAAGACAAAATATAAATAATTTTTATCTTTTATAGATTTATGTTGGTTGTGCCGCTGTCACCGCTGCTGTTTGAAAAAATCGGGACGGCGCAGCAATTAGAGGCATCACAAGTCATAAGTGTTGGTTCACATCTTCACTGTCTTGTTGGCTTCATCTAAAATTAATCTTCTTCAGCAAGCTGCTCCCTGAAAACGCAAACGCTGACGCCAATACTGAGGCTGCATAACTCCTTCAGCAGGCAAGTTGGGCCGTAACAAATATGAATAATTATAATAATTTTACAAGACATTTGTTCACTCTTGGTAGCGAGCCAAAGTCTTTTCATCCAGGTTTATCTTTCGATCGTTGACAATTATTTATTTGTTTATTTATTTACGTTTATAAATTGTCAAAATAAAGACAAAATATAAATAATTTTTATCTTTTTATAGATTTATGTTGGTTGTGCCGCTGTCACCGCTGCTGTTTGAAAAAAACGGGACGGCGCAGCAATTAGAGACATCACAAGTCATAAGTGTTGGTTCACATCTTCACTGTCTTGTTGGCTTCATCTAAAATTAATCTTCTTCAGCAAGCTGCTCCCTGAAAACGCAAACGCTGACGCCAATACTGAGGCTGCATAACTCCTTCAGCAGGCAAGTTGGGCCGTAACAAATATGAATAATTATAATAATTTTACAAGACATTTGTTCACTCTTGGTAGCGAGTCCAAAAGTCTTTTCATCCAGGTTTATCTTTCGATCGTTGACAATTATTTATTTGTTTATTTATTTACGTTTATAAATTGTCAAAATAAAGACAAAATATAAATAATTTTTATCTTTTTATAGATTTATGTTGGTTGTGCCGCTGTCACCGCTGCTGTTTGAAAAAATCGGGACGGCGCAGCAATTAGAGACATCACAAGTCATAAGTGTTGGTTCACATCTTCACTGTCTTGTTGGCTTCATCTAAAATTAATCTTCTTCAGCAAGCTGCTCCCTGAAAACGCACACGCTGACGCCAATACTGAGGCTGCATAACTCCTTCAGCAGGCAAGTTGGTCCGTAACAAATATGAATAATTATAATAATTTTACAAGACATTTGTTCACTCTTGGTAGCGAGTCCAAAAGTCTTTTCATCCAGGTTTATCTTTCGATCGTTGACAATTATTTATTTGTTTATTTATTTACGTTTATAAATTGTCAAAATAAAGACAAAATATAAATAATTTTTATCTTTTTATAGATTTATGTTGGTTGTGCCGCTGTCACCGCTGCTGTTTGAAAAAAATCGGGATGGCGCAGCAATTAGAGGCATCACAAGTCATAAGTGTTGGTTCACATCTTCACTGTCTGTTGGCTTCATCTAAAATTAATCTTCTTCAGGCAAGCTGCTCCCTGAAAAGGCAAACGCTGACGCCAATACTTAGGCTGCATAACTCCTTCAGCAGGCAAGTTGGTCCGTAACAAATATGAATAATTATAATAATTTTACAAGACATTTGTTCACTCTTGGTAGCGAGTCTTTTCATTCAGGTTTATAAATTGTCAAAATAAAGACAAAATTAAAATAATTTTTATCTTTTTATAGATTTATGTTGGTTGCGCCGCTGTCACCGCTGCTGTTTGAAAAAAACGGGACGGCGCAGCAATTAGAGACATCTCAAGTCATAAGTGTTGGTTCACATCTTCACTGTCTTGTTGGCTTCATCTAAAATTAATCTTCTTCAGCAAGCTGCTCCCTGAAAACGCAAACGCTGACGCCAATACTGAGGCTGCATAACTCCTTCAGCAGGCAAGTTGGGCCGTAACAAATATGAATAATTATAATAATTTTACAAGACATTTGTTCACTCTTGGTAGCGAGTCCAAATGGAGTCTTTTCATCCAGGTTTATCTTTCGATCGTTGACAATTATTTATTTGTTTATTTATTTACGTTTATAAATTGTCAAAATAAAGACAAAATATAAATAATTTTTATCTTTTTATAGATTTATGTTGGTTGTGCCGCTGTCACCGCTGCTGTTTGAAAAAATCGGGACGGCGCA
Organism: Drosophila repletoides; assembly: GCA_018150835.1. NCBI lineage: Eukaryota > Metazoa > Arthropoda > Insecta > Diptera > Drosophilidae > Drosophila > Drosophila repletoides. Next base: position 136,941 of record JAECWQ010000187.1, on the reverse strand, counting down.
GCAATTAGAGACATCACAAGTCATAAGTGTTGGTTCACATCTTCACTGTCTTGTTGGCTTCATCTAAAATTAATCTTCTTCAGCAAGCTGCTCCCTGAAAACGCAAACGCTGACGCCAATACTGAGGCTGCATAACTCCTTCAGCAGGCAAGTTGGGCCGTAACAAATATGAATAATTATAATAATTTTACAAGACATTTGTTCATTATTGGTAGCGAGACCAAAGTGAAAGTCTTTTCATCCAGGTTTATCTTTCGATCGTTGACAATTATTTATTTGTTTATTTATTTACGTTTATAAATTGTCAAAATAAAGACAAAATATAAATAATTTTTATCTTTTTATAGATTTATGTTGGTTGTGCCGCTGTCACCGCTGCTGTTTGAAAAAATCGGGATGGAGCAGCAATTAGAGGCATCACAAGTCATAAGTGTTGGTTCACATCTTCACTGTCTTGTTGGCTTCATCTAAAATTAATCTTCTTCAGCAAGCTGCTCCCTGAAAACGCAAACGCTGACGCCAATACTTAGGCTGCATAACTCCTTCAGCAGGCAAGTTGGTCCGTAACAAATATGAATAATTATAATAATTTTACAAGACATTTGTTCACTCTTGGTAGCGAGTCTTTTCATTCAGGTTTATAAATTGTCAAAATAAAGACAAAATTAAAATAATTTTTATCTTTTTATAGATTTATGTTGGTTGCGCCGCTGTCACCGCTGCTGTTTGAAAAAAACGGGACGGCGCAGCAATTAGAGACATCTCAAGTCATAAGTGTTGGTTCACATCTTCACTGTCTTGTTGGCTTCATCTAAAATTAATCTTCTTCAGCAAGCTGCTCCCTGAAAACGCAAACGCTGACGCCAATACTGAGGCTGCATAACTCCTTCAGCAGGCAAGTTGGGCCGTAACAAATATAAATAATTATAATAATTTTACAAGACATTTGTTCACTCTTGGTAGCGAGTCCAAATGGAGTCTTTTCATCCAGGTTTATCTTTCGATCGTTGACAATTATTTATTTGTTTATTTATTTACGTTTATAAATTGTCAAAATAAAGACAAAATATAAATAATTTTTATCTTTTTATAGATTTATGTTGGTTGCGCCGCTGTCACCGCTGCTGTTTGAAAAAATCGGGACGGCGCAGCAATTAGAGACATCTCAAGTCATAAGTGTTGGTTCACATCTTCACTGTCTTGTTGGCTTCATCTAAAATTAATCTTCTTCAGCAAGCTGCTCCCTGAAAACGCAAACGCTGACGCCAATACTGAGGCTGCATAACTCCTTCAGCAGGCAAGTTGGGCCGTAACAAATATGAACAATTATAATAATTTAACAAGACATTTGTTCACTCTTGGTAGCGAGTCCAAATGGAGTCTTTTCACCCAGGTTTATCTTTCGATCGTTGACAATTATTTATTTGTTTATTTATTTACGTTTATAAATTGTCAAAATAAAGACAAAATATAAATAATTTTTATCTTTTTATAGATTTATGTTGGTTGTGCCGCTGTCACCGCTGCTGTTTGAAAAAATCGGGATGGAGCAGCAATTAGAGGCATCACAAGTCATAAGTGTTGGTTCACACAGGCAAGCTGCTCCCTGAAAAGGCAAACGCTGACGCCAATACTTAGGCTGCATAACTCCTTCAGCAGGCAAGTTGGTCCGTAACAAATATGAATAATTATAATAATTTTACAAGACATTTGTTCACTCTTGGTAGCGAGTCTTTTCATTCAGGTTTATAAATTGTCAAAATAAAGACAAAATATAAATAATTTTTATCATTTTATAGATTTATGTTGGTTGTGCCGCTGTCACCGCTGCTGTTTGAAAAAATCGGGACGGCGCAGCAATTAGAGACATCACAAGTCATAAGTGTTGGTTCACATCTTCACTGTCTTGTTGGCTTCATCTAAAATTAATCTTCTTCAGCAAGCTGCTCCCTGAAAACGCACACGCTGACGCCAATACTGAGGCTGCATAACTCTTTCAGCAGGCAAGTTGGTCCGTAACAAATATGAATAATTATAAAAATTTTACAAGACATTTGTTCATCCAGGTTTATCTTTCGATCGTTGACAATTATTTATTTGTTTATTTATTTACGTTTATAAATTGTCAAAATAAAGACAAAATATAAATAATTTTTATCTTTTTATAGATTTATGTTGGTTGTGCCGCTGTCACCGCTGCTGTTTGAAAAAATCGGGATGGAGCAGCAATTAGAGGCATCACAAGTCATAAGTGTTGGTTCACACAGGCAAGCTGCTCCCTGAAAAGGCAAACGCTGATGACAGCGGCACAACCAACATAAGTCTATAAAAGATAAAAATTATTTATTTATTATCTTATTTTGAAAATTTTTAAATAAAAATAAAAAACAAATAAATAATTGTCAACGATCGAAAGAAAAACCTGGCTGAAAAAGACTCTCCTTTTGGACTCGTTACCAAGACTGAACAAATGTCTTGTAAAATTATTATAATTATTTATATTTGTTAAGGCCCACCGTGCCTGCTGATGGAGTTATGCAGCCTCAGTATTGGCGTCAGCGTTTGAGTTTTCAGGGAGCAGCTTGCTGAAGAGGATAAAGTTTGGATAGAGCCAACCAGACAGTGAAGATGTGAACTACTAAAAATGCTACGAGTGATGCCTCTAATTGCAGCGCCATATCGATTTTTCAAACAGCAGCGGTGACAGCGGCACAACCAACATAAGTCTATTAAAAGATAAAGATTATTTATTTATTATCTTTATTTTGACAATTTATAAACGTAAATAAATAAGCAATTAAATAATTGTCAACGATCGAAAGATAAACCTGGATGAAAAGACTCTCCTTTTGGACTCGCTACCAAGAGTGAACAAATGTCTTGTAAAATTATTATAATTATTTATATTCGATAAGGCCCACCTTGCCTGCGGAAGGAGTTATGCAGCCTCAGTATTGGTGTCAGCGTTTGCGTTTTCAGGGAGCAGCTTGCTGAAGAGGATAAAGTTTGGATGAAGCCAACCAGACAGTGAACTAGCGCATATGACTTGTGTAAAATGCTACGAGTGATGCCTCTAATTGCCGAGCACTGCCGAGTTTTTCAAACAGCAGCGATGACAGCGGCACAACCTACATAAATCTATAAAAAGTTAAAAAATTATTTATATTTTATCTTTATTTTGACAATTTATAAACGTAAATAAATAAGCAATTAAATAATTATCAACGATCGAAAGATAAACCTGGATGAAAAGACTCCTCCTTTTGGACTCGCTACCAAGAGTGAACAAATGTCTTGTCAAATTATTATAATTATTCATATTTGTTAAAGCCCAACTTGCCTGCTGAAGGAGTTATGCAGCCTCAGTATTGGTGTCAGCGTTTGCGTTTTCAGGGAGCAGCTTGCTGAAGAAGATAAAGTTTGGATGAAGCCAACCAGACAGTGAAGATGTAAACTAACGCTTATGACTTGTGATGCCGGTTATTGCTGCCTTCCCGATTTTTTCAAACAGCTGCGATGACAGCGGCACAACCAACATAAATCTATAAAAAGTTAAAAATTATTTATATTTTATCTTTATTTTGACAAGTTATAAAACGTGAATAAATAAAAAAATAAATAATTGTCAACGATCGAAAGATAAACCGGGATGAAAAGACTCTCCGGGACTCGCTACTAAGACTGAACAAATGTTTTGTAAAATTATTATAATTATTTATATTTGTTAAGGCCCACCGTGCCTGCTGAAGGAGTTATGCAGCCTCAGTATTGGTGTCAGCGTTTGCGTTTTCAGTGAGCAGCTTGCTGAAGAGGATAAAGTTTGGATGAAGCCAACCAGACAGTGAAGATGTAAACTAACGCTTATGACTTGTGATGCCGGTTATTGCTGCGCCTTCCCGATTTTTTCAAACAGCTGCGATGACAGCGGCACAACCAACATAAATCTATAAAAAGTTAAAATTATTTATATTTTATCTTTATTTTGACAAGTTATAAAACGTAAATAAATAAAAATAAATAATTGTCAACGATCGAAAGATAAACCTGGATGAAAGGACTCTCCCGACTCGCTACCAAGTCTGAACAAATGTTTTGTAAAATTATTATAATTATTCATATTTGTTACGGCCCAACTTGCCTGCTGAATGAGTTATGCAGCCTCAGTATTGGCGTCGGCGTTTGCGTTTTCAAGGAGCATCTTGCTGAAGAAGATAAAGTTTGGATGAAGCCAACCAGACAGTGAAGATGTGAACTACTAAAAATGCTACGAGTGATGCCTCTAATTGCGGCGCCATATCGATTTTTTCAAACAGCAGCGGTTACAGCGGCACAACCAACATAAAGTCTATAAAAAGATAAAAATTATTTATTTATTATCTTTATTTTGACAATTTATAAACGTAAATAAATAAGCAATTAAATAATTGTCAACGATTGAAAGATTAACCTGGATGAAAAGACTCTCCTTTTTGGACTCGCTACCAAGAGTGAACAAATGTCTTGTAAAATTATTATAATTATTCATATTTGTTAAGGCCCACCTTGCCCGAAGGAGTTATGCAGCCTCAGTATTGGCGTTAGCGTTTGCGTTTTCAGGGAGCAGCTTGCTGAAGAGGATAAAGTTTGGATAGAGCCAACCAGACAGTGAAGATGTGAACTAACACTTATGACTTGTGATGCCTCTAATTGCTGCGCCATCCCGATTTTTACAAACAGCAGCGATGACAGCGGCACAACCAACATAAGTCTATAAAAGATAAAAATTATTTATTTATTATCTTTATTTTGACAATTTATAAACGTAAATAAATAAGCAATTAAATAATTGTCAACGATCGAAAGATAAACCTGGATGAAAAGACTCTCCTTTTGGACTCGCTACCAAGAGTGAACAAATGTCTTGTAAAATTATTATAATTATTTATATTCGATAAGGCCCACCTTGCCTGCGGAAGGAGTTATGCAGCCTCAGTATTGGCGTCAGCGTTTGCGTTTTCAGGGAGCAGCTTGCTGAAGAGGATAAAGTTTGGATAAAGCCAACCAGACAGTGAACTAACGCTTATGACTTGTGTAAAAATGCACGAGTGATGCCTCTAATTGCCGAGCACTGCCGAGTTTTTCAAACAGCAGCGATGACAGCGGCACAACCTACATAAATCTATAAAAAGTTAAAAATTATTTATATTTTATCTTTATTTTGACAATTTATAAACGTAAATAAATAAGCAATTAAATAATTATCAACGATCGAAAGATAAACCTGGATGAAAAGACTCTCCTTTTGGACTCGCTACCAAGAGTGAACAAATGTCTTGTCAAATTATTATAATTATTCATATTTGTTAAGGCCCAACTTGCCTGCTGAAGGAGTTATGCAGCCTCAGTATTGGTGTCAGCGTTTGCGTTTTCAGGGAGCAGCTTGCTGAAGAAGATAAAGTTTGGATGAAGCCAACCAGACAGTGAAGATGTAAACTAACGCTTATGACTTGTGATGCCGGTTATTGCTGCGCCTTCCCGATTTTTCAAACAGCTGCGATGACAGCGGCACAACCAACATAAATCTATAAAAAGTTAAAAATTATTTATATTTTATCTTTATTTTGACAAGTTATAAACGTAAATAAATAAAAAAATAAATAATTGTCAACGATCGAAAGATAAACCTGGATGAAAAGACTCTCCTTGGACTCGCTACTAAGACTGAACAAATGTTTTGTAAAATTATTATAATTATTTATATTTGTTAAGGCCCACCGTGCCTGCTGAAGGAGTTATGCAGCCTCAGTATTGGTGTCAGCGTTTGCGTTTTCAGGGAGCAGCTTGCTGAAAAGGATAAAGTTTGGATGAAGCCAACCAGACAGTGAAGATGTAAACTAACGCTTATGACTTGTGATGCCGGTTATTGCTGCGCCTTCCTGATTTTTCAAACAGCTGCGATGACAGCGGCACAACCAACATAAATCTATAAAAAGTTAAAAATTATTTATATTTTATCTTTATTTTGACAAGTTATAAACGTAAATAAATAAAAAAATAAATAATTGTCAACGATCGAAAGATAAACCTGGATGAAAGGACTCTCCTGGACTCGCTACCAAGTCTGAACAAATGTTTTGTAAAATTATTATAATTATTTATATTTGTTACGGCCCAACTTGCCTGCTGAATGAGTTATGCAGCCTCAGTATTGGCGTCGGCGTTTGCGTTTTCAAGGAGCATCTTGCTGAAGAAGATAAAGTTTGGATGAAGCCAACCGGACAGTGAAGTGTGAACTAACACTTATGACTTGTGTAAAATGCTACGAGTGATGCCTCTAATTGCTGAGCACTGCCGAGTTTTTAAAAAAGCACAACCAACATAAATCTATAAAAAGTTAAAAATTATTTATATTTTATCTTTATTTTGACAATTTATAAACGTAAATAAATAAGCAATTAAATAATTGTCAACGATCGAAAGATAAACCTGGATGAAAAGACTCTCCTTTTGGACTCGCTACCAAGAGTGAACAAATGTCTTGTAAAATTATTATAATTATTCATATTTGTTATGGCCCAACTTGCCTGCTGAAGGAGTTATGCAGCCTCAGTATTGGCATCAGCGTTTGCGTTTTCAGGGAGCAGCTTGCTGAAGAGGATAAAGTTTGGATGAAGCCAACCAGACAGTGAAGATATAAACTAACACTTATGACTTGTGATGCCGGTTATTGCTGCGCCTTCCCGATTTTTTCAAACAGCTGCGATGACAGCGGCACAACCAACATAAATCTATAAAAAGTTAAAAATTATTTATATTTTATCTTTATTTTGACAAGTTATAAACGTAAATAAATAAAAAAATAAATAATTGTCAACGATCGAAAGATAAACCTGGATGAAAAGACTCTCCTTGGACTCGCTACCAAGACTGAACAAATGTTTTGTAAAATTATTATAATTATTTATATTTGTTACGGCCCAACTTGCCTGCTGAATGAGTTATGCAGCCTCAGTATTGGCGTCAGCGTTTGCGTTTTCAGGGAGCAGCTTGCTGAAGAGGATAAAGTTTGGATGAAGCCAACCAGACAGTGAAGATATGAACTAACACTTATGACTTGTGATGCCGGTAATTGCTGCGCCTTCCCGATTTTTTCAAACAGCTGCGATGACAGCGGCACAACCAACATAAATCTATAAAAAGTTAAAAATTATTTATATTTTATCTTTATTTTGACAATTTATAAACGTGAATAAATAAAAAATAAATAATTGTCAACGATCGAAAGATAAACCTGATGAAAAGACTCTCCTGGACTCGCTACCAAGAGTGAACAAATGTCTTGTAAAATTATTATAATTATTCATATTTGTTACGGCCCAACTTGCCTGCTGAAGGAGTTATGCAGCCTCAGTATTGGTGTCAGCGTTTGCGTTTTCAGGGAGCAGCTTGCTGAAGAAGATAAAGTTTGGATGAAGCCAACCAGACAGTGAAGATGTGAACTACTAAAAATGCTACGAGTGATGCCTCTAATTGCTGCGCCATATCGATTTTTCAAACAGCAGCGATGACAGCGGCACAACCAACATAAGTCTATAAAAAGATAAAATATTTATTTATTATCTTTATTTTGACAATTTATAAACGTAAATAAATAAGCAAATAAATAATTGTCAACGATCGAAAGATAAACCTGGATGAAAAGACTCTCCTTTTGGACTCGCTACCAAGAGTGAACAAATGTCTTGTAAAATTATTATAATTATTTATATTTGTTACGGCCCAACTTGCCTGCTGAATGAGTTATGCAGCCTCAGTTTTGGCGTCAGCGTTTGCGCTTTCAGGGAGCAGCTTGCTGAAGAAGATAAAGTTTGGATGAAGCCAACCGGACAGTGAACTAACACTTATGACTTGTGTAAAAATGCTACGAGTGATGCCTCTAATTGCTGAGCACTGCCGAGTTTTTCAACCAACATAAATCTATAAAAAGTTAAAAATTATTTATATATTATCTTTATTTTGACAAGTTATAAACGTAAATAAATAAAAAAATAAATAATTGTCAACGATCGAAAGATAAACCTGGATGAAAAGACTCTCCTTTTGGACTCGCTACCAAGAGTGAACAAATGTCTTGTAAAATTATTATAATTATTTATATTTGTTACGGCCCACCTTGCCTGCTGAATGAGTTATGCAGCCTCAGTTTTGGCGTCAGCGTTTGCGCTTTCAGGGAGCAGCTTGCTGAAGAAGATAAAGTTTGGATGAAGCCAACCGGACAGTGAACTAACACTTATGACTTGTGTAAAAATGCTACGAGTGATGCCTCTAATTGCTGAGCACTGCCGAGTTTTTCAAACCAACATAAATCTATAAAAAGATAAAAAATTATTTATATATTATCTTTATTTTGACAAGTTATAAACGTAAATAAATAAAAAAATAAATAATTGTCAACGATCGAAAGATAAACCTGGATGAAAAGACTCTCCTTTTGGACTCGCTACCAAGAGTGAACAAATGTCTTGTAAAATTATTATAATTATTTATATTTGTTACGGCCCAACTTGCCTGCTGAATGAGTTATGCAGCCTCAGTATTGGCGTCAGCGTTTGCGTTTTCAGGGAGCAGCTTGCTGAAGAAGAAAAAGTTTGGATGAAGCCAACCGGACAGTGAAGATGTGAACTAACACTTATGACTTCAGTGATGCCTCTAATTGCTGCGCCATCCCGATTTTTACAAACAGCAGCGATGACAGCGGCACAACCAACATAAGTCTATAAAAAGATAAAATTATTTATTTATTATCTTTATTTTGACAATTTATAAACGTAAATAAATAAAAATATAAATAATTGTCAACGATCGAAAGATAAACCTGGATGAAAAGAATCTCCTGGACTCGCTACCAAGACTGAACAAATGTTTTGTAAAATTATTATAATTATTTATATTTGTTACGGCCCAACTTGCCTGCTGAATGAGTTATGCAGCCTCAGTATTGGCGTCGGCGTTTGCGTTTTCGGGGAGCAGCTTGCTGAAGAAGAAAAAGTTTGGATGAAGCCAACCGACAGTGAACTAACACTTATGACTTGTGTAAAAATGCTACAGTGATGCCTCTAATTGCTGAGCACTGCCGAGTTTTTACAACCAACATAAATCTATAAAATGTTAAAAATTATTTATATTTTATCTTTATTTTGACAAGTTATAAACGTAAATAAATAAAAAATAAATAATTGTCAACGATCGAAAGATAAGCCTGGATGAAAAGACTCTCCTTTTGGACTCGCTACCAAGAGTGAACAAATGTCTTGTAAAATTATTATAATTATTCATATTTGTTAAGGCCCAACTTGCCTGCTGAAGGAGTTATGCAGCCTCAGTATTGGTGGCAGCGTTTGCGTTTTCAGGGAGCAGCTTGCTGAAGAAGATAAAGTTTGGATGAAGCCAACCAGACAGTGAAGATGTGAACTAACACTTATGACTTATGATGCCTCTAATTGCTGCGCCATCCCGATTTTTACAAACAGCAGCGATGTCAGCTGCACAACCAACATAAGTCTATAAAAAGATAAAAATTATTTATTTATTATCTTTATTTTGACAATTTATAAATATAAATAAATAAACAAATAAATAATTGTCAACGATCGAAAGACCTGGATAAAAAGACTCTCCTTTTGGACTCGCTACCAAGAGTGAACAAATGTCTTGTAAAATTATTATAATTATTTATATTTGTTATGGCCCACCTTGCCTGCTGAATGAGTTATGCAGCCTCAGTATTGGCGTCAGCGTTTGCGTTTTCAGGGAGCAGCTTGCTGAAGAAGATATAGTTTGGATGAAGCCAACCGGACAGTGAAGATGTGAACTAACACTTATGACTTGTGATGCCTCTAATTGCTGCGCCATCCCGATTTTTACAAACAGCAGCGATGACAGCGGCACAACCAACATAAGTCTATAAAAAGATAAAAATTATTTATTTATTATCTTTATTTTGACAATTTATAAACGTAAATAAATAAAAATATAAATAATTGTCAACGATCGAAAGATAAACCTGGATGAAAAGAATCTCCTGGACTCGCTACCAAGACTGAACAAATGTTTTGTAAAATTATTATAATTATTTATATTTGTTACGGCCCAACTTGCCTGCTGAATGAGTTATGCAGCCTCAATATTGGCGTCGGCGTTTGCGTTTTCAGGGAGCAGCTTGCTGAAGAAGATAAAGTTTGGATGAAGCCAACCGGACAGTGAAGATGTGAACTAACACTTATGACTTGTGTAAAAATGCTACGAGTGATGCCTCTAATTGCTGAGCACTGCCGAGTTTTTACCAACCAACATAAATCTATAAAAAGTTAAAAATTATTTATATATTATCTTTATTTTGACAAGTTATAAAACGTAAATAAATAAAAAAATAAATAATTGTCAACGATCGAAAGATAAGCCTGGATGAAAAGACTCTCCTTTTGGACTCGCTACCAAGAGTGAACAAATGTCTTGTAAAATTATTATAATTATTCATATTTGTTAAGGCCCAACTTGCCTGCTGAAGGAGTTATGCAGCCTCAGTATTGGTGGCAGCGTTTGCGTTTTCAGGGAGCAGCTTGCTGAAGAAGATAAAGTTTGGATGAAGCCAACCAGACAGTGAAGATGTGAACTACTAAAAATGCTACGAGTGATGCCTCTAATTGCGCGCCATATCGATTTTTTCAAACAGCAGCGGTTACAGCGGCACAACCAACATAAGTCTATAAAAGATAAAGATTATTTATTTATTATCTTTATTTTGACAATTTATAAACGTAAATAAATAAACAAATAAATAATTGTCAACGATCGAAAGATAAACCTGGATGAAAAGACTCTCCTTTTGGACTCGTTACCAAGACTGAACAAATGTCTTGTAAAATTATTATAATTATTTATATTTGTTAAGGCCCACGTTGCCTGCTGATGGAGTTATGCAGCCTCAGTATTGGCGTCAGCGTTTGCGTTTTCAGGGAGCAGCTTGCTGAAGAGGATAAAGTTTGGATGAAGCCAACCAGACAGTGAAGATGTGAACTACTAAAAATGCTACGAGTGATGCCTCTAATTGCAGCGCCATATCGATTTTTTCAAACAGCAGCGGTTACAGCGGCACAACCAACATAAGTCTATAAAAAGATAAAGATTATTTATTTATTATCTTTATTTTGACAATTTATAAACGTAAATAAATAAACAAATAAATAATTGTCAACGATCGAAAGATAAACCTGGATGAAAAGACTCTCCTTTTGGACTCGTTACCAAGACTGAACAAATGTCTTGTAAAATTATTATAATTATTTATATTTGTTAAGGCCCACCGTGCCTGCTGATGGAGTTATGCAGCCTCAGTATTGGCGTCAGCGTTTGAGTTTTCAGGGAGCAGCTTGCTGAAGAGGATAAAGTTTGGATGAAGCCAACCAGACAGTGAAGATGTGAACTACTAAAAATGCTACGAGTGATGCCTCTAATTGCAGCGCCATATCGATTTTTTCAAACAGCAGCGGTTACAGCGGCACAACCAACATAAGTCTATAAAAAGATAAAGATTATTTATTTATTATCTTTATTTTGACAATTTATAAACGTAAATAAATAAACAAATAAATAATTGTCAACGATCGAAAGATAAACCTGGATGAAAAGACTCTCCTTTTGGACTCGTTACCAAGACTGAACAAATGTCTTGTAAAATTATTATAATTATTCATATTTGTTAAGGCCCACCTTGCCTGCTGAAGGAGTTATGCAGCCTCAGTATTGGCGTTAGCGTTTGCGTTTTCAGGGAGCAGCTTGCTGAAGAGGATAAAGTTTGGATAGAGCCAACCAGACAGTGAAGATGTGAACTAACACTTATGACTTGTGATGCCTCTAATTGCTGCGCCATCCCGATTTTTACAAACAGCAGCGATGACAGCGGCACAACCAACATAAGTCTATAAAAAAGATAAAAATTATTTATTTATTATCTTTATTTTGACAATTTATAAACGTAAATAAATAAACAAATAAATAATTGTCAACGATCGAAAGATAAACCTGGATGAAAAGACTCTCCTTTTGGACTCGTTACCAAGACTGAACAAATGTCTTGTAAAATTATTATAATTATTTATATTTGTTAAGGCCCACCGTGCCTGCTGATGGAGTTATGCAGCCTCAGTATTGGCGTCAGCGTTTGAGTTTTCAGGGAGCAGCTTGCTGAAGAGGATAAAGTTTGGATAGAGCCAACCAGACAGTGAAGATGTGAACTACTAAAAATGCTACGAGTGATGCCTCTAATTGCAGCGCCATATCGATTTTTTCAAACAGCAGCGGTGACAGCGGCACAACCAACATAAGTCTATTAAAAGATAAAGATTATTTATTTATTATCTTTATTTTGACAATTTATAAACGTAAATAAATAAGCAATTAAATAATTGTCAACGATCGAAAGATAAACCTGGATGAAAAGACTCTCCTTTTGGACTCGCTACCAAGAGTGAACAAATGTCTTGTAAAATTATTATAATTATTTATATTCGATAAGGCCCACCTTGCCTGCGGAAGGAGTTATGCAGCCTCAGTATTGGCGTCAGCGTTTGCGTTTTCAGGGAGCAGCCTGCTGAAGAGGATAAAGTTTGGATAAAGCCAACCAGACAGTGAACTAGCGCTTATGACTTGTGTAAAAATGCTATGAGTGATGCCTCTAATTGCCGAGCACTGCCGAGTTTTTCAAACAGCAGCGATGACAGCGGCACAACCTACATAAATCTATAAAAAGTTAAAAATTATTTATATTTTATCTTTATTTTGACAATTTATAAACGTAAATAAATAAGCAATTAAATAATTATCAACGATCGAAAGATAAACCTGGATGAAAAGACTCTCCTTTTGGACTCGCTACCAAGAGTGAACAAATGTCTTGTCAAATTATTATAATTATTCATATTTGTTAAGGCCCAACTTGCCTGCTGAAGGAGTTATGCAGCCTCAGTATTGGTGTCAGCGTTTGCGTTTTCAGGGAGCAGCTTGCTGAAGAAGATAAAGTTTGGATGAAGCCAACCAGACAGTGAAGATGTAAACTAACGCTTATGACTTGTGATGCCGGTTATTGCTGCGCCTTCCCGATTTTTTCAAACAGCTGCGATGACAGCGGCACAACCAACATAAATCTATAAAAAGTTAAAAATTATTTATATTTTATCTTTATTTTGACAAGTTATAAACGTAAATAAATAAAAAATAAATAATTGTCAACGATCGAAAGATAAACCTGGATGAAAAGACTCTCCTTTGGACTCGCTACTAAGACTGAACAAATGTTTTGTAAAATTATTATAATTATTTATATTTGTTAAGGCCCACCGTGCCTGCTGAAGGAGTTATGCAGCCTCAGTATTGGTGTCAGCGTTTGCGTTTTCAGTGAGCAGCTTGCTGAAGAGGATAAAGTTTGGATGAAGCCAACCAGACAGTGAAGATGTAAACTAACGCTTATGACTTGTGATGCCGGTTATTGCTGCGCCTTCCCCGATTTTTTTCAAACAGCTGCGATGACAGCGGCACAACCAACATAAATCTATAAAAAGTTAAAAATTATTTATATTTTATCTTTATTTTGACAAGTTATAAACGTGAATAAATAAAAAAATAAATAATTGTCAACGATCGAAAGATAAACCTGGATGAAAGGACTCTCCCGGACTCGCTACCAAGAGTGAACAAATGTTTTGTAAAATTATTATAATTATTTATATTTGTTACGGCCCAACTTGCCTGCTGAATGAGTTATGCAGCCTCAGTATTGGCGTCGGCGTTTGCGTTTTCAAGGAGCATCTTGCTGAAGAAGATAAAGTTTGGATGAAGCCAACCAGACAGTGAAGATGTGAACTACTAAAAATGCTACGAGTGATGCCTCTAATTGCAGCGCCATATCGATTTTTTCAAACAGCAGCGGTTACAGCGGCACAACCAACATAAGTCTATAAAAAGATAAAAATTATTTATTTATTATCTTTATTTTGACAATTTATAAACGTAAATAAATAAGCAATTAAATAATTGTCAACGATTGAAAGATTAACCTGGATGAAAAGACTCTCCTTTTGGACTCGCTACCAAGAGTGAACAAATGTCTTGTAAAATTATTATAATTATTCATATTTGTTAAGGCCCACCTTGCCTGCTGAAGGAGTTATGCAGCCTCAGTATTGGCGTTAGCGTTTGCGTTTTCAGGGAGCAGCTTGCTGAAGAGGATAAAGTTTGGATAGAGCCAACCAGACAGTGCAGATGTGAACTAACACTTATGACTTGTGATGCCTCTAATTGCTGCGCCATCCCGATTTTTACAAACAGCAGCGATGACAGCGGCACAACCAACATAAGTCTATAAAAAGATAAAAATTATTTATTTATTATCTTTATTTTGACAATTTATAAACGTAAATAAATAAACAAATAAATAATTGTCAACGATCGAAAGATAAACCTGGATGAAAAGACTCTCCTTTTGGACTCGTTACCAAGACTGAACAAATGTCTTGTAAAATTATTATAATTATTTATATTTGTTAAGGCCCACCGTGCCTGCTGATGGAGTTATGCAGCCTCAGTATTGGCGTCAGCGTTTGAGTTTTCAGGGAGCAGCTTGCTGAAGAGGATAAAGTTTGGATAGAGCCAACCAGACAGTGAAGATGTGAACTACTAAAAATGCTACGAGTGATGCCTCTAATTGCAGCGCCATATCGATTTTTTTTAAACAGCAGCGGTGACAGCGGCACAACCAACATAAGTCTATTAAAAGATAAAGATTATTTATTTATTATCTTTATTTTGACAATTTATAAACGTAAATAAATAAGCAATTAAATAATTGTCAACGATCGAAAGATAAACCTGGATGAAAAGACTCTCCTTTTGGACTCGCTACCAAGAGTGAACAAATGTCTTGTAAAATTATTATAATTATTTATATTCGATAAGGCCCACCTTGCCTGCGGAAGGAGTTATGCAGCCTCAGTATTGGCGTCAGCGTTTGCGTTTTCAGGGAGCAGCTTGCTGAAGAGGATAAAGTTTGGATAAAGCCAACCAGACAGTGAACTAGCGCTTATGACTTGTGTAAAAATGCTACGAGTGATGCCTCTAATTGCCGAGCACTGCCGAGTTTTTCAAACAGCAGCGATGACAGCGGCACAACCTACATAAATCTATAAAAAGTTAAAAATTATTTATATTTTATCTTTATTTTGACAATTTATAAACGTAAATAAATAAGCAATTAAATAATTATCAACGATCGAAAGATAAACCTGGATGAAAAGACTCTCCTTTTGGACTCGCTACCAAGAGTGAACAAATGTCTTGTCAAATTATTATAATTATTCATATTTGTTAAGGCCCAACTTGCCTGCTGAAGGAGTTATGCAGCCTCAGTATTGGTGTCAGCGTTTGCGTTTTCAGGGAGCAGCTTGCTGAAGAAGATAAAGTTTGGATGAAGCCAACCAGACAGTGAAGATGTAAACTAACGCTTATGACTTGTGATGCCGGTTATTGCTGCGCCTTCCCGATTTTTTCAAACAGCTGCGATGACAGCGGCACAACCAACATAAATCTATAAAAAGTTAAAAATTATTTATATTTTATCTTTATTTTGACAAGTTATAAACGTGAATAAATAAAAAAATAAATAATTGTCAACGATCGAAAGATAAACCTGGATGAAAAGACTCTCCTGGACTCGCTACTAAGACTGAACAAATGTTTTGTAAAATTATTATAATTATTTATATTTGTTAAGGCCCACCGTGCCTGCTGAAGGAGTTATGCAGCCTCAGTATTGGTGTCAGCGTTTGCGTTTTCAGTGAGCAGCTTGCTGAAGAGGATAAAGTTTGGATGAAGCCAACCAGACAGTGAAGATGTAAACTAACGCTTATGACTTGTGATGCCGGTTATTGCTGCGCCTTCCCGATTTTTTCAAACAGCTGCGATGACAGCGGCACAACCAACATAAATCTATAAAAAGTTAAAAATTATTTATATTTTATCTGTATTTTGACAAGTTATAAACGTGAATAAATAAAAAATAAATAATTGTCAACGATCGAAAGATAAACCTGGATGAAAGGACTCTCCCGGACTCACTACCAAGTCTGAACAAATGTTTTGTAAAATTATTATAATTATTTATATTTGTTACGGCCCAACTTGCCTGCTGAATGAGTTATGCAGCCTCAGTATTGGCGTCGGCGTTTGCGTTTTCAAGGAGCATCTTGCTGAAGAAGATAAAGTTTGGATGAAGCCAACCGGACAGTGAACTAACACTTATGACTTGTGTAAAAATGCTACGAGTGATGCCTCTAATTGCTGAGCACTGCCGAGTTTTTCAACCAACATAAATCTATAAAAAGTTAAAAATTATTTATATTTTATCTTTATTTTGACAATTTATAAACGTAAATAAATAAGCAATTAAATAATTGTCAACGATCGAAAGATAAACCTGGATTAAAAGACTCTCCTTTTGGACTCGCTACCAAGAGTGAACAAATGTCTTGTAAAATTATTATAATTATTCATATTTGTTATGGCCCAACTTGCCTGCTGAAGGAGTTATGCAGCCTCAGTATTGGCATCAGCGTTTGCGTTTTCAGGGAGCAGCTTGCTGAAGAGGATAAAGTTTGGATGAAGCCAACCAGACAGTGAAGATATAAACTAACGCTTATGACTTGTGATGCCGGTTATTGCTGCGCCTTCCCGATTTTTCAAACAGCTGCGATGACAGCGGCACAACCAACATAAATCTATAAAAAGTTAAAAATTATTTATATTTTATCTTTATTTTGACAAGTTATAAACGTGAATAAATAAAAAAATAAATAATTGTCAACGATCGAAAGATAAACCTGGATGAAAAGACTCTCCTGGACTCGCTACCAAGACTGAACAAATGTTTTGTAAAATTATTATAATTATTTATATTTGTTACGGCCCAACTTGCCTGCTGAATGAGTTATGCAGCCTCAGTATTGGTGTCAGCGTTTGCGTTTTCAGTGAGCAGCTTGCTGAAGAGGATAAAGTTTGGATGAAGCCAACCAGACAGTGAAGATGTAAACTAACGCTTATGACTTGTGATGCCGGTTATTGCTGCGCCTTCCCGATTTTTTCAAACAGCTGCGATGACAGCGGCACAACCAACATAAATCTATAAAAAGTTAAAAATTATTTATATTTTATCTTTATTTTGACAAGTTATAAACGTGAATAAATAAAAAATAAATAATTGTCAACGATCGAAAGATAAACCTGGATGAAAAGACTCTCCTGGACTCGCTACCAAGAGTGAACAAATGTCTTGTAAAATTATTATAATTATTCATATTTGTTAAGGCCCAACTTGCCTGCTGAAGGAGTTATGCAGCCTCAGTATTGGTGTCAGCGTTTGCGTTTTCAGGGAGCATCTTGCTGAAGAAGATAAAGTTTGGATGAAGCCAACCAGACAGTGAAGATGTGAACTACTAAAAATGCTACGAGTGATGCCTCTAATTGCAGCGCCATATCGATTTTTCAAACAGCAGCGGTGACAGCGGCACAACCAACATAAGTCTATAAAAAGATAAAAAATATTTATTTATTATCTTTATTTTGACAATTTATAAACGTAAATAAATAAGCAATTAAATAATTGTCAGCGATCGAAAGATAAACCTGGATGAAAAGACTCTCCTTTTGGACTCGCTACCAAGAGTGAACAAATGTCTTGTAAAATTATTATAATTATTTATATTTGTTACGGCCCACCTTGCCTGCTGAAGGAGTTATGCAGCCTCAGTATTGGCGTCAGCGTTTGCGTTTTCAGGGAGCAGCTTGCTGAAGAAGAAAAAGTTTGGATGAAGCCAACCGGACAGTGAAGATGTGAACTAACACTTATGACTTGTGATGCCGTTAATTGCTGCGCCTTCCCGATTTTTACAAACAGCTGCGATGACAGCGGCACAACCAACATAAATCTATAAAAAGTTAAAAATTATTTATATTTTATCTTTATTTTGACAAGTTATAAACGTAAATAAATAAAAAAATAAATAATTGTCAACGATCGAAAGATAAACCTGGATGAAAAGACTCTCCTTTTGGACTCGCTACTAAGACTGAACAAATGTTTTGTAAAATTATTATAATTATTTATATTTGTTAAGGCCCACCGTGCCTGCTGATGGAGTTATGCAGCCTCAGTATTGGCGTCAGCGTTTGAGTTTTCAGGGAGCAGCTTGCTGAAGAGGATAAAGTTTGGATAGAGCCAACCAGACAGTGAAGATGTGAACTACTAAAAATGCTACGAGTGATGCCTCTAATTGCAGCGCCATATCGATTTTTTCAAACAGCAGCGGTGACAGCGGCACAACCAACATAAGTCTATTAAAAGATAAAGATTATTTATTTATTATCTTTATTTTGACAATTTATAAACGTAAATAAATAAGCAATTAAATAATTGTCAACGATCGAAAGATAAACCTGGATGAAAAGACTCTCCTTTTGGACTCGCTACCAAGAGTGAACAAATGTCTTGTAAAATTATTATAATTATTTATATTCGATAAGGCCCACCTTGCCTGCGGAAGGAGTTATGCAGCCTCAGTATTGGCGTCAGCGTTTGCGTTTTCAGGGAGCAGCTTGCTGAAGAGGATAAAGTTTGGATAAAGCCAACCAGACAGTGAACTAGCGCTTATGACTTGTGTAAAAATGCTACGAGTGATGCCTCTAATTGCCGAGCACTGCCGAGTTTTTCAAACAGCAGCGATGACAGCGGCACAACCTACATAAATCCATAAAAAGTTAAAAATTATTTATATTTTATCTTTATTTTGACAATTTATAAACGTAAATAAATAAGCAATTAAATAATTATCAACGATCGAAAGATAAACCTGGATGAAAAGACTCTCCTTTTGGACTCGCTACCAAGAGTGAACAAATGTCTTGTCAAATTATTATAATTATTCATATTTGTTAAGGCCCAACTTGCCTGCTGAAGGAGTTATGCAGCCTCAGTATTGGTGTCAGCGTTTGCGTTTTCAGGGAGCAGCTTGCTGAAGAAGATAAAGTTTGGATGAAGCCAACCAGACAGTGAAGATGTAAACTAACGCTTATGACTTGTGATGCCGGTTATTGCTGCGCCTTCCCGATTTTTTCAAACAGCTGCGATGACAGCGGCACAACCAACATAAATCTATAAAAAGTTAAAAATTATTTATATTTTATCTTTATTTTGACAAGTTATAAACGTGAATAAATAAAAAAATAAATAATTGTCAACGATCGAAAGATAAACCTGGATGAAAAGACTCTCCTGGACTCGCTACTAAGACTGAACAAATGTTTTGTAAAATTATTATAATTATTTATATTTGTTAAGGCCCACCGTGCCTGCTGAAGGAGTTATGCAGCCTCAGTATTGGTGTCAGCGTTTGCGTTTTCAGTGAGCAGCTTGCTGAAGAGGATAAAGTTTGGATGAAGCCAACCAGACAGTGAAGATGTAAACTAACGCTTATGACTTGTGATGCCGGTTATTGCTGCGCCTTCCCGATTTTTTCAAACAGCTGCGATGACAGCGGCACAACCAACATAAATCTATAAAAAGTTAAAAATTATTTATATTTTATCTGTATTTTGACAAGTTATAAACGTGAATAAATAAAAAAATAAATAATTGTCAACGATCGAAAGATAAACCTGGATGAAAGGACTCTCCCGGACTCACTACCAAGTCTGAACAAATGTTTTGTAAAATTATTATAATTATTTATATTTGTTACGGCCCAACTTGCCTGCTGAATGAGTTATGCAGCCTCAGTATTGGCGTCGGCGTTTGCGTTTTCAAGGAGCATCTTGCTGAAGAAGATAAAGTTTGGATGAAGCCAACCGGACAGTGAACTAACACTTATGACTTGTGTAAAAATGCTACGAGTGATGCCTCTAATTGCTGAGCACTGCCGAGTTTTTCAACCAACATAAATCTATAAAAAGTTAAAAATTATTTATATTTTATCTTTATTTTGACAATTTATAAACGTAAATAAATAAGCAATTAAATAATTGTCAACGATCGAAAGATAAACCTGGATTAAAAGACTCTCCTTTTGGACTCGCTACCAAGAGTGAACAAATGTCTTGTAAAATTATTATAATTATTCATATTTGTTATGGCCCAACTTGCCTGCTGAAGGAGTTATGCAGCCTCAGTATTGGCATCAGCGTTTGCGTTTTCAGGGAGCAGCTTGCTGAAGAGGATAAAGTTTGGATGAAGCCAACCAGACAGTGAAGATATAAACTAACGCTTATGACTTGTGATGCCGGTTATTGCTGCGCCTTCCCGATTTTTTTCAAACAGCTGCGATGACAGCGGCACAACCAACATAAATCTATAAAAAGTTAAAAATTATTTATATTTTATCTTTATTTTGACAAGTTATAAACGTGAATAAATAAAAAAATAAATAATTGTCAACGATCGAAAGATAAACCTGGATGAAAAGACTCTCCTGGACTCGCTACCAAGACTGAACAAATGTTTTGTAAAATTATTATAATTATTTATATTTGTTACGGCCCAACTTGCCTGCTGAATGAGTTATGCAGCCTCAGTATTGGTGTCAGCGTTTGCGTTTTCAGTGAGCAGCTTGCTGAAGAGGATAAAGTTTGGATGAAGCCAACCAGACAGTGAAGATGTAAACTAACGCTTATGACTTGTGATGCCGGTTATTGCTGCGCCTTCCCGATTTTTTCAAACAGCTGCGATGACAGCGGCACAACCAACATAAATCTATAAAAAGTTAAAAATTATTTATATTTTATCTTTATTTTGACAAGTTATAAACGTGAATAAATAAAAAAATAAATAATTGTCAACGATCGAAAGATAAACCTGGATGAAAAGACTCTCCTGGACTCGCTACCAAGAGTGAACAAATGTCTTGTAAAATTATTATAATTATTCATATTTGTTAAGGCCCAACTTGCCTGCTGAAGGAGTTATGCAGCCTCAGTATTGGTGTCAGCGTTTGCGTTTTCAGGGAGCATCTTGCTGAAGAAGATAAAGTTTGGATGAAGCCAACCAGACAGTGAAGATGTGAACTACTAAAAATGCTACGAGTGATGCCTCTAATTGCAGCGCCATATCGATTTTTTCAAACAGCAGCGGTGACAGCGGCACAACCAACATAAGTCTATAAAAAGATAAAAATATTTATTTATTATCTTTATTTTGACAATTTATAAACGTAAATAAATAAGCAATTAAATAATTGTCAGCGATCGAAAGATAAACCTGGATGAAAAGACTCTCCTTTTGGACTCGCTACCAAGAGTGAACAAATGTCTTGTAAAATTATTATAATTATTTATATTTGTTACGGCCCACCTTGCCTGCTGAAGGAGTTATGCAGCCTCAGTATTGGCGTCAGCGTTTGCGTTTTCAGGGAGCAGCTTGCTGAAGAAGAAAAAGTTTGGATGAAGCCAACCGGACAGTGAAGATGTGAACTAACACTTATGACTTGTGATGCCGTTAATTGCTGCGCCTTCCCGATTTTTACAAACAGCTGCGATGACAGCGGCACAACCAACATAAATCTATAAAAGTTAAAAATTATTTATATTTTATCTTTATTTTGACAAGTTATAAACGTAAATAAATAAAAAAATAAATAATTGTCAACGATCGAAAGATAAACCTGGATGAAAAGACTCTCCTGGACTCGCTACTAAGACTGAACAAATGTTTTGTAAAATTATTATAATTATTTATATTTGTTACGGCCGAACTTGCCTGCTGAATGAGTTATGCAGCCTCAGTATTGGCATCAGCGTTTGCGTTTTCAGGGAGCAGCTTGCTGAAGAAGATATAGTTTGGATGAAGCCAACCAGACAGTGAAGATGTGAACTAACACTTATGACTTGTGATGCCTCTAATTGCTGCGCCATCCCGATTTTTACAAACAGCAGCGATGACAGCGGCACAACCAA
This sequence comes from Drosophila repletoides, assembly GCA_018150835.1. Lineage (NCBI taxonomy): Eukaryota > Metazoa > Arthropoda > Insecta > Diptera > Drosophilidae > Drosophila > Drosophila repletoides. Next base: position 114,915 of record JAECWQ010000187.1, on the reverse strand, counting down.
CATAAGTCTATAAAAAGATAAAAATTATTTATTTATTATCTTTATTTTGACAATTTATAAACTTAAATAAATAAAAATATAAATAATTGTCAACGATCGAAAGATAAACCTGGATGAAAAGAATCTCCTGGACTCGCTACCAAGACTGAACAAATGTTTTGTAAAATTATTATAATTATTTATATTTGTTACGGCCCAACTTGCCTGCTGAATGAGTTATGCAGCCTCAATATTGGCGTCGGCGTTTGCGTTTTCGGGGAGCAGCTTGCTGAAGAGGATAAAGTTTGGATAGAGCCAACCAGACAGTGAAGATGTGAACTACTAAAAATGCTACGAGTGATGCCTCTAATTGCAGCGCCATATCGATTTTTTCAAACAGCAGCGGTGACAGCACCACAACCAACATAAGTCTATAAAAAGATAAAAATTATTTATTTATTATCTTTATTTTGACAATTTATAAACGTAAATAAATAAACAAATAAATAATTGTCAACGATCGAAAGATAAACCTGGATGAAAAGACTCTCCTTTGGACTCGCTACCAAGAGTGAACAAATGTCTTGTAAAATTATTATAATTATTCATATTTGTTATGGCCCAACTTGCCTGCTGAAGGAGTTATGCAGCCTCAGTATTGGCATCAGCGTTTGCGTTTTCAGGGAGCAGCTTGCTGAAGAAGATATAGTTTGGATGAAGCCAACCAGACAGTGAAGATGTGAACTAACACTTATGACTTGTGATGCCTCTAATTGCTGCGCCTTCCCGATTTTTCAAACAGCAGCGATGACAGCGGCACAACCAACATAAGTCTATAAAAGATAAAAATTATTTATTTATTATCTTTATTTTGACAATTTATAAACGTAAATAAATAAAAATATAAATAATTGTCAACGATCGAAAGATAAACCTGGATGAAAAGACTCTCCTTTTGGACTCGTTACCAAGAATCAACAAATGTCTTGTAAAATTATTATGATTATTTATATTTGTTAAGGCCCACCGTGCCTGCTGAAGGAGTTATGCAGCCTCAGTATTGGCGTCAGCGTTTTCGTTTTCAGGGAGCAGCTTGCTGAAGAGGATAGTGTTTGGATAGAGCCAACCAGACAGTGAAGATGTGAACTAACACTTATGACTTGAGATGCCGTTAATTGCTGCGCCATCCTGATTTTTACAAACAGCAGCGATGACAGCGGCACAACCAACATAAATCTATAAAAAGATAAAAATTATTTATAAATTATCTTTATTTTTACAATTTATAAACGTAAATAAATATAAAAATAAATAATTGTCAACGATCGATGGATGAAAAGACTCTCCTTTTGGACTCGCTACCAAGACTGAACAAATGTCTTGTAAAATTATTAGTTACCCAAACCAAATGTCAATTAAACAAGAAACTTTATATGTTAATAATGCCTATTGAACATAGCTCCCAAAGTATATCCGCCTAAGTGGATGCCGCTGAGAAGAATTGTAGTGTTTGTTGTCAGATAATGACCAATACTCAGTCGTGCTATATAACAGCCTGTAAGCATATTTTCCATAAAAATTGTCTCGAGGATTGGTTACAAGCACATAATAATTGTCCCGAATGTGTCAGTCGAATAGACACAAATAATTTAAAATTAGTCATAGGTAATTGTTCACCCAGAGCAAAACTGGTTGATGCCAATGTTCCAGGAACTAGCCGTCGTCCTATCACTAGAAATTTTAGGCAAGTCATTAAAAGGAGTTTCTGCTCAAGGAGAAGCTCATGACACACGTTCAGTAGAAGCGAGTGATATTCAGTTAAATGAGTTAGAAACCAGCATTGGTACTAACCCATCTGATATTCCTTCACGGGGTTTAAACCCAAGAAGAAGAGGTCACTCTTACCGCCCTAATAATAATCCTCGTCCGGTACAATCGGCATCGGTAGATTATTCAATGATACAGGATATGATTGAACAAACTGTTTCATGCTTGACATAGGCTTTACATGTAAACTCTAGAAATCCAATTAATGGCTCTCAAGCTATGTCTGCTCCAAATTCCACTGCAAGTCGTACATCCGTACAGTCGACAGGATACCCACAACAACAGGATACCCCCAAAGAAGTAAAAGAAAGTTAAGTATCGATTCCGCAATTATCTGAACCTTGTTCAGTAACTATTTTAAAACCAACAGGAAATTATGAAATGTTACCCGTAAATAAAAAACCATTTCTCTCGTATCATTAGCCACTTAGAAATTATTTTGATATTTGAACTAGAATTTGCAATGAAATTAGACCACTACGCTCTAGAAATTCAATACGTTGTAAGAATTATTTTAAGAGAATGAAACAATGCAGAAGGCATTAATTTCAACAATATTTAAAAATAACAATGATCTTCGTTGTTATGCAGAAGTGTCCTTTTTGAACTTTTCTGAACATGGTCTATTAGACACCGGTGCAAGCGTCAGTTGGGTCTACATTACATTAGCATTAGAGAACTTTTCAAATATGGCAGAATTTAAATCAATTAAATCTCATGTGAGCACTGCGGATGGAAAAGCTCATGAGTTTATAGGTGTACTAACAGTTAGTATGATTTACAAAGAAATGGAAAAATCCATTCAGCTGAATATTATCCCATCTATCAGACAGAGACTGATTTTAGGTGTAGATTTCTGGAAGATTTCAGACAGAGACTGATTTTAGGTGTAGATTTCTGGAAGATTTTCGCTTTAGCTCCTAATGTGATAAGTTCGATAGAATCGCATACGAGAGAAATAGAAAATAGTCCTGCAGTTGAAGAAACCAATTTGTATTCTTTAACTCCTGTTCAATAACAACAATTAGAAGTAATTAAAAATTTATTCCCTAACTGTCTTGACGGATTAGGTAGAACACCCATGATTTCCCCAGAAAAGTAGAGGTTTTATCCCGTCAGTCCAGCAGTTGAGAAACTGTTGTACGCCGAGATAGATCGTATGTTAGAATTAGATATTATTGAGCCTTCGTCCAGTGCCTGGAGTTCGCCAATGCGTCTGGTTTTGAAATCAAACAAGGTGCGCCTTTCTTTAGATGCACGCAAGTTAAATGATGCAACAAAGAAAGATGCTTATCTTTTGCCCAGCATAGACGGTATTTTCCCACGAATGCCAAAGGCAAATATTATATCAAAATTGGATCTCAAGGATGCATATTCGCAAATTGAGCTCCCGAAAGAATCAAGGCCATTAACCGCATTTACGGTGCCTGGCAAGCCTTTGTATCAATTCAAAGTTAAACCTTTCGGTCTTTGCAACATGCCGTCCACCATGTTTCGTCTTGTGGATGATATAATCGCCCCTTATCTTCGTCACTGTGTGTTTGGATATCTGGATGATGTATGCATCGCCTCAGAAACTTTTTCCTCACATCTTGCAGTTCTTGTACGTCTGGCAGAGCAATTTCGAAAAGCCAATCTAACTCTAAACATTGACAAAAGCCATTTTATGTATAAATAGTGTAAATATTTTGGATTGGGAGCTTTGGTTTCCTTACAGGTGTCACAATTTCGAATGTAATCACGCACATCTTTGGCTAAACCAGACCAGAAAGATTTCTACGTAATTTCTCGATTGTTTTTTGAATTCCATAATGCGAAGAAATTACACCATAATGAGCTTGTTTTATAACATCTGTTCTAAGACGTTCAGGGACCCATAATTTCCATGAGTTCTGTTCCTGTGTTTCATCTCCAGTGGAATGTTCTGTTCTCATGAAAATAAAGTGCTGAGAAATTTTAATATCAGAATTAGCTACAATTTGGACAGCGAAAGGAAATAGAGGGGAAATGGCAACAAATGCCGTGTGGTGCCACTGGAACAAGTGCTATCAGAGTGCTTGACAGCGGCCTGTGGTCTCTTAGCTCAGAAGGATGTGCTGATACTGCCTATACTATAAACATTTATATAAAACATTTACATATCTACATAAGAGAAAAGACTTTAGCATTCATTATTACAATGCGATTATATTACATAAACAGGTTACAGTGAACGCTCAAAAACTAAAAACTCGTGCGCTTTTGTACAATTTCTTGGATGCATCCGATGGCGTTTCCAGGACAGGCGTTGCTTTGTGCAGGTACAACAAACAACGTCCAGGTACCTTATAGCGATTCTCCTTCGTCTGCAAATTAAAGAAAATATATATATCTTTTAGTTTATATGAAATGTATATAGTTCTCCACTCAGGCATTAGGTTAGAGCAGTAGTCTAAGGTGAGGATCTCGACATCTCCTACTGAAGAAAACAAATAGCTTTTACCATTGACTTGATGTATTGCTCTGCCGCAACAGGTATGCCCTCATGTCCGCATTTGTGCACATGGAATTTCTTAACAATTGTTGCAGCTCCCGACAATGGCACTCCCAGTGCTTCAGCGAGGATGATGCATTGTGTGGTTAGCAACTTTACATTGCACTGGAAATATTTCCTAATCTGTTAGTCAATGCCAACTTTGTGCTGCAAGTAAAGGAGTTTTCCCATTACAATAGCATATTTAAACGTAGGTACAGGGGTAGAGCCTGTAGAGCCGCCTGGCAGAAAGTGGCATCAACAAACACCTGGTAGGGCTCATGATAGTCAAAATTAGTTGCAAAATATGTTAATGTTTTGTACGATTTCTTAAAGCGCGAGATTTTCATTGCGTGTTCTTAATGCAGACAGAGCAAAACGAAAAAAACACGCCGTTTCTTCAACCTATCGATAACTGTGGCAAGGCTGACAGCCCTGCTAACTCAGTGAAAAGTAAAATTTTCTATGTGGTTCGTTTGTACACTGAACAAAATTAAGTATGTATATTAAATAGTGTTTCCACCAGAACACTTTGGTGTAATTAACTAGCAAATGTACATTTGTCTCCATCAGGCCATCAGTGAAATTTGATGAAAGATTATACATTTGATATAAAAAAATCTATTTATTTATTAATGTAGCGGATCGACGTGATTACTTAAGTTTACATTGAACAAATATAACAATAGTGATAGTACAAATATTTATTTTGATATATAATTTTATTCTATTCTAAGTTGAAAAATATTTATTTGATTCCGAATATCGCACTTTTAGATTTTTTTAAGTGAAATATTTCAGATTAATTACCAGATCACAGCAAAATTGTGTCTGTGTACGTATTACTAATGTGTTTTGCTTTCTGGGTGCAGTTTTTATAGCTTGTCATGGTGGTGGTGGTCGCCTCCTCAGTATCTTTCTTTGCCTCCCGATTTCAACGCCCTTATCACAATTTGCAGTTGGCTCCGGCTTTCAATTTACGAAGCTGTGGCTCTTGATCCCATTCCCCGAAGGTTGAATACATCTCAATTTTGCGATATTTTTATTCGATTCTTGAATTTCCAATTGAAAAGAAAATATATAAATGGATATTGTAATGGTTGCAGAATCATAAATAAAAAATACATAGGTATTTACAGCGCAAACCGTTGAGAGTAATTGTTGAGAGCTTTCTTCTAAGCTTAATGCAGAAAAGAGATCGACAACGCAATGCACAAAGCTGCGCTCACGCATAAAGCTTATGAGCGAGCTTGCGCAAGCTGCAGCTTAAGTGAATATCGCGAGCACAACGATGCGTACGCATGCGACAAATCGTCGCTATAATTGAGCATGTGTTAGAAAAAAGCTTTTTGTGGTATATAAGCTTGTAAAGCTACTGAAAAGTTCTTTTCCATTACACATTGCAAAAGACGGCGGAGGTGCTGGACCGTGGGCTGACGGTCTGTCACCACATTAAATAATAAAATTAATTAAAATTTGTAAAAGAGTGTTAAAATATTAATATTAGTGCAAAAATATAAAAAAAAACATACAATTCAAATTATTTTAATTATCTTAAATTATCATTCCAAGTAGTGTTGTATTGCCTGTTTCATCCAAGACTCCCTGGTTTACACGTCGACTTTCAAATTTAAAAAAATATTAAAACTAAACTATTTAAAAAATTTAAACTCTCTGGATCTAATATTGATTTTTCTAAATATTCTATTGCTAAATCTACCTTCCTTCTCCTTAACTCTCAATGCTATAATGAGTATTTTATGCGCTGCAGGAATCAGTTTGAGCGGGATCCTAAACTGTTTTATAAATTTTAAATTCTAAGCGCAAAAGCTCGTCTATGTCCTACATTTTTCATGAAGAATGAGGCATCCATTGATGATTTAACTAGTGCTAACCTTTTTGCAAATTTCTTTCAATCTGCTTACACTTCTTCCATTATCAATATCGATTACCCTTATCCTTATCCTATTTCTTCCTCTAACTCTTTATTTGCTCCTATCATTACTGATAACGATCTAGTTACAGCAATGAAAACTTTAAAATCTTCATATTCTCCTGGGCCCGACAATATCCCAAGTTGCGTACTCAGAGAATGCTGGAGCTCTTTACATCTTCCCCTACTCAAACTTTTTAACTTATCTCTTGATTCCGCTGTAATTCCCTGACTTTGGAAGAAATCATATATTATCCCAATTCACAAAAGGGAGCTAAATCCGATATATCGAATTACAGAGGAATTTCATAGTTTTCTGCAAAATTATTCGAAAAATTGTAACATCAACTTTGCAGCACCTCTGTAAATCGATAATTTTACCATGGTTTTATTAAGAGTCGGTCTACCACGACTAATCTGCTTGAATTCACATCATTGGTGAATGATGCATTCTTAAGTAGAATGCAAACAGATGTCATTTATACTGATTTCAGTAAAGCATTTGACTCTGTAAATCATGATCTTTTAATCTTCAAGCTAGATCGAATTGGATTCCCCCACACTTCTGACTTGGATTTCCTCTTATTTAAAAAACAGAACCCAAAGAGTTCTGTTGAGATCCGAAATTTCTAAACCCGTATTTGTCATTTCGGGTGTGCCGCAAGGTAGTCATCTTGGTCCATTATTTTTCACATTATTTATTAATGACCTTCCCTCTATTTTGTCCCACTCACGCATCCTTATGTATGCTGATGATGTGAAACTTATTCTTTCTTACAACGATCCTTCTAAATATATTTGTCTGCAAGATGACTGTAACTCCATGCATCTTTGGTGTCAGGCTAATAAGTTGCATTTAAATATTTCTAAATGCTTGTTTATGACTTTTAGTCGAATTACTCCACACTTAGTCACGTATACGCTTGACAATGTACCCTTGCAAAGTATAACGACTGTGGAAGACCTTGGTGTACTTTTTGATGCCAAACTTAGTTTCATTCTGCCTATCTCCTCTATAACTAACAAAGCCAAGGGTGTTCTTGAATTCATTGAACGTTGGTCTAAGGAGTTTAACGACCCCTTTGTTACCAAAATCCTTTATACTTCCCTAGTTCGCCCCATACTAGAATATTGTCCATGTGTTTGGAGTCGTCAATATGGAATCCATCAAGTTCGTATTGAATCCATTCAGAAGCAATTCCTCCTCTTTACCCTTCGTGGATTAAACTGGGATCCCGATCGCCGTCTTCCACCGTACTCTGATAGGCTGTTACTAATTGATCACCCTTCATTAACTAACCGTAGAACTATCCTAGGTATTATTTTTCTTCATAAATTAATTATCGGTGACATTAGCTCTCCTTTTCTATTATCTCGTCTTAACTTTCAAGTTCCTGGTAGACTAACAAGAAATTATTATCCCTTATTTTTATAATTCCACAACTGACTATGCATTGCACAATCGATTCCGTGTACTGTGCTCTAATTACAACAAATTTTATCACGTTATCTCTTCAGAACTCTCTCTCGTACACCTAAAATCTGCTCTTCTGTTCTATCTTCGGGAAAACCCTAATCATGTTTGGTTTTTCTATTCTAGTCTATTTTCAGTCTTTTTTCAACAATCTTTATATTTCTTTTTCGCCCTTTTTCCTGGTCTGATTGGGGTTTTTGCCTGGGTTTTCCTCAATCCTGTGCAACAAATGTTGGACCATAAAAATTAATTGTATTTAATACCCCAGAAGACTTAAATGTAATTTAATTTTAATCTTACTTATAAATTTTAATTTAATTAATTTTCTAAATTTTAAGTTAATTTATATAATTATTTTTATCTTTTGTAATTCTTTAATCGACTGCAATTAGTCGATTTAATAATAATAAGTAAATAACAACAATAAGTTGTACTCCATAGGTCCAAGCGGAAGTTGTGGGCTATTTGTTGTGATCGGTGATGGTGTCGACCAAAGAAAACTGCAAAACTATTTATAGTATCGCTATAGGATAATTTCGATAGAATCAATTGTATTGCAATATCACCTTCTTGAAAATTATATTAAAGTTACCTCAATTTATGTGATAAGGAGAAATAATACTTTGCAAGATCTTAAATCTTTTTTTTTACATGCCCCTCAAAATTAAATTTTACTATTTATTATATTCAAAATAAACAATCTGAAAATTTAAATCGTTTATTTCGCATCTCCGCTTGGATGACATGGTCGGAAAACTGATTTTGGGTACATTGAGTTCATTGCAGAAAACGCGTCCATCTGTACAAACTATTCACGCACCTTTTGAGCTCGGCGAATGAATTTTGGAACGTAGCCTGTTTTTTATTGCACTAAGCCCATAATGTAATAAATTATTAGTTTTATTTTTGTTTACTAAGGCTTTGACTTTTTGCAAGCAGACCTGTGCCGAACGACTTGTGCTCAACAAAATATTTCTCAGACTTCTTCGAGAAGATTATATTTTATATCCTGCGAAACTTTTAGAAAATTTTAATTATAATTATTTCTTTTACGAAACTATAATTATTTCATTTATTTTTGTTGACAAATTAACGGAAAATATAAACCATAAATATGGCGAGCGTCCGATTGAGTGGTTGCGTAAGTAGAGTTAATATAAGATAAAAGTCCACAAGGCCAGCAATCTCTTGCAGAGATTAAGCGTATATGAACTTGAGAAAAGTCGTCAACAGTCGAAGGGCTACTATTATTAGAAAGATGGATCTTCTTGCTCGAGCTTCCATCGTCCTCGACCTAGCCATGAAAGCTCGGATTCTGTTTGCAGATACCATCAAGGATTGAATGACACGTCCGAATCGAAGTCAAAGAATTATCAGCGACATTCGGAGATGTTTGAACTGGATTTGACTCCAAGGACGTCGCATCGCACCTGTTGTCAGCACCGTGAAGCCAAACTGCAAGATAAACTGCAAGCAGAGGCTTGCTTAATATCAAAGCGTAGCTTTTGCAATCCATCGAAACATGATCATAGCTACAAAGAGGAATTCGATAAAAGAGAAAACTCCCCAAAAGCAGATTCTCCTCGTAGTTGCATAGGCAGCAAGTCTCGAGAAAAAATCGACCACAGCAGCAATTCTCGGCAGAAGCAATCCCATACTCAGAACGAAGAACGCTATTTTATATATTTGAAAAAATCTTCCGAGACTTCGATTGGCAACAAGTCGGGCAGAGAGTTGCGTGACATAGTCCGAAGCCAAATTAAGCCAATTGCAGAGGCATTTGAAGAACACTGAGAAATGTACCGCGGACTTAAGCTTGACCTCATCGAAATGTGACCAGATTTCTTCAGAACATCCCGATTTTCATCCCGATTTCAGCATCCAATAGGTCGCAAGTCACTATAGTGGAATTATCTGGAACTCAGACGTCACCTATGCCATAAACCTATAGCATTGAAGAAATAGTACGCTCGAAAATCGTTTTGCCCTTGGTCCAAAGAGTTCACTGCTCTATAAAAAAGGATCTTGAGGAATACATGATCCTGCTGAATGAACTTAACGAATTACCTAAGATGGAAAAAATCATAGTTGCTGAAAAGACAGGATCAATAAATCTATTTTAATTTCTATCTATTTTAATAATCCAGATCGGTGCCTTCTGGTCCTTTTCCCTCATTGTTACAAAGCGATTCTTTATTGGTTGTGAAGATATCTGGCATGGTCTGGCAAGTCTACGCGCGACGAGGTGCCATAATGTAACCCTGGAACACGCGGCGAAGAGGGTACGAGCTGAGTGCGAAGCCCAGATGATGCCCTGAAGATGGCCAGCCAACAAGCACGGTAGCCGGCATCAAATTGTAGAGTTTATTGCGCTTGAGCTCGGTGATGTGAGCCTTGCCAGGACGCTTCTTAAAGAACGTCTTGGTTGGGTAGTTGGGCGCTTCTCACCGTTCTTACGACCAACGATGTTCATCTTAATGGACACCTTCTTCTGGATCGCTACAGGACGCTTCTTGTCCTTCAAACAAGAGCGTCTGAGCTTTGGAGTTTAGTTTTTTTGGTTTTTTCGACAGGAGCAGCTCAGGCAAGAGTGGGAAAACCTGACGACTCCAAAGCAATGCTTATTTGAGAAGCAAATAAAAGAATTCGGCAACGAATTATTTATGGAAGGAGAAGGTGCCTATCAAGATAAAGATCGGTGGTTGTAAGCGCGGTGAGGAGCGCCAAAGACGTTCCTTAAGAAGCGTCCTGGGAAGGACATCTTTAGCGAGTACAAGCGCAATAAGCGCCGCATTTTGATGCCGGTTTACCGTGCTCTTGCTGCTGGCCGGCCATCATCAGGGCATCATGTGGCCATCGCCCTCAGCTCGTACTCTCTGCGCCGCGTGTTCCAGAGGTTCGTTTTTGGCACCTCGTCGCGTGCATGTAGCATTTCAATGCCACCTAATTCCACCGTTTAAAGGCTAAGGACAAAAGGAGTGATAAATCCGACACCTCTACGGGCAAGAAAAAGCGCTTTGTGTCCAACCAGCAGAGAAAAAAGGACCAGAAGGACGTCACCGCCCTTCTGCAGGCCATCCCGAGGGTAAATTCTTCAAGAACTTGCGGAACATGTTCGCCCTGCACTACTCCCAAAAACCACGCCAAGAACGTTAATGAATTCGTTAATCTGCTTACCTCTTTCTCGAACAGACTCTGCTTTGGAATTGTTAATTTGTCCCATTGTTGCCGCTTGTGCTGTCCTCTGATGTCAAAAAATAAAACAGCACCTGTCGGATATTATAATTGGGGTATCGAGGCAATCACGTGCCAGTCTACAGCAGCCCCTCTATAGCACTTCTTGCGTGTGCTATAGGTCGACTTTTTACCCTTGGCCTTGCAAGACTTGGGCACGACTTTTTTGGCTTCGGGCAAGCCTTTTTGCGCTTGCATAGCGGCTTGGGCTTCTTGCACTTCTTTTTGGCCTGTGCGCACTTACTGCGGGAGGCCCTCAGTGAGTTCAGTGGTTGAGCTTTCATCAGTAACGTCATAAGATTCTGAACTTGACTCTACCGGATTCGAGTCAGTCGGCAAATATCTCGGAACCAGCGGGATGCAGATCCTCACTGAGAATCTGTTGAGTATCTCCAAATTTAAAGCGGACCAAATCAAGCCAATGACGATTCAGATCCATGGAGCAAAGGAAGAAGACAAGGCTAAGTCGAATCCACTAGAGTCTCGTTCCGAATGGTCGGACTATCCTGTTGAACAACTTAAAGCAACAGTAACAATTGGATCCATTGGTGGAGCAGAGATAGCTGCCTTGCCTCGTTGAGTATCCAGATTGGACCCAAAAGCAAATAGCGCGATAGTCCAGTGTTATTAGATTTATGTATTAGTTTAAAACAACATAATTTTTTAGTTTTTTCAATTTCCAAAAAAAATAAAATACGAAAATCCATAAGTTGTTTGGTTGAATAATAGAATAGAAATGAATTTAATTAATTAATTAATTTTTTTTTATGGTCCATAGGATTGCTGAAAACGTAGGCAAAAGACTCACTCACTGTTGAAAATTGAATGAAAATAGACTAATATAGAAAAACGGATAGAAAGTAAGAGAGTAATAAAGTAAGGTAAGGACAATCCAGGAAAAGACAAACCAAAAATTAAGCAGCCAAGGCAGCAACCACGTCAACCATGATTAGGGTTTTCCCGAAGATAGAACAGAAGAGTAGATTTTAGGTGTAAGAGAGAGAGTTCAAAAGAGATAACGTGATCAAATTCGTTGTAATTGGAGCACAGTACACGGAATCGATTGTGCAACGCATAGTCAGTTGTGCAATTAGAGGCAAAGAGGATAAATTGCTTTTGAATGGATTCAATACGAACTTGATGGATTACATATTGAGGACTCCAAACACATGAACAATATAGCTTTGTTAGTTATAAAGGAGATATGCAGAATGAAACTAAGTTTGGCATCAAAAAGTACCCCAAGGTCTTCCACAGTCTATATACGTTGCAAGGGTACATTATCAAGCGTATACGTAACTAAGTGTGGAGTAATTCGACTAAAAGACATAAGCAAGCATTTAGTCATATTTAAATGCAACTTATTTGCATGACACCAAAGATGCATGGAGTTACAGTCATCTTGCAGACATATATATTTAGAAAGTTCCTTGTAAGAAAAATTAAGTTTCACATCATGAGCATACATAAGGATGCGTGAGTGGGACAAAATAGATAGCAGGTCATTAATAAATAATGTGAAAAATAATGGACCTTGATTTACAGAGGTAGAAGTGCACTGGTAGAAGTGCAATCATTGACAAAAATTAGATCAAGTATTCTGTCAAGATTATTAGGAATATACAGGGAAACTAAAAAGTCATGTTGTACAGAAGGCACAAGATAATTAGATTTGATAAAGAGAGACCACTGGATGTTAGGCAAACAGGGATATAAGAGCGCGTTATGAAAATGGAACATGATGGAAAGGATATCCAAACGGCAACTATTTCCACATCAGGAGGGGAAACGGATAAAGTATTTTATTCGGACCGAAGGGAAGAATTAACTGCAATGAGTATCCCACCACCACGAAGAGTTATTCTATCTTTTCTTGTAACGTTTGCCTCGCGTTGGTCGCTAGTATTAACAAAAAATTGATGCAGTAAAATGTAATTAAATGTAGATGCCCTCGTGTAGGAGTCAGACACTTATGTAATCGGGCCCCACGAATGGGAGTCAGACACTCAGATAACATTCACGCAAACAAGATTATTGCTCAAAGATTATCCATCTTTGAGTGTGAACACCGGGAGTCGACTGTGTCACAGCGGGGGTCGGGACCCTTTAATTCCCTAGCTCTTTCGGGGTGGGGTGGGTTTGCTGTGTCCTGTAGAACTCTTAGCATATAAAGTTTTATTTTTATAGAGTCCCTACTGAAACTAAAATGGAAGCTAAACTTCCTAACAACGAAAATCTCAAATGATCCAAGAATTGGAACAAACGCAAAATTATTAAAAATTCGTTAATCAAATTGAGGACTGCTTTATATACCCAGACTGTCAAAAATTACTTTGGAGGATCTTAGCTAGTATTCGATCCTAAGCCTTCATATTATTATGTACCCATGTCAACAGGAAAGAATACTTTTACTTCATTATCTCAAACTAATAACAATATTTATTTAATCATAAATGACGCTAATATATACTCCATTGCGTTATTTAATGTGATCTTCCTAACTTTAAATTCAATAGATTTTTGTGTTGTTTTTTTTTCTAGTTACAGAAAATTTTTACTTTATAATTAACATTTTAATTATTTGTATTTTTTTCTCTTTTTAATCTTCCACCATTATTTATAATACATCGAAATCTAAGTATTAAAAAATATCCATATTTCCTTATAATTAATTTTAATTCAACAAATTCAATTAACTTTTTTCTTTCCATAAAAAAATTTGATTAATTGAAATTAATTAAAAAATAAAAAATTACTTAAATAATTTGAAAAAATTTAAGAAATAAAATTCCTATTTAACTAATAACATACTGAGGTGGATTTATTTTTATGGCAGGGTGTAAGCAAAATGTGCATAGAAAAAAACTAACCTATCATAGAAGAGAGAGAGATTTCTATCAAAGTGGACAGTCGAGTTTTTTAGTGCTCCCTAATAAAATTCGTTTTGTATTATATTGAGAGATTTTTCTTTTAAAATTAACTTGGAAATAAACTTTATTGGAAAGCCAGTATCACATTGTTGCACATCAGCATCATAAGTAGTGCAATTTTTATCAAAAGCGTTAATTATTCTATTAATAATACCTTTACGTATCTTCCTTTTTGCGGTTGTTCGCTTGTGCGCCGCTCGCCCGCTCAAATTTTTTGTTGTTGCTTTTCGCATTACTCAAGCATTGTTTGTGTTATTTATTGCAACTAACAGCTATTTCTTTTCGCTCTCAATTCGCGCGCTCTTCATACTAATCATAATAATACCCAGTAGGAAACTTTTAGCATCTTTTTTTCTTACTAATATTGTATACTAATAAAATCTCTTGCTGCAAGTTGAATTGCACGTATGGTCCAGCGCGTGATAGTGACCAACCAAGGTTTGTTAACTGGTGGTTGTGTGACAACATGATGCATGGCAAATGTGCAGTTCTAACTGGACAGGATATTGACAAGTTGGAAAAAGACAATTCGAAAAAAAGCTGTGGAGGCCTGAAATGGTCTTGTCCGAGGTGCAATGACTTGCAATTGAATTTCTACAAAATGTATAATTCTGTGAGAGGTCAATTTCTTAAGTTGCATAAAATGTCCAAGCTTTTGTCGAGTGAATTTGACTCGAGCATTGAGACGCTTAGTGAGTTAAATTTCGAATCCCCACCTATCCGTCGGTTAGAGGATCAATTTTTAAATGTTCCTCTTCCATCTTCCTCTGCAATGGCTATTCCACCTTTAGAAAATTTATCAACTCCTCGGCGTTTAGAATTATCTCCGGTTCGATTTTTCTCGCACTCGCCTTCACCGTCAGTCGACCACTCTTCCTTTGAACACCCCGTAATTCAAATACCAATCTCTTTGTTGTTCATGTCCAACCAACTTCTCCTAATCCACCTCAGGGTTATGGTCCAACTCAGCACGAGTTACAAGTCCAGCTGTCCCTCCAGCTCCGGATGCCTTAGCAGCTCCACTTCAGTTCGTGTCTCAATTATAGCCCATCCTGGTACTGCACCCATAACTGTGCTTCCAGCTTCGGTAACTGTTCAGGGTTCTGACCCCCCGACTTCTTTGCTTACTGTTGATGCACCGCGTAAGCAAATTTTCCTATCTAGACTTTCAGCTGATACTACATGTGAAGCTGTTGCTGCCTATATTACCAGCAAATCTTCAAGCAATGTATCAGTATCTAAATTTAATTTCTCTGAACCTAGGGAAATAGCCTCCTTCAAAATTAACGTTCCATCAGACACATTCTCACTTATTTCTGATTCAAATTTCTGCCCTCCACAAACAATTGTTCATGAGTTCATTATAAAAAAAATAACTCGTTCGGTGTCTGTCAGCCTTCAAGCTAGCGGCTCTCTTTCGCAAGCAACCATTAGTAATAATCCTCCAAAAAACTAGATCGATCTTCTGACTTACTACATATCAGTTATCGGAATATTAGAGGTCTAGTGTCTAAACATTAAAATGTATTTTTACAAAGTTCTTCCCTCGAGTCTCAAATTATTGTTTTTTTGAGAAATGGCTTAATTTCTCAATTTCAAATTCTGAAATTTTTCTACAATCTTTACATCCTACAGAAAAGATAGAACAACTCGTCGTGGTGGTGGAGTAGTCAATGCAGTTAAGTTTTCCGTTCGGTCCGAGTCAATTACTTTATCCGTTTCCGCTCCTGATGTGGAAATATCCAGTATCCAAACCTGTCAGTAAAACCCACTGTTGTTTTCGCAAGTGAAATTTTTCCTTGCTTAATCAACTTCTTTCCTCAACTGATTCGTCTACTCTATACAATTCGATTAATAAAAATTTTGGTCTAACCCACTTCTATGACACTATTAACTCACTTCTTGATATCTGTATTCCAAGTAGTGTTCTATTGCCTGTTTCATCCTCCCTGCTTTACACATCGACCTTTAAATTTAAAAAAATAAAAATTAAACTGTTTAAAAAATTCTCTCTCTGGATCTAATCTTGACTTCTAAATATTCTATTGCTAAATCTAACTTCCTTCTCCTTAACTCTCAATGCTATAATGAGTATCTTATGCGCTGCAGGAATCACTTTGATCGGGATCCTAAACTGTTTTATAAATTTTTAAATTCTAAGCGCAAAAGCTCGTCTATGAGTCCTACATTTTTCATGAAGAATGAGGCATCCATTGATGATTTAACTAGTGCTAACCTTTTTGCAAATTTCTTTCAATCTACTTACACTTCTTCCATTATCAATATCGATTACCCTTATCCTTATCCTATTTCTTCCTCTAACTCTTTATTTGCTCCTATCATTACTGATAACGATCTAGTTACAGCAATAAAAACTTTAAAATCTTCATATTCTCCTGGGCCCGACAATATCCCAAGTTGCGTACTCAGAGAATGCTGGAGCTCTTTACATCTTCCCCTACTCAAACTTTTTAACTTATCTCTTGATTCCGCTGTATTTCCCTGACTTTGGAAGGAATCATATATTATCCCAATTCACAAAAAGGGAGCTAAATCCGATATATCGAATTACATTGGAATTTCAAAGTTGTCTGCAATCCCAAAATTATTCGAAAAAATTTTAACATCAACTTTGCAGCACCTCTGTAAATCGATAATTTCCCTTTTCAACATGGCTTTATTAAGAGTCGGTCTACCACGGCTAATCTGCTTGAATACACATCATTGGTGAATGATGCATTCTTAAGTAGAATGCAAACAGATGTCATTTATTCTGATTTCAGTAAAGCATTTGACTCTGTAAATCATGATCTTTTAATCTTCAAGCTAGCTCGAATTGGATTACCAGCAACATTTCTGACTTGGATTTCCTCTTATTTAAAAAAACACGACTCAAAGAGTTCTGTTGAGATCAGAAATTTCTAAATCCGTATTTGTTTCTTAGGGTAGTCATCTTGGTCCATTATTTTCACATTATTTATTAATGACCTGCCATCTATTTTGTCCCACTCACTCATCGTTATGTATGCTGATGATGTGAAACTTATTCTTTCTTACAACGATCCTTCTAAATATATTTGTCTGCAAGATAACTGTAACTCCATGCATCTTTGGTGTTATGCTAATAAGTTGCATTTAAATATTTCTAAATGCTTGTTTAAGACTTTTAGTCCAATTACCCCACACTTAGTCACGTATACGCTTGACAATGTACCCTTGCAACGTATAACGACTGTGGAAGACCTTGGTGTACTTTTTGATGTCAAACTTAGTTTCATTCTGCCTATCTCCTCTATAACTAACAAAGCCAAGGGAGTTCTTGGATTCATTAAACTTTCGTTCAAGGAGTTTGATGACCCCTTTGTGGCCAAAATCCTTTATACTTCTCTAGTTCGCCCCATACTAGAATATTGTTCATGTGTTTGGAGTCCTTAATATGGAATCCACCAAGTTCGTATTGAATCCATTCAGAAGCAATTCCTCCTCTTTTCCCTTCGTGGCTTAAACTGGGATCCCGATCGCCGTCTTCAACCGTACTCTGATAGGGTGTTACTAATTGATCTCCCTTCATTAACTAACCGTAGAACTATCCATTATCTCTAATTTTTATCTAATTGCACATCTGACTATGCGTTGCACAATCGATTCCGTGTACTGTTCTCCAATTACAACGAATTTGATCACGTTATCTCTATAGAACTCTCTCTATTATACCTAAAATCTGCTCTTCTGTTCTATCTTCGGGAAAACCCCAATCATTGATTGATTGACATGGTTGCTGCCTTGGCAACACTGCTTCTTTTTTGCTTGGTGTTTTCCTGAATTGTCCTTATCTTACTTTATTACTCTCTTTCTTTCCATCCTTTTTTCTATTCTAGTCTATTTTCATTCTTTTTCAACAATCTTTATATTTCTCTTTCGTCTTTTTTCCTGGACTGATTTGGTTTTTTGCCTGGGTTTTCCCCAATCCTGTGCAACAAATGTTGAACCATAAAAATTAATTGTATTTAATACCCCAGAAGGCTTAAATGTAATTCAATTTTAATCTTACTTATAAATTTTAATTTAATTAATTTTCTAAATTTTAATTTAATTTATATAATAATTATTTTTATCTTTTGTAATTCTTTAATCGACTGCAATTAGTCGATTAAATAATAATAAATAAATAAATAATTAAAAATAAAATCCACTGCAAGTCGTACATCCGTGCAGCCGAGTAAAATTGCAGAAGTAATGCAGAAATGGAACTTGCTCTTTGATGGTTCAGCTGAAGGGTTAGGTGTAGACGAATTTATGTATCGAGTGAAGGTACTTACGAATGAAACTTTAGAAGGACATTTCGATGCACTATGTAAACATTTACATATTTTGTTTGTCGGAAGAGCTCGAGATTGGTTTTGACGTTATCATAAGCAAGTGAGTCGTTGGGAGTTGGGACCACCTTTCTCTGGCGTTAAGACACCAATACCGCGATTACCGATCAGAGTCTGCTAGCAAAGAACAAATACGTTCTCGTAAACAGAAAGTTGGTGAATCTTTCTCGAATTTTTATGATGCTTGATAAGTCTTCTATTCGTATAGATTAGGAAGAATTGATTGAGATTCTACAAAATAGTCTGCTTCCAGAAGCGCGACACAAATTGCTGTATTAGCCTGTACACACGGTAGGACAACTACGAAGGTATGTACAGATGCATGAAAATTTAGTTAGAGAACTTAGCAATCGTGTAGAAGAATTTGTTAGACTCTGGAAACTTGTCGTCAAGTATACGCTATAGAAGAGAAACAAAATGATGTATATCAAACCTAGCGCCGTATATTTTGTTACGGATGTGGTGCTCTTAATGTTTATAAGCCACAATATTCGACATACCTTCGTCGTAAGTCGGAAAACGGATTGAAGGGTGTATCCCACAACAACAGGATACCCCCAAAGAAGTAAAAGAAAGTAAAGTATCGATTCCGCAATCACCTGAACCTTGTTCAGAAACTATTTTATAACCAACAGGAAATTATGAAATGTTACCCGTAAATAAAAATTAGTCCTCTAGGTTCTAGAAATTCAATACGTTGTAAGAATTATTTTAAGAGAATGAAACAATGCAGAAGGCATTAATTTCAACAATATTTAAAAATAACAATGATCTTCGTTGTTATGCAGAAGTGTCCTTTTTGAACTTTTCTGAACATGGTCTATTAGACACCGGTGCAAGCGTCAGTTGGGTCTACATTACATTAGCATTAGAGAACTTTTCAAATATGGCAGAATTTAAATCAATTAAATCTCATGTGAGCACTGCGGATGGAAAAGCTCATGAGTTTATAGGTGTACTAACAGTTAGTATGATTTACAAAGAAATGGAAAAATCCATTCAGCTGAATATTATCCCATCTATCAGACAGAGACTGATTTTAGGTGTAGATTTCTGGAAGATTTCAGACAGAGACTGATTTTAGGTGTAGATTTCTGGAAGATTTTCGCTTTAGCTCCTAATGTGATAAGTTCGATAGAATCGCATACGAGAGAAATAGAAAATAGTCCTGCAGTTGAAGAAACCAATTTGTATTCTTTAACTCCTGTTCAATAACAACAATTAGAAGTAATTAAAAATTTATTCCCTAACTGTCTTGACGGATTAGGTAGAACACCCATGATTTCCCCAGTAAAGCAGAGGTTTTATCCCGTCAGTCCAGCAGTTGAGAAACTGTTGTACGCCGAGATAGATCGTATGTTAAAATTAGATATTATTCAGCCTTCGTCCAGTGCCTGTAGTTCGCCAATGCGTCTGGTTATGAAACCCAACAAGGTGCGTCTTTGTTTACATGCACGCAAGTTAAATGATGCAACAAAGAAAGATGCTTATCTTTTGCCCAGCATAGACGGTATTTTCCCACGAATGCCAAAGGCAAATATTATATCAAAATTGGATCTCAAGGATGCATATTCGCAAATTGAGCTATCGAAAGAATCAAGGCCATTAACCGCATTTACGGTGCCTGCCTGGCCTTTGTATCAATTCAAAGTTATGCCTTTCGTGGATGATATAATCGCCCCTGATCTTCGTCACTGTGTGTTTGGATATCTGGATGATGTATGCATCGCCTCAGAAACTTTTTCCTCACATCTTGCAGTTCTTGTACGTCTGGCAGAGCAATTTCGAAAAGCCAATCTAATTCTAAACATTGAGAAAAGCTATTTTTGTGTAAATAGTGTAAACTATTTAGGATATGTAATTGGTAGTGGAGGTATCTGTCTATCTCAAAAAAATTAAGTCGTGCACAGCAAAATTATAGTGTAACCTAACGTGAGTGTTTAGTGGTCATGTTAGCTATTGAAAAGTTTAGATGCTATTTAGAGTTGCAGGAATTTGAAGTTGTTATTGATCACTCCAGTGTGCTATGGCTTATGAGCCAACAAAATGCTTCTGGTGGGCTCGCTAGATGGATTTCCGATTACAGCCATATAAATTTTCAATTTCTCATACGAAAGGGAAAGACCTTATTGTTCCCGATGCGATGAGAATTTTTTTCAGTGTACATGAATAAGGGGATAATTAAAATATAATAATTTTTTTTTCATTGTAAAAAGAATAAAGAGAAATAAAAATGTGTGACTTACATACATTTATCCGAAGAGCAATCGATGAAAGGCCTTCCAAAGGTGTACCGGGTCATGCTGTTTGTTTTGTTTCATGTTGAGATTTATATTTTTCTTGTTGTGTTGTTTTGTGTGTATTTTTGTGTGGGATATGGGAAAGGTTTGAGGTTATGCATTCTTAACTTTTTTTTTCTATATATATGTGTATTTTTGTTGTTCAATTTTATTTAATTCATACTAATTTTAACTCTGAAAAATTTATCTGTTATATATATATATAAATATAATTTTTTTCTAAAAGTGTTCCTTTTCTTTATTTTTTTTTTTTTATATTTCATTTATTTTTCTCACAAATATTATCTATATTGCCCCACTATGCACACCTGTTTCTGTTTATTAATTATTTTTTTTTTCCAGTTTTTATTGTACATGGTACCACCGTACACACATGTTTTTTTAGTTTTTCTTTTGTCTAATTTTCTTCCCTATTTTAAGAGGTACTGTACCACTGTACACACATGTTCCTATCATTTAACTCATTATTGTTTTTGTATTTAATTATTGATACATATTTTTTTTTTTTAAACAATACCTCTGTACACACATGTTCCTATTTTTGTTTGTTGTTTTTCAGTTTTTCTTTTATTTTTGTTTTTATTTTAATTAATTGCTGGTGCTTCAGGTGAAAGTGCAATACAATTTAATATGTAGAGGGATGAATTATTTTGGCGGCACTGTACGCCGATGTGCGGCGGCGGCAGAGACAGTCTTGGCCAGCAGCATAATTACTCCATGTGGGGATCTATGGTGGCCGTAAAAATGTATCTGCCTCCGAATCTAATTTTATATAAGTATAAAAATTAAAATTTTTTTGTTTTCACAAGTTTTAAGTAAGTTTTATTATTTAACGTGGTGACAGACCGTCAGCCCACGGTGCAGCAGCTCCGCCGTCTTTTGCAATGTGTAATGGAAAAGAACCTTTCAGTAGCTTTACAAGCTTATATACCACAAAAGCTTTTTCTAACACATGCTCAATTATAGCGGCGATTTGTCACATGCGTATGCATCGCTTTGCTCGCGATATTCAGCTAAGCTCCAGCTTGCGCAAGCTCGCTCATAAGCTTTATGCGTGAGCGCAGTTTTATTGCATTCCATTGTCGATCTCTTTTCTGCATTAAGCCTCGAATAACGCTCTCAACAATTACCGAGTAAGCTCGCTCATAAGCTTAATGCGTTAAAGCAGATTTATTGCATTGCGTTGTCGATCTCTTTTCAGCATTAAGCGTAGAAAAAGCTCTGAGCAATTACAGCGCAGGCGACAAGTTTGTCTCAAACGGCTTGAGCTGTAAATACCTATGTATTTCTTATTTATGATTCTGCAACCATTACATATTCCAAAATAACTATCATCACAATGAAGGTAAAATTTTTTCTGAAAGTCTGGATTCTGTAAGTCAGGGGCAGAAGTATAATCTTTAACTTTTGCATCTCTTCTTGCGCATTATCTGTCCAGACGAATTTCTCTTTAACAGACAACACATCTGTTATGGGGTATGTCAACTTCGCTTAGTTGTTTTAATTACATATGCAAAATAGTTTACACTATTTACACAAAAATGACATTTCTCAATGTTTAGAGTTAGATTGGCTTTTCGAAATTACTCTGCCAGACCTAGAGGTGTGGAAAAAGTTTCTGAGACGATGCATACAACATGATGAAGATCAGGGGCGATTATATCATCCACAAGACGGCACATGGTGGACGGCGCGTTGCAAAGGCCGGAAGGCATAACTTTGAATTGTGCCACCCAGGCAAAGACGCACCTTGTTGGGTTTCATAACCAGATGCATTGGCGAACTCCAGGCAGTGGAAGAAGGCTGAATAATATCTAATTCTAACATACGATCTATCTTGGCTTACAGCAGTTTCTCAACTGGGATAAAACCGTTGATTTACTGGGGGAATCATGGGTGTTCTACCTAATCCGTCAAGACAGTTAGGGAATGCATTTTTAACTACTTCTAGTTGTTGTTGTTGAGTCGGAGTTAAGAATACAAATTGGTTTCCTCAATTGCAGGACTGTTTTCTATTTCTCTCGTAGGCGATTCTATCGAACTCATCACATTAGGAGCTAAAGCGAAAATCTCCCAGAAATCTATACCTAAAATCAGTCTCTGTCTAATAGATTTGATAATATTCAGCTGAATGGATTTTTCCATTTCTTTGTAAATCATACTAACTGTAAGTACACCTATAACCTCATGAGCTTTTCCATGCGCAGTGCTCACATGAGATTTAATTTAATTTAATGTAATGTAGACCTAATGCAACTGACGCTTGCACCGGTGTCTAATAGACCATGTTCAGAAAAGTTCAAAAGGACACTTCTGCATAACAACGAAGATCATTGTTATTTTTAAATATTGTTGAAATTAATGCCTTCTGCATTGTTTCATTCTCTTAAAATAATTCTTACAACGTATTGAATTTCTAGAACCTAGAGGACTAATTTTTATTTACGGGTAACATTTCATAATTTCCTGTTGGTTATAAAATAGTTTCTGAACAAGGTTCAGGTGATTGCGGAATCGATACTTTACTTTCTTTTACTTCTTTGGGGGGTATCCTGTTGTTGTGGGATACACCCTTCAATCCGTTTTCCGACTTACGACGAAGGTATGTCGAATATTGTGGCTTATAAACATTAAGAGCACCACATCCGTAACAAAATATACGGCGCTAGGTTTGATATACATCATTTTGTTTCTCTTCTATAGCGTATACTTGACGACAAGTTTCCAGAGTCTAACAAATTCTTCTGCACGATTGCTAAGTTCTCTAACTAAATTTTCATGCATCTTTACATACCTTCGTAGTTGTCCTACCGTGTGTACAGGCTAATACAGCAATTTGTGTCGCGCTTCTGGAAGCAGATTATTTTGTAGAATCTCAATCAATTCTTCCTAATCTATACGAATAGAAGACTTATCAAGCATCATAAAAATTCGAGAACGTATTTGTTCTTTGCTAGCAGACTCTGATCGGTAATCGCGGTATTGGTGTCTTAACGCCAGAGAAAGGTGGTCCCAACTCCCAACGACTCACTTGCTTATGATAACGTCAAAACCAATCTCGAGCTCTTCCGACAAACAAAATATGTAAATGTTTACATAGTGCATCGAAATGTCCTTCTAAAGTTTCATTCGTAAGTACCTTCACTCGATACATAAATTCGTCTACACCTAACCCTTCAGCTGAACCATCAAAGAGCAAGTTCCATTTCTGCATTACTTCTGCAATTTTACTCGGCTGCACGGATGTACGACTTGCAGTGGAAATTGTAGCAGATATAGCTTTTATTTTATTATTTATTTATTTATTATTATTTAATCGACTAATTGCAGTCGATTAAAGAATTACAAAAGATAAAAATAATTATTATATAAATTAAATTAAAATTTAGAAAATTAATTAAATTAAAATTTATAAGTAAGATTAAAAATTGAATTACATTTAAGCCTTCTGGGGTATTAAATACAATTAATTTTTATGGTTCAACATTTGTTGCACAGGATTGGGGAAAACCCAGGCAAAAAACCAAATCAGTCCAGGAAAAAAGACGAAAGAGAAATATAAAGATTGTTGAAAAAGAATGAAAATAGACTAGAATAGAAAAAAGGATGGAAAGAAAGAGAGTAATAAAGTAAGATAAGGACAATTCAGGAAAACACCAAGCAAAAAAGAAGCAGTGTTGCCAAGGCAGCAACCATGTCAATCAATCAATGATTGGGGTTTTCCCGAAGATAGAACAGAAGAGCAGATTTTAGGTATAATAGAGAGAGTTCTATGGAGATAACGTGATCAAATTCGTTGTAATTGGAGAACAGTACACGGAATCGATTGTGCAACGCATAGTCAGATGTGCAATTAGATACAAATTAGAGATAATGGATAGTGCTACGGTTAGTTAATGAAGGGAGATCAAGGGGCGATCGGGATCCCAGTTTAAGCCACGAAGGGAAAAGAGGAGGAATTGCTTCTGAATGGATTCAATACGAACTTGATGGTTTACGTATTGAGGACTTCAAACACATGAACAATATTCTAGCATGGGGCGAACTAGAGAAGTATAAAGTATTTTGGTAACAAAGGGGTCATAAAACTCCTTGGACCAACGATTAATGAATCCAAGAACACCATTGGCATTGTTAGTTATAAAGGAGATATGCAGAATGAAACTTTAGCATCAAAAAGTACACCAAGGTCTTCCACAGTCGTTATACGTTGCAAGGGTACATTGTCAAGTGTATACGTGACTAAGTGTGGGGTAATTGGACTAAAAGTCTTAAACAAGCATTTAGAAATATTTAAATGCAACTTATTAGCATGACACCAAAGATGCATGGAGTTACAGTTATCTTGCAGACAAATATATTTAGAAGGATCGTTGTAAGAAAGAATAAGTTTCACATCATCAGCATACATAAGGATGCGTGAGTGGGACAAAATAGATGGCAGGTCATTAATAAATAATGTGACCAAGATGACTACCCGAAGAAACAAATACGGATTTAGAAATTTCTGATCTCAACAGAACTCTTTGAGTCGTGTTTTTTAAATAAGAGGAAATCCAAGTCAGAAATGTTGCTGGTAATCCAATTCGAGCTAGCTTGAAGATTAAAAGATCATGATTTACAGAGTCAAATGCTTTACTGAAATCAGAATAAATGACATCTGTTTGCATTCTACTTAAGAATGCATCATTCACCAATGATGTGTATTCAAGCAGATTAGCCGTGGTAGACCGACTCTTAATAAAGCCATGTTGAAAAGGGAAATTATCGATTTACAGAGGTGCTGCAAAGTTGATGTTAAAATTTTTCGAATAATTTTGGGATTGCAGACAACTTTGAAATTCCAATGTAATTCGATATATCGGATTTAGCTCCTTTTGTGAATTGGGATAATATATGATTCCTTCCAAAGTCAGGGAATTACAGCGGAATCAAGAGATAAGTTAAAAAGTTTGAGTAGGGGAAGATGTAAAGAGCTCCAGCATTCTCTGAGTACGCAACTTGGGATATTGTCGGGCCCAGGAGAATATGAAGATTTTAAAGTTTTCATTGCTGTAACTAGATCGTTATCAGTAATGATAGGAGCAAATAAAGAGTTAGAGGAAGAAATAGGATAAGGATAAGGGTAATCGATATTGATAATGGAAGAAGTGTAAGTAGATTGAAAGAAATTTGCAAAAAGGTTAGCACTAGTTAAATCATCAATGGATGCCTCATTCTTCATGAAAATGTAGGACTCATAGACGAGCTTTTGCGCTTAGAATTTAAAAATTTATAAAACAGTTTAGGATCCCGATCAAAGTGATTCCTGCAGCGCATAAGATACTCATTATAGCATTGAGAGTTAAGGAGAAGGAAGTTAGATTTAGCAATAGAATATTTAGAAGTCAAGATTAGATCCAGAGAGAGAATTTTTTAAACAGTTTAATTTTTATTTTTTTAAATTTGAAGGTCGATGTGTAAAGCAGGGAGGATGAAACAGGCAATAGAACACTACTTGGAATACAGATATCAAGAAGTGAGTTAATAGTGTCATAGAAGTGGGTTAGACCAAAATTTTTATTAATCAAATTGTATAGAGTAGACGAATCAGTTGAGGAAAGAAGTTGATTAAGCAAGGAAAAATTTCACTTGCGAAAACAACAGTGGGTTTTACTGACAGGTTTGGATACTGGATATTTCCACATCAGGAGCGGAAACGGATAAAGTAATTGACTCGGACCGAACGGAAAACTTAACTGCATTGACTACCCCACCACCACGACGAGTTGTTCTATCTTTTCTGTAGGATGTAAAGATTGTAGAAAAAATTTCAGAATTTGAAATTGAGAAATTAAGCCATTTCTCAAAAAAAACAATAATTTGAGACTCGAAGGAAGAACTTTGTAAAAATACATTTTAATGTTTAGACACTAGACCTCTAATATTCCGATAACTGATATGTAGTAAGTCAGAAGATCGATCTAGTTTTTTGGAGGATTATTACTAATGGTTGCTTGCGAAAGAGAGCCGCTAGCTTGAAGGCTGACAGACACCGAACGAGTTATTTTTTTTATAATGAACTCATGAACAATTGTTTGTGGAGGGCAGAAATTTGAATCAGAAATAAGTGAGAATGTGTCTGATGGAACGTTAATTTTGAAGGAGGCTATTTCCCTAGGTTCAGAGAAATTAAATTTAGATACTGATACATTGCTTGAAGATTTGCTGGTAATATAGGCAGCAACAGCTTCACATGTAGTATCAGCTGAAAGTCTAGATAGGAAAATTTGCTTATGCGGTGCAACAACAGTAAGCAAAGAAGTCGGGGCAGGGTCAGAACCCTGAACAGTTACCGAAGCTGGAAGCACAGTTATGGGTGCAGTACCAGGATGGGCTATAATTGAGACACGAACTGAAGTGGAGCTGCTAAGGCATCCGGAGCTGGAGGGACAGCTGGACTTGTAACTCGTGCTGTAGTTGGACCATAACCCTGAGGTGGATTAGGAGAAGTTGGTTGGACATGAACAACAAAGAGATTGGTATTTGAATTACGGGGTGTTCAAAGGAAGAGCGGTCGACTGACGGTGAAGGCGAGTGCGAGAAAAATCGAATCGAAGATAATTCTAAACGCCGAGGAGTTGATAAATTTTCTAAAGGTGGAATAGCCATTGCAGAGGAAGATGGAAGAGGAACATTTAAAAATTGATCCTCTAACCGACGAATAGGTGGGGATTCGAAATTAAGCTCACTAAGCGTCTCAATGCTCGAGTCAAAATCACTCGACAAAAGCTTGGACATTTTATGCAACTTAAGAAATTGACCTCTCACAGAATTATACATTTTGTAGAAATTCAATTGCAAGTCATTGCACCTCGGACAAGACCATTTCAGGCCTCCACAGCTTTTTTTCGAATTGTCTTTTTCCAACTTGTCAATATCCTGCCCAGTTAGAACTGCACATTTGCCATGCATCATGTTGTCACACAACCACCAGTTAACAAACCTTGGTTGGTCACTATCACGCGCTGGACCATACGTGCAATTCAACTTGCAGCAAGAGATTTTATTAGTATACAATATTAGTAAGAAAAAAAAGATCCTAAAAGTTTCCTACTGGGTATTATTATGATTAGTATGAAGAGCGCGCAAATTGAGAGCGAAAAGAAATAGCTGTTAGTTGCAATAAATAACACAAACAATGCTTAAGTAATGCGAAAAGCAACAACAAAAATTTGAGCGGGCGAGCGGCGCACAAGCGAACAACCGCATAAAAGCAAGATACGTAAAGGTATTATTAATAGAATAATTAACGCTTTTGATAAAAATTGCACAGCTTATGAGTGATGCTGATGTGCAACAATGTGATACTGGCTTACCAATAAAGTTTATTTCCAAGTTAATTTTAAAAGAAAAATCTCTCAATATAATACAAAACGAATTTTATTAGGGAGCACTAAAAAAACTCGACTGTCCACTTTGATAGAAATCTCTCTCTTCTATGATAGGTTAGTTTTTTTCTATGCACATTTTGCTTACACCCTGCCATAAAAATAAATCCACCTCAGTATGTTATTAGTTAAATAGGAATTTTATTTCTTAAATTTTTTCAAATTATTCAAGTAAATTTTTTTTATTTTTTAATTAATTTCAATTAATCAAATTTTTTTTATGGAAAGAAAAAAGTTAATTGAATTTGTTGAATTAAAATTAATTATAAGGACATATGGATATTTTTTAATACTTAGATTTCGATGTATTATAAATAATGGTGGAAGATTAAAAGAGAAAAAAATACAAATAATTAAAATGTTAATTATAAAGTAAAAATTTTCTGTAACTAAAAAAAAAAAACAACACAAAAATCTATTGAATTTAAAGTTAGGAAGATCACATTAAATAACGCAATGGAGTATATATTAGCGTCATTTATGATTAAATAAATATTGTTATTAGTTTGAGATGATGAAGTAAAAGTTTTCTTTCCTGTTGACATGGGTACATAATAATATAAAGGTCTACGGAATCTCTATAAACATAATAGCATATGGGATTCATGGTTGGCTGGGTGAAGACCGCGAGGATCGAATACTAGCTCCTCCAAATTCATGTTTGACAGACTGGGTGAATATAGAGAGCCAAATTTTTCCAATTTTGGATCGTTCAAGATTTTTGTAGTTTAGCTTCCATTTTAGTTTCAGTAGGGACTCTATAAAAATAAAGCTTTATGTGCTAAGAGTTCTACAGGACAAACATAGTCACCCCACTCCGAAAGAGCTAGGGAATTTAAGGGTCCCGACCCCCGCTCTGACACCGTCGACTTCCGGTATTCACTCTCGATGGATAATCTTTGAGCAATAATCTTGTTTGCATGAATGTTAAATTAGTGTCTGACTCCTAAACGAGGGGAACTACATTCAATTACATTTTGCTGCATCAATTTTTTTGTTAATACTAGCGCTGATTGCATAAGTTTTTGGCGCCCAACATGGGGCCCGATTACATAAGCTTTTGGCGCCCAAACGTGTTGCACAGATACATTTGGAAAGACTATTAATTGCATTAGAAACCACTAATGTTAGTAAGATACCTTTCTGAATTATTCGTCGCACATCCCCAACTTAGGAGTAGCATTGTTTTATTTACATTGAAAATGTATGATAAGAGAGTTTGGGAATAAGACATTATTGTTATACCTTGGCTGTGTGAGACTATTTAACTCAATGTATGTATCTTGGAACTTGGTATTTGGCTAAGATCGATTATCTTGCCGATATATACATATGTTAAATAATAGTTAAAACATAGGAGATAGAGTTCAACCTAAGCACTCAATTTAATACACTGCTCTCCAAAGTTAGTGCTCGCTCAGTGAATGCCGCTGAGAAGAATTGTAGTATTTGTTGTCAGATAATGACCAATACTCAGTCGTGCTATATAATAGCCTGTAATCATATTTTCCATAAAAATTGTCTTGAGGATTGGTTACAAGCACATAATAATTGTCTCGAATGTGTCAGTCTAATAGACACAAATAATTTAAAATTAGTAATAGGTAATTGTTCACCCAGAGCAAAACAGGTTGATACCAATGTTCTAGGTAGTAGAAATTTAGCCAAGACGTTAAAAGGAGTTTATGCTCAAGGAGAAGCTCATGACACACGTTCAGTAGAAGCGAGTGATATTCAGTTAAATGAGTTAGAAGCCAGTATTGGTAATATCCCATGTGATGTTCCTTCATGGGGCTTAAACCCAAGAAGAAGAGGTCGTTCTTACCGCCCTAATAATAATCCTCGTCCGGTACAATCGGTATCGGTAGATTATTCAATGATACAGGATATGATTGAACAAACTGTTTCATGCTTGATATCGGCTTTACATGTAAACCCTAGAAATCCAGTTAATGGTTCTCAATCTATGTCTGCTCCAATTTCGAGTACAATTAGTACATCCGTACAGCCGAGAAAAGTTGTAGAAGTAATGCAGAAATGGAACTTGCACTGTGATGGCTCAGCTGAAGGGTTAGGTGTAGACGAATTTATGTATCAAGTGAAGGTACCTACGAATGAAAGTTTAGAAGGAGATTTCGATGCACTAAGTTAACATTTACATATTTTGTTTGTCGGAAGAGCTCGAGATTGGTTTTGGCGTTATCATAAGCAAGTGAGTCGCATCACTTGGGACGATTTTTCTCTGGCATTACGACACCAATACCGCGATTACCGATCAGAGTTTGCTAGCAAAGAACAAATAAGTTCTCGTAAACAGAAAGTTGGCGAATCTTTCTCGGATTTTTATGATGCTGTGGTCACAATAATTGATAAATCTTCTATTCGTATAGATCAGAAAGAATTGATTGAGATTCTAAAAAATAATCTACTTCCAGAAGCGCGACACAAATTGCTGTATCAGCCTGTACATACTGTAGGACAACTACGAAGGTTTGTGAAAATTTAGTTAGAGAATCGTGCAAAAGAATTTGTTAGACCAAAACCACAGGCAACTCGTCGTGAAGTATACGCTATAGAAGAGAAAGAAGATGATTTAGATCAAACAATAGAAGTTAGTAACGAAAGTGATGTCGCTGCCATTTGTTATACTTTGCTGAAACTGCGATGTCCGGGGACACGTCTGGGAAATTGTTTCGTCCAGCTCCGTATATTTTGTTACGGATGTGGCGCTCTTAATGTTTATAAGCCACAATGTTCGACATGCATTCGTCGTAAGTCGGAAAATGGATTGAAGAGTGTTTTCCACAACAACAGGACATTATTTAGGTGGCAGTTTAGAGACGTGGGCGGTTGTTTCGTATTTCATAAGCCGATGGCAAAATCCTTATGCATGCCTTTGATAGCAGACGGCAAGAGTTTGGGATCTAAAAATTACGTTCATTAATTTGGCCAGTTGGGAGGGGGAACAAGGGTGAATAGCATATTTGAATTAATTTATCTGCATTGGGGGCCTCATGCGTTGTTGACGTTCAAGTTCCTCTTATCAACATCAACAGCGCAACGGAAGGCAGCACAATGCCAATGTTTGGCTATCAACATCATCTCTTCAGGATCAGCATCAGCATCAGCACAGCATCGGCAACAGAATCAGAATCAGCACCAGAATCATAATAATCATCATCAACATGATGACCATCATGAGCTTCATTTAAGCGCATTCATTTTTATGCCATGCGTTTTTCACGCGACCCATTTTTCTACCCCATTAGCCGCTCAAGTGGGCGACAGTTGCTGGCCAACACAGCAGGGAAATGCAAGCAAAAAAAAAGGTTGCATACTTATACGGGCTAAAATTCAATTTAGTGTTGTGCCTTTAAGGTTTAGGTTAGGTTTAAGGCTGTTTTGTGTGCCTCGCATGCGTCACATTGACGCAAGTCAATTATTTTCTTGTTTAGCAAATTGCTAGACATTCTGGTTTACTGTAGACATTGGGGCTTCTCTAACTTTGTTCTGCTCTCTGATTTTCCACATACATATTTACTGTACGCCTTCCACATAGTTGGGCGTCGTCATCCTTGTGGATTTTGTTGAAGTTTCGCTTTTCTTGTTTCCCCTGGCTTCATAACAATCTTGTGGTTAACAGACACGTTTGTCAACCAAAACTTTAATTGCTTTTGAGATTATTTATACGCATTCCAATATACACGTTGCAGTTGCATAAATGCAACCTTCCCTTCCATGCAATCAAACATTTATTCATGATTTCTGTGTCCTGAAAGTATACACTGAAATATTTAGGGATTTTGAATATTACGTTATTAGCTGAAAGAACAATTTTTGATAAAAGTATTTATTTTATGCTAGTTTCTACTTTCAAGCTAATTCCACTGAAATTTGTTTGTCACACTTTCTGGAGCAGGATTACACTAGAAGACCAAGCAAATTTTATTGATCAGGAAATTAAGATGAATCCATCTGTCTGTATGTCAAGGGCAGGGTGCGAGGGCATAAAATCTTCGGCACGCCAAAGGTAACCTCTCGTTACTTGTTAAATAAATGCATTCAAAGTTATTTTGGGCTTTTCAACTATTCAATACTGCTTAAATATGAAGTACTTGAATTACTCGAGTACTCGATATTAACGTGTTCCATATATCGTATCGTTCGATGCTTATAACTATGTCCAGTGAATGTGGCAGACTTTGTCAAAATCAAAACGAGCGTGTAACATGTTCCCCATTTTCGCAGAATCGATCAACAAGAACAAGAACAAGCTCCAATGACCTAACATCTACCCTAGCTCACAGCTCTCATTCGACCGAGTAACATGTGGCCAACGCAGTGTTCTCCGGTGGAGACATGGAGTGGAAAGTAGAGTAGGAGGTCGACCCAAATATCATTTAGAACGCCTGTAAACAGAATCGCTTAAGTATATGCGCCTCAAAGCAACAGAGAACGCCCTTAAATAAACAGACAAGTTGGCCAGAGAGTTGGCGGAAAATGCTGTGTGTTTGGCCATATTGAAAGTGAAATTATGCGGAGTGCTTGCTCATCATAATAATCGGCTAGCCGGATTTACTATATAAGTACCTACTGTATATACTGCTTCGTCTGTAAATGCCCAAATCTCCGATTTCTAATCAAACGTTAATGTTAAGGTTACAGCGAATTTTCTTCTTGTTTCTTGTTTCCCAGCATCTTTGGTCAATCGGAAATTACATACTGGGTAGAAAATTGGTGGGCTTTAAGCTCGTAAAAAGTCATATAGATCGTAGTTTCATATGGTATATTTAATATGCTTATAATGCCAATTCAATAGAATTTCGAAAATTGTAAATATGCTGTTGTTATTCAGCAAATGGCATCTTAGCAATTATATTCCTGTTGTACTAAGTAAAGTTTCAAATGAAATGGCTTTCAAGTACTTGATACATAGTCTGATTACGAGTAACAAAACGAATTTAGCAAGAAATGAAATTCGAATTTGAATCAGAATCGAAATCGGAATCAGAAAATAGAATGGAATGGAATAAAGAAAGGACAAAGCACAACAATAACAGCAGAAATGTTCGATTATCCAATGGGGCTCTGTCAACCAGACGGTCAGTTTGTCAGTTCGTCATTTCGTCAATTACTTGATTCATGGAAATTGAAATCCATTGGATAAAAGCACACCTGAGCTACTGTTGCCCAGCTCGGCCAAATGGTCAAGACAAGTGGTAAATATAAAAACTTCCGTTCAGCTGCTGACTGACGCAGTAACTGCTGCTCCTTAACTGAACCAAACTGCCTTCATTTCTGTTTTGTGGACGCACTTAGCCCCTTTATTTATATATATATATTTATATTTTTATATTTGGGAAAAACAGAAACTTTAGCAAAAAACAAAATATAAATAGCAGCAGTATTCCCAGCGATTGGTCCTGTTGTTGTTATTGCTGTTAATAATTAAATACAGTTTACGCTACGTTCAACTAGCTCGAAATTTCTGTAAATTCCATTTGAAAGTATAATCAAAATGCTAACAGCCGAGCGGGCGCCCAGCGAAAAACATTAAAATCATTTTCCAGCACTCGACAAGCAGACGTTGCCTTGCCTTGCCTTTGCTTTGCTTTCATTTTCAAGCACATACAACAACGTTTTGGAGCCAATGAATGTCAATGTCCAATGTCTTTTAGAGCCAAGCAAAAGAAAAAAATTTACAAAATAAAAAAAATATTCTAATATTTACGGGTCCATTTTAAATATTTTTTTAAAGCTCTTATAAAATGCTTCTATTGGGGATTTGATTTTAAAGAGAAGCTTTGAAGGGGCATATTTAGTAAAATAAAACCTTCAGTCTATTTGCAGCATTTATATTTCTTATACAATCTGTTTGGGTCATCCAAGGATATTGGTGCTAACCTGTTCTCAGAAAGTAAAAGAAGTATAATTGTTTTTATTTCAATCTTTATTTATATTTTATTCACAATAATATACTAGTACATCCTTTATACTTATATAATATAGATATATAATTCTTCCTATAAAACTCTCTTCCTACCTTTATATTCGTATAAGTGTTGACCCTAGTCAATTCATTATATTCATGTAAGCTTTGGCCCTTATTCTTCTTGGAAAGAAAAAATATCAATGATTGTTAAGAAATTTAAAAAACGGAAAATGTCTTCCTTTAAATTTCACTTAACTCAGTTTAATTTATATCCTGCCTTTAACAAGGAGATGTTCTTAGTTTATTCTCTATATTCATATATGGTTTGGTCCAAGTTCTTTCTGAAAAGAAAAAAATTTCAATAATGCTAAGCAATGTAAAGAAACACAAATATATCGTCCAATGACTTCGACTTACCCCAGTTTGATACATATCCTGCGACATGTTTTCTGCTACTGTAATAATAGAGTTAGGCAAGGAAGATATCTTGATAGCGACATTTGCCAACGACACCGCAGTAGTGACGAAATCTATGGCATTGCGGCCAAAAGTAATCTAAAAAAAATAAGGTTTGCCCAACCTTACGAGAAAACCTACGAAGAGAAGACTCAAAAGGTACCATCCCACTCGACCTCTCCAAGAAGCTCGTAGGATAAGTGTGTGTATCAAAGTTCCCGGACTTGGGGTCTTTTCTTCCAGGGCTGGAGGTGGCGGGAAGTTTATAGATAAAAAATGTTTAAAAAATATATAAAAAAAAATAATAAAAATAAAATATATATAATAAATGTTACATATAAGAATTATAATTACTCACCTAACTCATCGCAGATCTCATCTTTGTACTCTCCAATGTCGGGAATCGACTAAACAGCTCGTCTTCATCATCCTTGTAATTTGCTCCCTGCAAATGATCCTTGCATATTATCTTCACGGAGAGAAGACGAGCAGCTAAGTACTGCATTCCGCCTACAGAGGGATTTGTATTCGTCTCAAGACGTTATCTTTAGCCAATCTTTATCAGCCGTTAGTAACAGCGCTTCTCCACGAAGATATCGTCAAGTATCGTGCATCATTAGAGTAATTAACTTATCGACAGAAATATTCAAAAAGTGTTTAGTTTCCATAAAATAAAATAAGTTTGATGACCCACTGTTCCATAGTTAAAACGAAGCAGGCCACGAAAGGACATTGAAATGGTTAAAAACAATTCAAGGAGAGTGATGATAATGTAATATTTACATAAATTAAAAGAAATAATTATAAACAATTCAGTTGAATATTGATTGAGCAATTGATTGAATCAATATTCAGCAATATTCGCAAAGTTCTCAAGCTACCCGGGGTCAACGATGTAAAAAAACCCAGCAGCAAATAGACGACTCCGTAGAACACGGCTACTCGACCGCTCGCTCGAGTTGATAATAAAATTAAAATAAATTTTCCTTGATATAGGGATGACGACGTAAACGAAGAGAATGAGAGCGAGTTTAGCATAAGAAAAATAAATTATTTAAATCAATCAATTAATTGATATATACATGGTATGGATATGGTATAAATAATAAAAAAAAAAGTATTTAAATAAAATGCAAGTTTTTTCAGGCAATATCATCCAACTAGATATTGGTAATCAAACACAAAAATGGGAATGGGAATTTCAATAGTTGTTTACCGAGATATTATTTTTTAACTAAAAAAAACAACCTAATACTATTGATCGACTTATTCGATCTGACTTCACGACTTGTATAAAAATGTATAAATTTATTTATGCTCCGTCTTGCTGTGGTGGATTAAAAATCTTGTCGTCAGCAAAAACGTTTGGGATATTTTTATCCCAATACACAATAAAAAAAATACTTTTTATGAAAAAATCAAGTATTTTTTTGGGTATTCGTCGTGCTTTCCCTAATAATTATTAAAACTTATTTAAACGCATATATATTCCAAACCAAAAATTTATTTATATTTTTTGTCTTGATTTTGACAATTTATAAACGTAAATAAATAAAAACAAATAACTGTCAAGGATCGAATGATAAACCAAGAGTATAAATATTCTGTAAAATTCTTATATTTATATTCGTTAAACTTTATCGTCTTCAGAAAGCTGATCCCTGAAAATGCAAAAGCTGAGGCTGCATAACTCCTTCATTCTATATATATATATATTCTTTCGAATATAATCCGAAGGCCTCGCGATCTCCAATAGATTATGAACAACAAGATTGACTTCAACTAAGAAGCGAAACCAATATAAAAAAAATGTAAGCAAAAAAATTGGAAAAAAAAAATTCAAAAAAAAATTGTGGCGATTTAAAAACAAGATGTCAATAGCAATTGACTGTTTTCCACCACGTTTGATGTAGAATTTTTCTCATCACTTTATTGCCTGAGTGTTAGAACTGTTTGAGAATTATAAGGCCTAAGCATTTTAAAATGCTGAAATCAAAGACTACTATGTTATTTAGATGACATTGGAAGAAACCAGTTTGCAAGTATTTATGGAATGTGGAACTAATTGGAAATCTATAATCTGACAAAAATTTAGTCTGTTTTTTTTTTTGTTTTTCCTTCTGAGTAAAACAAAAAAGGAAATGATTGAAATAAAAGTATTTAATTTATATATATTTATTTATATTTAAATTTATTTATAATTTTAGTATTTTTAACTAGACGATTATAAATTTTACCATAAATACATTATACATATATTTTTTACGATTTAATCGCTTATAAAAACTTAGTTTGATCAAATGAGAGCATTTAAGAATAACTTAATTAATTTAGTTACACTGTGAAGAGGTTTTTATAGTTTTAGTTTTAGATTATCAGTCAAAATATTCATACATATTTAACGTTTTAAAGTTTTTATTGATAACTCTAAAACGGGATCCGACATTCAAACCGTTGCCACACGTTTCATGAATCGATTTTGGGGAGAACAAAGCAATTGCCAAATCGCATTTATAGTCGAGTAACGCACGTTTATGGCCTAAAATTTCCGCAATTCAGTTGCTAGTCGCCAGTTGGCAGTTGGCAGTTGGCATTTGGTAGTAGTAGTCGTTATGCAAATTGGTTGCATTCAGAACTTGTTGTACTCTGCAGGTAGGCAACAAAGTTGGCCAAGTTGCTTGGCAAGATTCAAGTGGTTGTGCTTTAAATCCAGTGCCTTTTTTCAACATTTTTTTTGGTTATCAGTCACACAACGCCTCAACCCTAAATTACAGACAAATGAGCAGCTACCATTCTTTTGGACTTTCTGTTTCGATTTTCTTATCAACATAAACGTTTTGGCTTGGCCTACACTGAAGGCCAAGTTCATTGTGCTGTGTCATTCGGTGTGTGTGTGTGTGTGTGTGTATGTGTGTGTGTGTATTTAACATGCTCTGCACCAGGCTATTGACAGTAATTGAACCACCCAACACCCGCTCCAGTGTCAGCCTGTGTTGGTCGAAGCGTCTGTAGCGAAATATCACGTGGTATGCAACCTCTACCACTTGGTGTTCACATGAAGGGCATTCATCATGACCGAAGCGTTTAAGGTAGCTTCGGAAGCATCCATGACCTGACCGCATCTGGGTCAGATAAAAATTTATCTGCCCATGCCTCCTTCCGAGCCACGTCTCCAAGTTGGGAAACAGCTGGTGCGTCCAACGCCCCTTTGTTGAGCGATCCCATTGCGTCAGCCACTGTTCGATACTGCGCCGCCTTGCATTGGACAGCGATATTTGTGAAGCATCGGTATTCCCCATTAAAGCTCGCTTCAGCAGATCATCTTCAATTACTAGCTCGGCGATCGGGATCATTCCTGATAGCACCAAGGCCGCGTCATCCGAGATTGTTTTAAATGCGCTCACCAATACATTGGCGTGTGGTGTCTGGCAAATGGTTGCCGTTTTCCATGCTTCGATTGCAAGCTGAAGTGAGTTGCGCCATTATCTGGGTTGCTCGTGTTTCAGCGCTGCCATCTGTGTTGAGCGATTGAAGCGACGTGGAGAACTCTTGGCCATTAAGAGTTTCTGGCCGATACGCGTTTTGCTGAAGCATCCAAGCATTCCTTGATCCTATGTGGTTTCCAATGGTGTATGCGGTGTATGTGTCACTAATCTGCCATTGGGCGCTGCTGAAGAGCGAAGAGCTTATAAATGTAAGATCGACAATGGATCCCAGTCCTGCTCTACTGAAGGTGTGAGCAGTACCAGTGTTCAGCAGCGCTAAGTCCAGGGGAGCAAAGGTCTCAAGCAAGATACGGCCTTTGCTATTTGTCACCAGACTGACACCCATTCTTCAAACCCCCCGCCACCACGTCTCTAGAGCGCCCTCTAACATCGTCTGCCTGTTCGTCAAGGATGCCGGAATACTCGTTTAAAGCAAGACTCGGCGCCAGATAGCAGCTATACAGCCACGTATCTCCCAATTTTGCTCTAACGAATCCGTTAAAAGGCGTCTTTTAATAACCTCAGGGATCGGCTGCCGCATAGCCACAACGCGGATTTCCCACTTGTATCAGCTACCCAAGTCCTGGCACAACCAGCTTCACAATAGTGTGGCTCGCTGATGATTGCCACATCAATGTGTTGCTCTCTGCAGGTTTGTTCGACAAGCGCATGGGCGGCAATGCAATGATTAAGGTTAATTTGGAGTAACCTTAACATTTCATTTTGTCGAGGGCGTCGCGGTACGACGGACACTGCGCTCGCAGAGTATACATTTCGGGGGCTTGGTAGACCCTTTTGCCTCGTGGCCTTTTACTCCGCACTTGAAGCATGCCCCTCTGAGATCTTCCTGGCTGTTGCATCTTAGGGCAATATGCCCATATTCCAAGCACCTGAAGCAGCGTCTTGGTTGGAGGACTTACCGGACACGGCACATCACCCAACCAATGCGCAGCATGGTGCTCTCCAGCAACTTCGTTGCGCTTGCTGCTGCCAGACTTATGGTGGCTATTTGAGACCCGTCCTTCATCGCACGGACGATTTGATGCTTCTGTGGACAGGAAAGGGTCTGCAATGGCAGCGCCAACTGCCAGTATGACCTCCTCCTTGGTCGCCAGCTCATCCAGATCCCGGATTTCAACCTGGGACATCTCCTGCAGTGTTTTAAACACCGCACACCGCCCAAGGCCTTCCCAACTGCCATCTGGAGCTCTTCCCGACTGTGGACAGGTTTTCTGCTAAGGCTTAGCAGAAGATCGCCCTTTGCAGTCTTCCTGATACCCTGCACATCTCCACTTAGGTGCGTAAGCGTGGGGTCACTCTTGACCACTCGCAGGATATCCGAGTAGCTATATCCGTCAACTCCCGACACAGTTATCGCGTCCGCACGGAAACGTTTGTGGGGCTGCTGTCGTCTCTTGACCTAGACCAGCCAAGAGCCTTCCCGGTTGCGTCGTTTCCCGGCTTTTCACTCTCCAATGAGTTAGCTGGGGTCTGACCCGGTCGCCCAATCCAACTAAACCTAGATGAACTGTGATATCATCGGCACTTGCCGCGTAAGATCTCTTCGTGGAGGTCTTCCACTGCTATTGCTTGGTATCTCGTTGTGTGTGTGCATGTGTGCCTGGGACGTGTTTTTGTGTGTGAATGCCCAAAATTGGTGTACATTAGTTCCTCCGCCAGCTGCAGTTAGGCCCTGGTTAGCTTTCGCAGACGTGTGTGTCTAACGCTTTATTAGTTTCCCAACATGATCTTTATGGCATTTTGATGCATGTTGCTAGACAACCTTCTTTTTCTTCCGTTCTTTTGACGTTTATTATGCTTGTTTTGTGCAGCGTCACGCATTTTGCGAATTAAGCATACCGCTGTTTGAGATTCCCAGTCAAACTGCAAACCTCACAAAACCCGAACTTCTTCAATATTTTAAGAGCTGAAAGCCAAGAAATAATGTCTAGAAATTATGCAAAAGTGTCAATGTAATAGAAGTAGATTTAAATTTAAAGCAAAGAATGTTTTACTTCACTTTAACTAAAATGGATTTATTTACTGAATTTTGTTAATATTCAATTTACTTCTTGTATTCCTCATAAATATGAAACTTAAAATATTCCAAACTCATTTGTACACTGAGAAAATTGTTTTCTTAATTTTAATATGAGTCACATTTAGAAATGTAATTGCCAACCTTTTTCCTTTTCAGTCAAATATCTAATAATCTATCTCTATTCATACTAGGTTTAAGTAGGAACAGATATAATCTGGACATATAAGTCCAGTAAAGCTGAAATTGAAATGCAGTATATTTTTTAACATCTATACACAAACAAATCTCTCTGAATGATATGATAAAATTATTATGTATATAGTTGCTTTATGGAGTCAGAGACAATGCTTCTCTACTCCAATCTCTACACAGATAAAAAATTGAACCTCGAGTTTGAATTACACAGGGTATTTTAGTGATGTAATTGAGTTTCAATTCATTTCCTGGCTTTGATTTTTACATGCCAGACTATTCATTGATCTCTTTATGAACTTGACACATGTTTTTCTCCAAATCTATTTCCATAGTACACTCACCACACTCCTATAAAAAATACACAAACATATTTATTGCTAAGTTATGCTACATTTGGTGTGAGTGTAAGTCAAATTTGTTAACTGTTAGTTAACTGTTAGGCACGTGATAAGAACAAAAAGAAAAGAGTGCTGGGAATTTGAGTGACTGAAATGAGCAACCAAATTCGGTGAATAGTTCACGTAATCAGAGAACCGAAAATAGCGAATAAAATCACGAAACTCACCACACGATATTCAACATTAAATAATCATATCAATACGGCGTTGTTAGATTGGGATTTTCGCACAAGACCATCGACCTGGTAAAATTGGTATACTACACTGCAATAAATAAAAAGGAATTGCATTTTAATGATGCAATTGAAATATTTTACGGGCTCATCTCTTTCAGCTTTATGAGCTTGTAACTATAAAAAATTATACTTTCAAGGTTTATGCGTTAAAAAAAGACACGCCCCTTGGCTAGAAAATAGGTTGTCCAGTATAAAATAATACAAAAAAAAAAAAAAAAGAAAAATGAAAAAAAAATTGAAATTGTTGAAATTTTGCTCGTTTAGGCTTTCATGTTAATGCTAATGCCACTACGATGAGGGAAATCCAAATATAGAACGAGTGTAAATGCGTGTGTTGGCTTTAATGTTTATTCACAGCATTTACAAAATGTTTTCTCTGCCTCTGAGTGTGCCTTTGCCTGTGCCTGGTCCTGAAAGAATGTTATAAAAATATTTTATGACATGTAAAAGCATCAATAAAAAGGTTCCTCCCCTCCGCCACAGCATCCCTTTTCGCTTTTTCCATCTGCCATTCGTCATCGCTTTTGTTGTTGTTGATAATGCTCTGGACCGGTCTCTGTTTATTGCTGCGGTCGCGTTTTATCCTCTGCCCGGCTCGTTACTTATTTCGTTTTTGGGTTATGTTCCATGGAATTCGTTATTTGTTTTTTCCCTTTTCATTTTTCTGTTATTTCGCTGGTTGGCTGTTCGGTTTGCCGTTTTACGGAAAATTACATTTAAGTATGTGTTAGATTTGACGCCGTAACAGGTTGTAAATAAAATTGTATAACATTAGCCGAAAAGTAAATGATATTCACTGCTTTAATTCACAGTGGAGTTAACTAATTAACTCAATTCCAGATTCCTATCAAGAGCTGAATTTATTTTAACATTGACATCGGATACACAAAAAACTAGCCAGGAAAGGAATCTTCAGCGCACCGAATATTACATGCCCTTACTTTGGATTGTTCGATTGTTCCTATGGCAGCTGTATGGGATTGGTATCTGATATTAATCTTTTTCATAGATAGCTTTTGGATCAATTGATCTTATGGGATAAGTTTTCGAGCCCATTGTTTCCTCCTGTAGCATCTACAATATATAGTGGTTCGACCCGGCCGGTTCCGAGGCAAAGAGAAGGTTTCTTACCTAGAGAGTAGTTTGAATAGAAACAGATTGAAGCACAGAGAACATTGCTTTTTTCGTCTCGTCTCATCCTGCTCAATAATACTTTATGCTTTACACATTTCTTTATAAAGTTATAATAGCCTCTGCAAGGGTACAAAGCAAATTTAAATGCATCGATTAAAAAGTCTGCAGGAAGATTCAGATCCGCGAACAAACCCGATTATTTACACTCGCCACAACAAAGTCTGGAGTAAAACAGCAAATGTAATTAATCTGATTTTTCATTGGACTGGCAAAGTAGAAGCAGAGTGCGGAGAGTGAAGCTCGTTAAAAGGTCGAAAATAAATTTCATATACTCGAACGCACAGCTAATATGATGAAATGGGTGAGGACGGGCAGGACGAGGCATCAAGGAGAAAACGACAAAAAGCGCATTTTGATAAGCGGCTTACAAGGCGGAGAGGAGGCAGAGACAGAGGCAGAGTCAGGATCCCGGCTTGGGGCGACAAGCATTGCCTCAGGGCGTGGCAGTATTTGCGACAATTTTTTGGGCCAACTTTAGTGGGCCTGAAGATTTCCTTCTTTTCTTTTTTTCTGTGTTTGGCAACTTCAAAGTAGAAATTAATTTCACTGTAAATGCACATAATCAAGTGGTGTGCGTGGGCGAGGACAAAAATGAAAAAGCGAGGTGCAACTACAGCAAACCCTGAGACTCGAATCCTTCCTCCTGTTTCTGCTCTTACTACAATTCGTGCCATGCTCCACAGCAAGGATTCCAAGCACTCTATCAAAAACTTTTACTACGAACGGACAAAAAGATGAAGTACTAGAGCCCAGACTATAGCCAAGGACGAGACTACTCTCAGAGTCTTAATGAAAAGGCAATCTTGTTTGCATGGTTTAGACATTTGGCGAATGACGTCGACATCACTGGTCCTAGCTGAAAATGAGTTGAGAAATATTTAATT
This sequence comes from Drosophila repletoides, assembly GCA_018150835.1. NCBI lineage: Eukaryota > Metazoa > Arthropoda > Insecta > Diptera > Drosophilidae > Drosophila > Drosophila repletoides. The sequence continues at coordinate 72,099 of JAECWQ010000187.1, read as the reverse complement.
GAAAAATAAAATTATATGTAGACTGCAAAAATAAATGAAATGCAAGGACTCTTTACTCTACTAGCTCTCAGGGCTGAAAAGGGTCAAGTGATAGACTGAATGGAAGCTCTGTGTAAGTCTTTTCAATTCTCTCTTGCAATCATTATCAAATTCTGTTCCTATGAAGGTAATACAAACGAAAAGAAGGACATATCTTAATTTATAATATTTTTTTCGTATGTTTTAATAATGTTGTCCAGACTACACAGAGAAGAAATCAGGTCCAGTCTTGGTACAAGGATGCAACTGACTTTTTGTAGATTGTAATTGGGCTGCAGAAAAGATTGCAGAAAAGTGCCTCAATTTTGTTCTTTCTTTTTTGTATTTCAATCTTGAAATAAGTCTTAAATAAACCTGATTTAAGAATTGCACACTCATTCTATGACCATTTGCAATTTAATGCATGATCAAGAATAAATTGTTCTTGAGATTAAATATGTTTAAGATATTGTTGCTCTTGATTTAATAACAATGAAGCTTATCCTTATAACACCGTGTTTTTCTTTGTGTATAATTTGTATACATCAAAATAATTGCATACTTTTTTCTCACTGCTTCATCAAGCCAAGAACGAACTTTGGCTGAAACATATCCGTTACAACGGCAGCAAGCTCTTAATCATAGCTTAAACAATTGGCTTTTCCTGCTAGAGAGGAAAATTCAGTGGCAAAAGGACCTGACAGAAGCAGCTCATAATCTATGGTAATTTTCATCTTCTTTATGCCCAGTGGACGGTGGACAGTGGACAGTCGACCACTCGACCAATCGGACAGTTCGCATTTCTTTTGGCTCAAAAAAAAAAATAATAAAACTGGAATTAAAATTAATAAAGTTGAGCAAGCAGCAAACAACTCTGCGAACTGCAAACGCAGCCTGTTCAGCAATGCAAAGTGAGAGAAAAAACAGAAAACAGCAGCCAGGAGAAAATCTTAATCTTGATCTTATTACGCGCGTTAATTACAAAATACAGCAACAACGACAACAAAGACAACAACAACAACCACAATAACAACAACATTGACATGAAAAACAACTAGCTGGAAAGGAAAATGTGAGAGAAAAGGAAACAGTGGAAACACAAGTCTCTGCACTAAGGCAAGCCTGCTATATGAAGTTGTCCGGCCGAGTTGCAGCTCCCGGAAAGAAGCAAAGATAGAAAAGTATCCAACGAGTTGGGAAAAATTAAGAAAATACTCGCCGCATAGATAAGCTAGTGCAATGTGGCGGATTTTATGTCTTCTTCTTTTTTCATCCTATTGTTGCCGTTGTTTTTGTTGTTGTTGTCAGTATTGTTGCTGGAGCTGCACAAGTTTTATGACCCGCTGAGCAGCATCGTTGTCAAATGTCAATAAAACAAAAGCTGCAATATTTTAGTATAATATTATTTTATTGTGGTATTCTGTGATTTAAAGGAATATATAATTCAAGCCTGCAGAAGCGAAAACCGAGAATATTGGACTTCAATTAAGAAGACATTTATTCATATGTCTTCAATATAGAGGAGCAGCGAAGCTTAACTGGGATAAATTCTATGGTCTCCATAGATTAATTAGAAACTATTATCCTTTACTCCATTCTAATTACACAACTGACTCCCTCGCTATCCACTGAAAATCTTCTCTTTTTAACTATCTCTGGGAAAACCCCGACCATTGATGGTTGTCGTGGCTGCTTCCAAGGTTTTATTTATTTCTTATTTCTTAAATGAGCAGTCTTTATTTCATTGGATTTCTGGGTTTACCATAAGAAACTACTTTGTCTTTCTAAACTAAATTACAAATTTGTAAGTCCGATTATGATGGACTGTGAGGGAGCGTGAGGGGAATAGATGGAAATATGTAAATTTGATATGAATTTGTTTTTCTTACTAACATTTATATGTCAAAGTTTCATTAGTTATTATTCAAAATTTTGGACTAGAAGATGAAGCAACTTTTTGCACTAGTTTCTAGAGTTGACAGGCGAGTGGCATGAAATATGGTTGGCAAGGAGACTGGAAGAAGTACGTGTAAATAGAAGCTGCCACTGCAACTGGTAACTGGCAACTAAAGCAAACTAAATTTATAAACAACAACAAAAAAATAATGGAAAAAAGAGAACAAGGTAAAAACAATTGACTGTGTGTGAGTGTGTGGGGCATTGAGTAAATCCGAATAAACCGCTGACCGGGGATTACACATATAAGCGGCTTGCGTTTGGGCTTGGAGCCAAAACAAAATAACTCCCACAACAATAATAAAAAACAGATTTGTACTGAAGCGAGGCTTAGCCTTGTGCTGGCATTAAAGTCGCAACATTTTAAAATATTTATATGTTACTCAGTCACTGAGGCAGAAAACATACATACAGATACAGACATAAAAGGCCAAATAATTCAAGGAGAGCAGAGCAGGGGCTGCCAGTTAATGTCTCTGAATGCTCTGAACATATAATTATAAATCAATGGCCATCCTCATGTCTCAGGCTTTGGCCACGCACAAATAACTTAACGCCAAGTTGATACATTCAAAGTTAGATTTAATGCCAAACAGACTTTGGAAAGCCATCATCAAAAGCATGTCGCATGTCTTGCTGACTACAATCGATATATATCGCCAGGACATTGAACGACAAGTATAAGTGCTGGCCCATCAATAGCAGGTCTCTCTATCTGAACAGGAAATGGCCAGAGAATACGCCAAAATGGAACAGAAATGGGAGGAAGCGATGATGTGTTTCAGAGGCGCGTTTAATGTTTGTGGCCATGTTCAGTTTAGGTCCTGCTGTCGAAACAAAAAGCAGCAACAGCAGCAACAATAATAGATTCTGTGGTCAGTTTTCAGTTTTCCCTTGGTCATCCGCCCACAAATTTCCGGCAGTGGTCTGGTCACTGGCAAAGTTCATGTTGCATTTAGTCGTATCAAGGAATTCAATTATCATTTTGTTTATACATGAAACATGCTTTAAATAAAACCTGCATGCACTAAGAGAGAGGGAGAGAGAGGGAGTTATGTGTGGCAGCAGATTCTTACACCACGGGGCGTATGCGCAATTTCTCTTTTGCACCGCATTGCAAATAAAATATTCTCTTTGCGTGTAATTTTTACTCTGCATTCCACTTTTACATGGATCTATCCAAAAAAGCAGGGGCGTTGCAACTTTGTTTGCTACACTTCGAGCTGTGTAAGAGTGGGGTACTCAATATGTAAGCATTTTGCTATTTTTTATGGGAAAATACTACCAGCAAAACCAAAAACTAGAGGAAAACTATATCTTGCTTATTGGGGTTACATTTATAATCGGCTAAACAGTTCAGTCTAAATAAGTTGAGGCCTGTTCTGCAAGATCAACAATCTATTTCCTCTTGTTAAAATCATCGGTTTTCTAAAGAAAATAATAAAATGGTTTCGGGAACCGTTCCTGATACAATAACCGATGAAAGCTCAGAGTCAGAAACGGTATCGGAAACCGATAAGTTTTCTTCATTGTGAAGAATAAAATCGTCTCTGAAATAAGTTGAGAACCGAAACAGAACCGTAACTGAAAGAATGGTTTATTTAAGTACTAGAACAGAACTTTAATTCGGTTTAGTCCTCAGCTTTAATAAATGAATAGTCGAATTAAAAATATTAATGTTTTTCCAAAAAAAAATCTACTTTTTCCATATTTTCAGGAATGAAATAGGAAACGAAAGGAAAAAATGCAAAGCGTAAAAAAGGGAAAAACATAATGAGGAATATGCGTATTTTATACGCCGGCTACTTTTGCCAATGCCCTCCTGCTGTTAAATTGATGAATGTGTTGGCAGCACTAAAAATAGCAGAATCGAAATCGCTATAAATAACAGCAACAACAACAACAACATCACCAGACAGGCTGCATACATTTTATAATCAAAGATCGAGGCGCAAATCATGTAATCACTCAGAAAAAAAAACTATTATTTTTTCTAGTACGACTGTATGACATCTTATCATTTTTATATAAATTTTGTTAAATTATTATTTATTTTATAAATAAGTTATTAGGAGAATATAGTTTAATAATTCTTGATTTTAGTGCGAATCGCACCTTAACATTTCAAATCAATTACCAACAGAATTCAAACCGACTCTCTGTGAAGCGATTAACCTAGTTAGTATTAAATAAAGTATGAGACTTCTTCAATTTATCTTATTATAATTATTATAATTCATTAAAAGATTAATTGAAAAGTGAATCACTGTTAAATTTGGCTTATTTTCCAGCTACTCGGCATAGAAACTTTGATTTTAATACTAATACTTGGTCTTGGGAAACGAGAACGCATAACTTTTGATGCCTTTAAGGATCAATTCAGATATTGATTCTTGATTTTATATTGCTTCGTTTTGCTAAACAAATTATAACAAATTTTGGATCAAATTTCAAATTTTTGGGACTAATCAAAAACCAATCCTCACTATGAATGAAAGGCAAGAGTCTATAAAGTACATATTTGTTTTAATGTCGTCTGTTTAAAAATAAATATAATTTGCTTTCAGTATATTATTATTCACATAAGTCGAATGTTCTGTTTTTTGCCGAGTGTGCTTCAGTGGCAGTAAAAGAGACCAAGAAAAAATAGCTTTGTGTGTGTGGTCTGTTGCATAAGAGTGCTTGAGAGTTTGTTTGTACGTGAGAATTGGCAATTGTGTTGCATCAAAACAATAAAATGAACAAATCAACATTTTATGAAATATTGACAAGCGATATCAATTGCTTAAAAAGTTCTCAATGGAAGCTAACCCACAATTTGAAAAATTATAGCAAATTAGGAAACTAAGGAAAAAGAACATTTAATACTGCATTGATAATTGTTCATTTGGAAGGAAAGTCTATTTTCGTACCGACGGCTTAACTACCCTAGCTGATTGCTCCTTGATCTTAGGGATTTAATTTTAATCGGATATAGTCAACGACTAAGTTCGGTTTGGCTAACGTGGCTTATTGTGATGCAGGACGGATTCGATTTCTTACCCAAAGAGACTTGGTTAGAAACGAAGCTACAACGAAGCTCTCCTAGTGTAGCTGGCTCTGGATCTATGTCTTACTGTTTCTTCTTCATGTGGACTTCTACCAAGGAACTTCTGAGGGGCTGAGCTAAGATTCTAACAGCAGACTATTTTGATTGCTTAACTTAAAGCTGTGGTTCGCTTAATGTATGGCCCAACTTTCGGTAGCTTGTTGGCCAATCACACCTATATTCTCATTGGCGGGGATGAGCGTGATAATAGCAAAACCCTGAGCAATAGAATGCTCTTAGATATTTCAATATAGTCATACACAGGCTTAAAATATCCTGAAATCGGCGAGTGGTCCTAAAACTACAAAAAGCAAGTTTTCATTGATTATTTAGTTCAATGAAATTCTGGCTAAATAGTGGACTACTTTATCCAAAATGTAAACAAAAATATCAAGAGTCATTTGAAAAACAAAAAATTCATTTGCAATACATTTTTAATTCATTCCGCTGATTTTTCAAATTAGAATAAACGTGAATAGAATGTAGAATGCAGAAAAGTATTTTTTTGGTTTTACCAAATATTACCTATCATTCTAAATACCCTTGCTCAGGGTAGCGTAACTTTGCTCTGAAGGAGGCATCTCAAACGTCGACTTTTAAGTTTAAAAAATATTAAAACTAAACTATTTAAAAATTTTAAACTCTCTGGATCTAATATTGATTTTTCTAAATATTCTATTGCTAAATCTAACTTCCTTCTCCTTAACTCTCGATGCTATAATGAGTATCTCATGCGCTGCAGGAATCAGTTTGAGCGGGATCCTAAAATGTTTTATAAATTTGTAAATTCTAAGCGTAACAGCTCGTCTATGCCTCCTACGTTTTTCCTGAAGAATGAGAGACCCATTGACGACTTAACTAGTGATAACCTTTTTGCAAATTTCTTTCAATCTACTTACACTTCTTCAATTAACAATATCGCTTACCCTTATCCTCTAACTCTTTATTTGCTCCAATCATTACTGATAATGATTTAGTTACAGCAATGAAAACTTTAAAATCTTCATATTCTCCTGGGCCCGACAATATCCCAAGTTGCGTACTCAGAGAATGCTTGAGCTCTTTACATCTTCCACTACTCAAACTTTTTAACTTATCTCTTGATTCCGCTGTTTTTCCATGTCTTTGGAAGGAATCATATATTATCCCAACTCACAAAAAGGGAGCCAAATCCGATATATCGAATTACAGAGGAATTGCAAAGTTGTCTGCAATCCCAAAATTATTCGAAAAAATTTTTCCATCAACTTTGCAGCACCTCTGTAAATCGATAATTTCCCCTTTTCAACATGGCTTTATTAAGAGTCGGTCTACCACGACTAATCTGCTTGAATTCACATCACTGGTGAATGATGCATTCCTTAGTAGAATGCAAACAGATGTCATTTATACTGATTTCAGTAAAGCATTTGACTCTGTAAATCATGATCTTTTAATCTTCAAGCTAAATATAACTGGATTCCCCCCCAAACATCTGACATGGATTTCCTCTTATTTAAAAAACAGGACCCAAAGAGTTCTGTTGAGATCCGAAATTTCTAAACCCGTATTTGTTACTTCGGGTGTGCCGCCAGGTAGTTATCTTGGTCCATTATTTTTCACATTATTTATTAATGACCTGCCATCTATTTTGTCCCACTCACGCATCCTTATATAGCTGATGAGAAACTTATTTTTTCTAACAACGATCCTTCTAACTATATTTGTCTGCAAGATAACTGTAACTCCATGCATCTTTGGTGTCAGGCTAAGATAAATTGATTAAATCCATTTTTTTTTTTTTTTTTTTTTTTTTTTTTTTTTTTTTTTTCCTTTTTTTTTTTTTTTTTTTTTTTTTTTTCTTTTTTTTTTTTTATGGTTTTTTTTTTTTTTTTTTTTTTTTTTTTTTTTTTTTTTTTTTTTTTTTTTTTTTTTTTTTTTTTTTTTTTTTTTTTTTTTTTTTTTTTTTTTTTTTTTTTTTTTTTTTTTTTTTTTTTTTTTTTTTTTTTTTTTTTTTTTTTTTTTTTTTTTTTTAGTTTTTTTTTTTTTTTTTTTTTTTTTTTTTTTTTTTTTTTTTTTTTTTTTTTTTTTTTTCTTTTTTTTTTTTTTTTTTTTTTTTCTTTTTTTTTTTTAAATTTTCTGTTTGCCTTTTTTCATTGTAATTGTGGGGCCTTTTACATTGTTGGGGGTGGAAAATTTTTTTTGGAATATTTTTTTTATAAATCTTAGAAAGATTAAAAATAATAAGTAGACACATTAGGCGAGAAAAGACTTTTTTTTTGAAGTGATAATATTACGTATACGTAGAAAAAAATCCATTGAATCTTGGAGCAATAAATTGTCAGCCAAATCAAGAGATCAGAAAGCGAATGAATATATTGCCAGGAAAGCTTAATTACCATTGCAAGTAAGCTGTACCGCCATCCTTGCAAATATAGATCCTTACACACACACACACACATACACACAAAGACACTCAGACACTTTGGGGTCCTTTGGTGCTCTCATATGACACGGATGTCAAGTTTTACACCGTTGGGTGCTAAAAAAACATAAAATCAATGTGTCATAAAAAAAGGCAGCCCTAAAACAACAACGGAATCTATGAGGAAATTGTTTAACTTGAGTATTTTCTTCTGCTTCTCGCATTTTTCTCCACTTTCGTTTGTATTTTATGGCTTTTCAATGGGTTGTCGCACTGTGTGCAATGGCGGCGCTTTACAGCTGGCAAATACATTTAAGTACTATGGAAACGGCACTTTAATCAGCGCCCAGGAATCAGTTCCTTTCGAGATTTCATACAATTATGCGCCGTTAGTCGGCGAAAAACTAATTTCTGCAATTTCCTGTAAACAATGAAATTTGCCGAGTGTGTAAGCAAAAATAAACTAAATTACTGCAGAAGAAAAATCTAGTACGTATACGTATACGTTATTCGAATACGTATACGAACTGTACGCGCTGTGCGCTGTACGGCTGCTCGGAAATAATTAAATAAATGAAGCAGCTGCAGCTGCAGCTACATGCTTGAATTCCGCAGTAGACAGACAGCCAGGCAGACACAGAGACAGAACGACAGACAAATAGATGGATAGTCATCGGGTCTGGCAGTTAGTCGAAATGTCGCGGTAGTCAGCCGTAGCCAAAAGAGAAACATGCAAAACTTTAGTCGAGAAAGGTTTGAGCCTGCCTGCCTGCCGTGTTGCTGCCATCTTCGCCATCGTTGTCGTGTAATTTAATTTCATGTTCTAAGGCCCTATTTTTTTTGTTCTTCCACAGAGTACTATGATTTTGTCATCGAGCATGTAACAAATTAAAGGAGGTCAATTGGCTCGCTCCTAACTGACGAAACTTTAAGTGAATGAAAACCTAACTCGGCAGTTGAACCGGTGATTGCACTTTTTTATATAGTTGCCCAAGTGTATTGAGATATTCGGCTTATCAAAAATACACTTTCTTTTTTTATTTTGTTTTTCCCAGTTTTCTCTCTTTCTATTTCTACATGATTTCTTGGCACATTGCCTAATGAATGACAGCAACAGCCCCGGCGTCAGATTCAGATTCAGATCCAGAGACAGGGGCATGAGACTAGCGGAGAGGACAATCGGCGCTACTTTGTCGTACGACGGTGCGTATGAAAATTGATTGTTGCTTTATTTATGATGCGCGCCTCGCACTCTCAAAGTAAACATAAAAAATTAACACAAACATAAAATGCAATCATGCAGATCTGCTGGGTATCCCCATACAACAAGCAACAACTGTAGTCTTCACATTTGTCCATTTGCTTTTACGTGCAACCGAAGAGATGGAGTACTCTGATGGTTGTGGAGTGGTTGCCATGCTTACGTCCTGCCTTTTCGTCCACCTCTCGTCGTCTGTTCGTCCCTTTGGCCAAGCAATAAAATGGGCTTTCCTGGTGACATCGGGGTCTCCCCTGAGCATTCGCAGCGGCCGCCTAATGATTTGTTGTGTGGTTTTTATGCCTCTTTTACGCGCTTTGTGAGAGGGTTAAAAGTTGTTTATCAAATGGGTTGCTGGTTGGCCGAAGAAGAGTGAAAAAAAGAACTGGGCAACTAGGGCGGATTGACAATAGATTAATACAAAGGAAAAAAAAACTAATGAATTAATTAAAGCTATTGGGTAATATATTGGCTAAAAGTATGTTAAAAGCATATAAATAGAAATATCAGAACACGGAGGGATATAAGAGCACGTTATGAAAATGGAACATGATGGAAACGATACCTTAACGGGAACTATTTCCACATCAGGAGGTGAAACGGATAAAGTAATTGACTCGGACCGAAGGGAAGAATTAACTGCAATGAGTACCCCACCACCACGACGAGTTATTCTATCTTTTCTGTAGGATGTAAAGGTTGTAGAAAAAATTTCAGAATTTGAAATTGAGTAATTAAGCCATGTCTCAGAAAAAGCAATAATTTGAGACTAGTAGGACGAACTTCGTAAAAATACATTTTTAAGCTTAGACACTAGACCTCTAACATTCTGATAACATTTACTGATATGTAGTAAATCTGGAGATCGTTCTAGTTTTTTGGAGGATTATTACTAATGGTTGCTTGCGAAAGAGAGCCACTAACTTGAAGACTGACAGGCACCGGACGAGTGTTTATAATGAACTCATGAACAATTATTTGTGGAGCCCAGAAATTTGGATCACAAATAAGTGAGAATGTGTCTGATGGAACATTAATTTTGAAGGAGGGTATGGAAATTCCCTAGGTTCAGAGAAATTAAATTTAGATACTGATACATTGCTTGAAGATTTGCTGGCAATATAGGCAGCAATAGGTTCACATATAGTATCAGCTGAAAGTCTAGATAGGAAAATTTGCTTACGCGGTGCAACAACAGTAAGCAAAGTAGTCGGGGCAGGGTCAGAACCCTGAACAGTTACCTGAAGCTGGAAGCACAGTTATGGGTGCAGTACCAGGATGGGCTGTAATTGAGGCAGTTGCCGTGGATGAAATCATAGACACCAACTGAAGTGGAGCTGCAGCCGGAGCTGGAGGGACAGCTGGACTTGTAACTCGTGCTGTAGTTGGAGCACAAGTCTGAGCTTGATTAGGAGAAGTTGGTTGGACATGAACAGCAAATAGATTGGTATTTGAAGAATTATCGGGACGTTTCAAGGAAGAGTAGCCGACTGACGGTGAAGGCGAGGGCGAGAAAAATCGAACCGGAGATAATTCTAAACGGCGAGGATTTGATAAATTTTCTGAAGGGGGAATACCCACTGCAGAGGAAGAAGGAAGAGGAACATTTAAAAGCATCTCAATGCTAGAGTCAAAATCACTCGACAAAAGGTTGGACATTTTATACAACTTAAGAAATTGACCTCTCACAGAACTATACATTTTGGTGAAATTCAATTGCAAGTCATTGCACCTCGGACAAGACCATTTCAGGCCTCCACAACCTTTTTTGGAATTGTCTTTTTCCAACTTGTCAATATCACGCCCAGTTAGAACTGCACATTTTCCAAGCATCATGTTGTCACACAACCAGCTGTTAACAAACCTTGGTTGGACACCATCACGCGCTGGGCCATAAGTGCAATTCAACTTGCAGCAAGACATTTTATTAGTATGCAATATTAGTAAGAAAAAAAGATGCTAAAAGTTTCCTACTGGGTATTATTATGATTAGTATGAAGAGCACGCAAATTGAAAACGCAAAATAATAGCTGTTAGTTGCAAGAAATTACACAAACAATGCTTGAGCAAAGCAAAGCAACAACATAAATTTCAGAGGGCGAGCGGCGCACAAGCGAACAACCGCACAAAGGAAGATAGGTAAAGGTATTGTTAATAGAATAAATGAAGCTTTTGATAAAAATTGCACAGCTGATGACTATGTATGCAACAATGTTATACTGGCTTACCAATAAGGTTTATTTCCAAGTTCAATTTAAAAGAAAAACCACTCAGTATAACACAAAAACGAATTTTATTACGGAGCACTAAAAAAACTCGACTATTCACTCTTCACCTTTGTAAAAACCTAGTTTGATCAAATTAGAGCATTTAACAACAACTTAATTAATTTAGTTACACTGTGTAGAGGTTTTGTATAGTTTTAGTTTTAGATTATCAGTCAAAATATTCAAACATATTTAAGGAAGTTTTCTTTTTTCTATTTTCTGTAGAATTAAGCTTGACATAAAATTAATTCAGTTTGGGACAATTTATTGATACAATTGAATTATTGAAACAAAGCTCAAAAAATCAACAATATACAAATCTATTTCAGGTCACAGAAAAATAAACGGATTAAAAAAATTAAAATTTTGTACTTGAATCGTTGTTCAGCATCTAAAAACAAGTACGACTGATTGATTCGTTCTGTATTCAATCCTATAATGATTTATAATAACAATTATTAGATTGGGACATTATTTTTATAATTTTCGTATCTGCTACATTCCATATTGAGTACCTAAGGGGCTTGTAAGAATTTATTTAATTAATTTTACAAAAATAAATTACTGATTCAATAATTTGTTATCCCCTTGCAGAGTGTAATATGTATAACTAAACTAATGCATTTATGGAGGAATCGCCGACATCATGAAATTTATATATTATTGATTCGGATGATGAGACGAGCTTAGAAAGCAAATTTCGTCTGTCCGTCTGTCAAATAGTTTCTCCCTGTGGGAGATAGCTGTATGAAAATTGGTATATAGCATTCTATTTGTAGGAGCCAGAACAATCGGTTAAAATTTTTATGAAAATGAAAAAAAGTTGAATGAATTAAAATTGATTATAAGGAAATATATATATATTTTGTAATAGTTAAATTTCGATATATTATAAATAATAATAGTGGTAGATTAAAAAAAAAAAATATAAATAATTAAAATCTTAATTATAAATTAAAAATTGTATGTAAAAAAAAAAAAAAATCCATTGAATTTAAAGTTAGGAAGATTACATGGAATAGCTCAATCTTGGAGTATATATTAGGGTCATTTATTATTAAATAAATATTGTTATTATTTTGAGATGATTAAGTAATAGATCGAATACTAGCTAATATCCTCTAAATTCATTTTTTGACAGTCGGGGTATATAAAGCAGCCTTCAATTTGTTTAATAAATTCTTGATAAGTTTGCGTTTGTTCCAATTTTGGATCGTACGATATTTTCGTTGTTAGGAAGTTTAGCTTTCATTTTATATAACTCTATAAAAATAAAACTTTTTGTGCTAAGAGTTCTACAAGACTCAGCAAACTCACCCCACTCCAAAAGAGCTAGTGAACCAAAGGGTCCCGACCCCCGCTGTGACACCGTCGACTCCCGGAATTCACACTCAAAGATGGATAATCTTTGAGCAATTGTCGTGAATGTTAAATAAGTGTCTGACTCCTAACGCGGGCAACTACATTTAATTACGTTTTGATGCATCAATTTTTTTGTTATTACTAGCGCTGGTTATAAGTTTAAGTATATTTCATATTTTTCTTGATAGCCCCGGCCCCCTGTTTGAGCCAGCCTCCACTGAGCTGCTTCCAACCTGCTGTTGCATCATCGACGCTTAATTAGCTGCGCTCACTGCAAAGGCCAATGCGAGAAGGTGTAAAACAAAAAGAAAATAATAGAAAAAGTAAAGAAAAGTGAGCAAAAAGTAGTTAGAGGCGGATGCTGTTACTTCTTCTGATAGTAGACAATACAAAAACAAAAGCAGACTCTTGTCCAACTTACACAAAGGAAGCAAAAGTTGCAAATAGTAGTAATAACAGAAACAGCAGCAGCAGCATCAAAAACAACGTTAAGTTAAGTTATACATAGTTGATCCGTGAATTGGCTAAGGCCCTACTGTTGCCGGATATTAATATTATTATTACTACGGATTTTATGAATATTTATAATCATTTTACTATACAACTATTTCTTCGCTCTTGGTAGCGAGTCCGAAAACGCTCCTTTGCTTCGACGCCTAGGTTAAGACTGATTTCATACGTGAATTGCCTAAGGCCCTACTGTCAATTTCATGGCACGAGGTCTGACCTGAGTCTTTAATCTGGTACCACAGGTGGCCAGGAGCCCGCGGACTTTGTCCGTCCTGGCCTTTGGTTGCGGCCCTTCGGGGAGTATCGTGGTGGCTGTGGTTTAATACCCAATGCGGGTGGAGCTTATGCTCGACGTGGAAATGCGTTATACAACCGGGAGCTGTGACACCACAGATCAGCAGAGTCTTAGATAGGGCTCGAATCCCCACTGTTCATGCTGAACCAGAGATGAGCAGTTCTCAGCCAAGAAAAAACCTAAATGAATCGCTCATTTTATCCGTTCATCTTGGCTGAGAACTCTCCATATTAACACTCTCTCTGGTCTCCAAACTCTCTTTGGCAGGCCCAAGGCGGCCATTACTACTTTTAAGTTTTAGTATATAATTTGAAGTGTCACAGTGAAGTGCAAGAATAAATAGATCCAATATCAAAAATCATCATCTTTTCCTTGGGATAAAAATTTGGAAGTGAAAAGTCTCCCCGCTACAAATATAGGTCCTTCGAGCCGTATATTTCGCATCACAGGATTGGCTCGCACCTATAAGATACAGGAGAAAAAGATAAGTCAAACTTTTCCTTATTTCATTTTTTTCATCCGCCATTTACTCCGCCCTTAACATCCACAAAAAAAATTTTATGAAATAATTCAAATTAATTATTTACTAAGCAATTATAAATAAGAAATTAATCGGAATATTTATTTTTTTATATTTTAATAATATATTATAAATATTCTGTCGCATCCGAAATTTTTTCCTTTGTCCGTTTGCTTTCGTTGCTGCATTTCATTTGAATTTAATTAATTTAAATTCACTACTATTATCAAATATTGGTTCTCCATTTCAGTGAGAACAGATTATGTCAAGCGGATCCAACAAGAAAACCTTGACTTTTCCGATAGTAGGAGCCCTTAGAAGAAGTGCATCCGTTTCCCCTGCCTTTTCGGCAAAAAGCAACTCAAGCTCTGCTCATCCGAGAACAAAAAGCGAGTCCTCAGCCAGTAGCTCCAATACCCCATTACACACTCGTGCCCCGATAGTTACTCGGTCCGTTACCAAGAACACCGAATCCAATACAAAAATGGCGCTGGCAGACTTCATTTCAGTCACCGACAAGGTCAGTCAATTCGAGGCTCGCATTAACAAGCCAGCTGAGACTGCAGTGACCAAGCACACACTTCAGGTCAGAAGAGACCATATCAAAAATATCTGGGAGAAAATTGAAAAACAATATGAAGTGTGTGCAAAGATCTTAACTCAAAGCTCATCAAATACGACCATTGCTATTCTGTCTATGAGCGAAGTAAGGCCCAGCTGAGCGAGCAGAAAGAAAGTGCATCCACTTCAAACGCTCCCACGCAAGCTCAGCAGTATCCATCATTCTCTCGAGGCTGTAGTCTCCCACCTGTTGATACAGAGGTGTTTCACGGGGACTACCTAAAATGGCCAACGTTTCGTGATCTTTTCACAGCGATTTACATTCAGAACCCGAGGCTAACCCCAGACTGGAGGCGAAGCAACGGCAATAGTGTCCAAGTCCCCGCTCACCCATGATGGGTTTTTATTCAGCGTGGCAGGCTCTTTACAATCGCTTCCAAAATAAGCAGCTTCTGGTGAACAGCCAGTTAAAAATCCTTTTTAACTTGCCTGTTGTTCAAGTAGAATCCGGATCGCTCCTAAATGATCTACAGATCTATCTCTCAGTCATTCTAACATTTCTACCGAGAATTGGGATTGCTTGCTCGTGTTCTTATGCAGCACCAAGCTTCCGAAACTCACTCTGTCCCTGTGCGAACAGTCGTTGAGTGATAAATCCACAATCCCGTAATGGGAAGAAATTGACAATTACCAGTTTCCATCCCCTGCCTAAGTCCTCGAAGAGAGAACCCAATACCAAGCGTATAAATTCCTTTGAGAGCAAGATCAGTATTAAGCCACACACTTGCAAGCTCTGTTCCAAGGAGAATCATCCCATACGCCTATGCCCACGGTTCCTTCAAATGTCCGTATCCGAAAGGGCCCTCCACATTAAAAAACAGAAACTGTGTTTGAACTGTTTCGCTAGAGGCCATCTTCTCAAAGACTGCACAAGTACGCACAACTGCTACACGTGCAAAGGTCGCCACAACACGCTTTTGCATCGTGGTGACCCTCCTACGTCCGCCTCTACGACAGCTCCTCCCAATATACAGTCCACTCCTTTTTCTCAATCGAATGTACAAAATTACTTCGCAGCAAACACGCAATGTGTATTGCTGGGCACTGCCCTGATTAATATTTGCCATCATGGCAACAAATACAAGGCACGCGCATTGATCGATTCCGGATCCGAAACCACATTCGTCTCAGAAAGAATTCTCAATTTAATAAAACTCCCCTATCAGCCAGTTCAAGCTCAAGTCGTTGGATTAAACCAAGCGATTGCTGCTAACCCCCAGAAGCTATGCCATTTCCAAATTGGCTCCCCAAGCAAGCCCAAACTTCAAATAGAAGTCTCGGCGTTCGTCCTTGCACAACTGGCAGGAAATTTGCCCTCCTATCCAATTCCCGATAGTGTCTGAGCAGGCATCCCCAACATCCAGTTGGCCGATCCCGAATTTTATCAGAGCTCGCAGATAGACGTGCTCTTAGGCGCTGATATCCTTCCATCCATTCTATTAGGCGGCTCCCATAAAAATATTTGTGGCACTCTACTAGGCCAAGAATCCATATTTGGTTGGATTCTGACTGGCCCTGTGGCCAAGCAATCTTCGGCAAAAATTTCTGCTTTCACCACTCCAGTTTCGGTGACTTCCGAGGCGAAACTCGAGCTGCTTCTCACAAAATTTTGGGAGGTTGAGGATATACCGGTAAAACCGGTAAAGGAATCCGACTCCATTTGTGAGAACAAGTTCATAAAGACCACAAGTCGAGATGTGAGCGGTAGATACACTGTATCTCTACCCTTCAAAAATCCAAATAACATCGACTTGGGACATTCCAGGTCCATCGCAATAGCTCAGATTCTCAAAAACGACAATCGCTTGAAAAGGAACCCTCCTTTAAAAGAGCAGTACGATTCGGTCATCCAAGAATATTTGGTGTTGGGTCATATGTCCCAAGTCCCTCCAAGTGATTGTGCAAATTATTACTTGCCACATAACGCTGTTTTCAAGCCAGACAGCACTACCACAAAAGTTCGCGTAGTATTTAGCGCCTCCAGTCCATCCCTCAATGGCAAAAGCCTAAACGACACTCTCCATACAGGGCCAGTTCTCTAATCCGACTTGCCGTTACAGATCCTAAAGTGGCGTTTCTAGCGGTATGTCTTCAACCCCGACATCACAAAAATGTATCGGCAAATACAGTTCGATCCAAGACACACTCCTTTTCAGAGGATAATATTCCGAAATAAGAGTGGTCAACTGTGCGATTACGAGCTCAAGACAGTCACTTTTCGCGTCAATTGTGCCCCATTTCTAGCCATCCGTGTGCTACAACAATTGGCCGAAGATGTCAAAGAGCGTTTCCCTCTTGCCAGTGACATTCTGTTAGGATCCATGTATGTTGATGATGTTTTAGCTGAACCCCACACAGCCAAGCAAGCGATTGAAGCCATCCAAGAGGTCAGTGGCGCGCTTGATTCTGCTGGCTTTCCTCTCCGAAAGTGGACATCCAACGATAAGAGCTTGTTATGTGGTATTCCAAAGGACAACCTTGTTCGAGTAGATTTCTTGGAGATCGAAAAAGCCAGTGTCGCAAAGACTCTTGGAATTCGATGGCAAGCTACTTGCGACGAATTCTTTTTCTTGCCCTCTAGCATTCCGTCCAAACAGCTATGTACAAAGCGTGAAATGCTTTCACAGATCGCTAAACTGTTTGATCCTGCAGGATGGCTAGCTCCAGTGATAGTTCGAGCCAAGATTTTCATGCAGGAAATCTGGCTTCAAGAGCTTGATTGGGATGATGGATGATTTTGCCAGAAGCGGATGGATGATTTTGGCAAGCATTTCTCACTGATTATCCCAACATCAGAGAAGTGCGCATCCCCAGATGGATTAATTTCCAACCTGCAAGCGTACAGTTTCACGGCGATGCTTCCCAGCGCGCATATGGTGCAGCGCTGTACGCCCGCATCAGTATAAACGGGCATGTGTCCATCCATCTGCTCATGTCCAAAACTAGAGTAGCACCGGTAAAAACAGTCTCTTTGCCATGCTTAGAACTGTGTGGTGCCGTGTTACTTGCCGAACTATCTGCTGCCCTGATTCCGCAACTCCCCGTTAGCCAGTACACGACGTACTATTGGACTGATTATACTATAGTTTTAACCTGGCTCAGTAAATCTCCATGCAAATGGTCTACATTCGTTGCCAATAGAGTGGCAAAAATAATCCAACTTACTGAGTCAGCCCAAAACTGGTCACATGTGAAGTCAGAATTGAATCCTGCTGACTTGGCAATTCGAGGTGTTTCTCCACAAGATCTCGTATCCGCATCATTGTGGTGGCACGGTCCCGAATATCTACAGGGACCAGAAGATCAATGGCCAACTCCCAGTAGAGGGGACCTTGAGACCACAATCGAGCAACGGGTTGTGAAGTGCAACCTGGTTCAGTCGTCCAACGCTGATATTTTGGAACGTTTTTCCAAATTTCATAAAGCCCTTTGCGTTGTAGCATATCTACTCCGTTTCATCCATCGCTGTACGAAGAGAGCCATCCAGTTTCCAAGCGAGTTAGGTAATGATGAGCTTGTCGAAGCACAAAGTTGCCTCATTAGATATACGCAACGCAAGGAGTATCCAACAGAATACCGTTTCTTGCTGGATAAAAAGCAAATTCCAAAATCGAGCGGAATTTTAAATTTAAATCCGTTCTTAGACAAAGACTGTATCCTCAGAGCTAACGGACGTATTAGCGCTTCCGAATCCCTCAGCTATGATGAGCGACATCCTGTCATCCTCCCTTATAATTGTGTTTTTTCCCGCCTCTTAGTCCGGCTTACGCATCAAATATCTCTCCATGGAGGCAACCAGCTAATGGTACGTCTCATCCGAGCGAAATCCGAAATTAAAGACTCTTGTCAAGTCGGAAATTCACACCTATAAGGTGTACATCATCCACCGCAAAAGGGTACACACCCAACTCATGGGCGATCTTCCTGTGGAAAGGATTACGTTTAGTAGACCTTTTATTCACACCCGGGTCGATTTCCCTTTGAGGTTAAAAACTACACAGGCCGAGCATGTCTTATAACCAAAGGATATGTCTGTGTCTTCGTATGTTTTAGCACCAAAGCTATGCATCTAGAAGCCACTTCCGATTTAACCTCAGAGAAATTCCTAGCTGCCTTCGCACGCTTCGTCGTAAGACGTAGCTGCCCGCTACATATGCATTCGGACAATGGAAAAACCTTTGTGGGAGCCTCCAAAATTCTGACTTGAGAGTTTCTAGAGGCAACTAGAAATCTCATCCAAACCAAATCCATCCATCAACAGCTTGTTTGGCATTTTAACCCTCCAAGCGCCCCGCATATGGGTGGCTTATGGGAAGCAGGTATGAAAAGCTTTAAGAATCTCTTCTATAAGGCCACCTCCTCCACAAAATATACTTTTGAACAGCTTTCCACTCTTTTATGTAAAGTTGAAGCGTGTCTAAATTCCAGACCGATTTCACCAATGTCAGAAGATCCCAGTGATCTTC
Source organism: Drosophila repletoides (assembly GCA_018150835.1). NCBI lineage: Eukaryota > Metazoa > Arthropoda > Insecta > Diptera > Drosophilidae > Drosophila > Drosophila repletoides. The sequence continues at coordinate 53,334 of JAECWQ010000187.1, read as the reverse complement.
TGGCACTAACTCCAGGTCATTTCCTAACTGGTGGACCTCTTCTCTCCATATCCGAGCCAGAGATTAATGAAGCTGCTACGTCAGTAATTAATCGATGGCAACGTCTAAAAGCCAGCAGTCAACAATTTTGTAACCGCTGGAAAGACGAATACTTAAAAGAGCTCCACAAAAGGAACAAGTGGAAAGTTCCAACAAGGGACATCCAAGTGGGTGAAATGGTTATCATTAAGGAAGATAATCTTCCGTCCAATGACTGGCGCCTTGGCAGGGTGTTGACCATTTATCCGGGTGCTGATGACAAGGTACGTGTTGTCGACATTCTCACCGCCCAAGGTATAGTAAAAAGACCAGTCGTCAAACTGATACTCCTTTCAACTGACAGCTCCCTGCCAAGTCCATGACGATCGGACCGACTGTTATCCTCTTTTTCTCCACTCCTGTGTGTCTCGTTTGTCCAAAATATCATGTGCAATATATATTTCTTTTTTCACCAATACAGTGTGGAACCATGCGCGAAACAACGCAAGCCTGCCGAAGCAAAGTCTGCTCGTGGAACGCACTCGTTCCGATGCCGAGTCTGCCGGGGAATCTATCCACTGCGGAAATGCGCCCGGTTCCTGCGACTCTCCGCCGAGAAGCGCCTATGAGCAGTATTAATCAATAACTGCGCCAACTGCCTCGCACACCAGCATTCCGGCAACTCATGCCGAAGCAGTGATAAGTGCCTGGTGTGCCAGCAGCAACACCACACACTCCTACATATTGCGGAGGACTCCAGCTCACCTACATTGCTGCTCCTCCACAACGGCAATCGGCAGTGATCCTACCCCTTGCAACACTAATGGAACACCACCAAACCAACGTGTTCCCCACTGTTGAAATCCTCCTCAACAACGGAATTAAGACAGTGGAAATCCGAGCACTCCTGGACCCGTGCACTCCGAACAGCGGAATCAATGCGTCTATCGCAAGGGTTCTTAAACTGAATTCCTTCAGCGTTGGATCCGAAAAGGTCTGCACAGCCAGAATCAGGTCAAAGATCGACCCATCGATCGATATCGAAGTCTAATTGAAGACAATCCAAACAAGAATTACCATCGTCCGGGTTCGGTGTCATTGGTGTTGGGGTCCGATGTCTACGCCAAAATTATGCGTGAAGGCTTCATCCCTAGCCAAGACGGAATTCCCATTGCACAGAGGACAGTATTTGGCTTGATTCTCTCCGGATCTTGCGCAGCATGATTCCAGTCCCCCCTCACCATTTACTCTTGCAATTTCTTGCAAAGGGGGGAGTATGATCATGCTGAACCAGAGATGAGCAGTTCTCAGCCAGGAAAAAAGAGCTAAATGAGCATCGCTCATTTTATCCATTCATCTTGGCTGAGAACTCTCCATATTAACACTCTCTCGTCTCCAAACTCTCTTTGGCAGGCCCAAGGCGGCCATCACTACTTTTAAGTTTTAGTATATAAATAAGAATAATACAAGAATAAATAGACCCAATATCAAAAATCATCATCTTTCATCATCATCATCACCGAGAAATTAAAACCATTATGGTTGGAGATCACGTAAACACAACTGACTTTCATGTCACCTAAGGTGCAGTTTGCTTCTAGCACTCGTGGTGATCAGACGTGTTTTTGTGTGTTTTTAAAATATTAATAAGAAGAACTTGTGCTGGAATCAAACTTGCTTATTGCGTATCTGTGTTTATCAACCTTTCTTTACAGATTGGAGTTTACCATTGATTGATTGATGTTTATTGCGTTCCTTTCTGGATATTCTTTACTTGCCAAGGATCAAGTTGTCTACTTACATTCTCTTCAAGGACCTGGTTGATTTTGGAGGATTTGCGCTTGTGTATGGTATTTATTGAATGAAGTTTTATTAATTTTTGTGATTTTGTTGAATTTTTAGTTTTTATTTTGTTTTGAATTTATTTTTGACAGTCTGCTCTTACATACTGTTGATTTTATTTTTGTTTATTTGTTATGAGTGTGAATAGTGGTGATTTAGAAGGTGGCTGTTGTAATGGATGTCGTTCTGGTATGAAAAGGACAGTTCCTTCTAGATCGAAATTACCTAAAATACCTAAAATGTCAGAAGCAGAACTTGATTCGGTTGTTGATTCGAATAAGGATGTTTTGACTGCAGATGTGCTTGTTCCCTCGTGTTCGGAGAATAAGAAGGGACCAGTGAAGCGTAAGGGGAGCTCAGTAGAGAAGATGAAGGGTATCTCAGAAAATATTCTGAAGGTCGCGATGGGGGCGAATGTCTCTGGCTCTTTGGTTTATAGCCTTATAGACACCTTCTACACCACTGAGTACGAGGTGTTGTTATTCTCGCTTATTGCGGAGAACGAGCACCTGAAGACCCGTCTGTTGACCGGAGAACATGCTAAACATGTTCAGAGCAAACAGATGCCGTTTCCGCCGGTTGACACACGCAAAGGGAGTTCCACGTTGGCAATGCCATCTATCTTGGAGATACCTCGTCCTGTTGATACCTGGTCCCTGGTTGTCCGCAGCAAGGCTGCAGGTGGTACCGCAAAGGACGTAGTTGAGAAAGTAGTGAAGGAAGTAGGTCCTACTCTGGGTGTGCGTGTCCATGAGGTTAAACCTCTACGGGATGCAGGCGCAATTATCCGTACCCCTTCCGTAGCAGAGCGGAAAAAGATAGTGGAGAACACGAAGTTCGGCGAGGTTGAAAGTGAGAGTAAATGACAAGTTAGGACCAAAGGTTGTCGTGCATTGCGTTCACTCGCAGATCACTCCTGACGAGTTCATGAATGATTTGTATGAGATGAACCTCAAGGAGACTATGTCCCTTGAAGTCTTTAAGAAAGGTGTCCGTATGCCAAGCCGGCCCTGGGTTGTAAATGCTGATAGATCAGTGAATGTTGTCCTGGAGGGTTCTGGCCTGGCCATGCAAGACCTCTTGGATGTCGGACGCTGTTACATTAAATGGTTTTCCTTTAGAGTGAAGGATTTTGAACCGGTTATGGGTTGCTTCCGTTGTCGGGGCTTCGATCATAAAGTCGCGGAATATTTGCCGTCTGTATCAATGCAGCAATGCATTGAACTGCAGAAATTGTGCGGTCAAGGGAAAGCCGTCGGATCATCTTATGATGTCCTTGGTATGTCCAATGTACAGTGCGATTTTTGCGCGTGCTAATTACTAAACATTAATATGGCTAGCAAGATCCTTCAAGTAAACTGTCAGAGATCGTACTCTGTGATGTGTGGCATTGGTGCAGTTATGTGTGAAATGGGTAGCTACATTGCCTTACTACAGGAACCCTACACAACCAATGGTTGTGTACGTGGCTTGCCCGATAGTATGCGGGTTTTTCCTGATAGTAGGGCTAATACGGCTATTGTTGTGAATGATGTCAGTATTGAATGCACTTTAGTAAATTCAACTGACTATGGAGTGTGTGTATATAGCTACTTCTGGTTAGTAGCGTACGAGGCATCCTTGGTTTAGATGCGAATGCTTCGCCCCCTTTGTGGTTTAGTAAGATATCTGGACAAGCATCCGGATATTCGAACTACTCGCGGGGTGAGGTACTAGCCGAATGGGCCGTGTCCCAGGATGTACGGGTGGTTAATGAACCGAAAGAGTGGTACACTTTTAATGGTCCGATGGGGAAAAGTGAAATTGATATCACTTTCGTGAATGTAGCAGCTATGAATATATTTAATTTCCATTGGAGTGTCTTGGGGGGGCTAGGTGTTAGTAGAGGCTTGCTTAATATCAAAGCGTAGCTTTTGCAATCCATCGAAACATGATCTTAGCTACAAAGAGGATTTCGAGAAAAGAGAAAACTCCTCAAAAGCAGATTCTCCTCGGACTTTCATAGGCAGCAAGTCTCGAGAAAGCCAAACTGAAAAAGGGGGAAGTAAGAGAATCTTCGCAGTCCATTGAGTCTATGGACTCGACGGTCTCAAAGGATCCAGAGGAATCCAAGTCCAGTGAAGAACCAAGAACCAGCGAAAAAATTTACCTTTTAAAATTATTTGAATATATTAGTGTTCTTGCTTGTACGACTGTCGAACTGAGAATGAAGTAAAATATATTGTTCAAGTTCAGGAGCACACGAACAGTAGACATGGTCTACTATTCAACTCTATGAAAACGATTAACGAATAATATTACTATATCTATCAACTTGTAAGCCTTCCCACGGGAGAACAGGAAGACACACTTCACCCGTTCGACACCAAGCTGTATTTGGTGATGGGCTCCCTATGTGGTCGGACTATCCTGTTCAATACAAATTAATATTTTTTTTTTATAGTCCATAGGATTGCTGAAAATCCAGGCAAAATAACTCACTCAGGAAAGAAGGCGAAAAAGAAATATAATGATAAACAGAAGGAAAATCGACTATAATAGAAAGACTGATAGAAAGTAAGAGAGTAATAAAGTAAGATAAGGACAATTTAGGAAAACACCAACCAAAAAATAAGCAGTGTTGCCAAGGCAGCAACCACGTCAACCATCAATGATTGGGGTTTGCCCGAAGATAGAACAGAACAGCAGATTTTAGGTGTAAGAGAGAGAGTTCTGAAGAGATAACGTGATAAAATTTGTTGTAATTGGAGCACAGTACACGGAATCGATTGTGCAACGCATAGTCAGTTGTGCAATTAGATAAAAATAAGGGATAATAATTTCTTGTTAGTCTACGAGGAACATGAAAGTAAAGACGAAATATTAGAAAAGGAGAGCTAATGTCACCGATAATTAATTTATGAAGAAAAATAATACCAAGGATAGTTCTACGGTTAGTTAATGAAGGGAGATCAATGAGTAAGAGCCTATCAGAGTACGGTGGAAGACGGCGATCGAGATGCCAGTTTAGGCCACGAAGGGCAAAGAGGAGGAATTGCTTCTGAATGGATTCAATACGAACTTGATGGATTCCATATTGAGGACTCCAAACACATGAACAATATTCTAGTATGGGGCGAACTAGAGAAGTATAAAGTATTTTGGTAACAAAGGGGTCATTAAACTCCTTGGACCAACGTTTAATGAATCCAAGAACACCCTTGGGCTTTGTTAGTTATAGAGGAGATATGCAGAATGAAACTAAGTTTGGCATCAAAAAGTACACCAAGGTCTTCCACAGTCGTTATACGTTGCAAGGGTACATTGTCCAGCGTATACGTGACTAAGTGTGGAGTAATTCGACTAAAACTCATAAACAAGCATTTAGAAATATTTAAATGCAACTTATTAGCCTGACACCAAAGATGCATGGAGTTACAGTCATCTTGCAGACAAATATATTTAGAAGGATTGTTGTAAGAAAGAATAAGTTTCACATCATCAGCATACATAAGGATGCGGGGAGGGGGAAAAAATAGAAGGCAGGTCATTAATAAATAATGTGAAAAATAATGGACCAAGATGACTACCTTTAGCGGTTTAGAAATTTCGGATCTCAAGAGCACTCTTTGGGTTCTGTTTTTTAAATAAGAGGAAATCCAAGTCAGAAGTGTGGGGGAATCCAATTCGATCTAGCTTGAAGATTAAAAGATCATGATTTACAGAGTCAAATGCTTTACGGAAATCAGTATAAATGATATCTGTTTGCATTCTACTAAGGAATGCATCATTCACCAATGATGTGAATTCAAGCAGATTAGTAGTGGTAGACCGAGTAAAAGATGTTGAAAAGGGGAAATTATCGACTTACAGAGGTGCTGCAAAGTTGATGTTAAAATTTTTCGAATAATTTTGGCATTGCAGACAACTTTGCAATTCCTCTGTAATTCGATATATCGGATTTAGCTCCCTTTTGTGTGAATTGGGATAATATATGATTCCTTCCAAAGTCAGGGAATTACAGCGGAATCAAGATTTGCAAAATTTATATCAACCGAATTGTATAGAGTAGACCAATCAGCTGAGGAAAGAAGTTGATTAAGCAAGGAAAAATTTCCCTTGCGAAAACAACGGCGGGTTTTACTAATAGGTTTAGATATTGGTTTAGTCGACGTGGCAATTGATAGAGAAATTTCTACGGTAGGATGAAAGGAGTCTTCAGGAAATACTAAAGGACAAGATCTTGACACACTGGCGGAAGTGCAATCGCTGACAAAAATAAGATCAAGCATTCTGTCAAGATTATTAGGAATCGAGTTTATTTGAAAAAACGAAAGGTCATACAAGGAATCTAAAAAGTCATGTTGTGCAGAAGGCACAAGATAATTAGATTTCCTAAAGAGAGACCACTGGATATTAGGAAAATTGAAATCGCCTAAAACGACAAACATGTCTTTATCACGTACTAGTGTTGATATATATTCAATACGGCTTAAATGCTGCATATAAATAGAAATATCAGAACACGGAGGGATATAAGAGCACGTTATGAAAATGGAACATGATGGAAACGATACCTTAACGGCAACTACACACCACCTTAACCACATCAGGAGGTGAAATGGATAAAGTAATTGACTCGGACCGAAGGGAAGAATTAACTGCAATGAGTACCCCACCACCACGACGAGTTATTCTATCTTTTCTGTAGGATGTAAAGGCTGTAGAAAAAATTTCAGAATTTGAAATTGAGGAATTAAGCCATGTCTCAGAAAAAGCAATAATTTGAGACTCGTAGGAAGAACTTTGTAAAAATACATTTTTAAGCTTAGACACTAGACCTCTAACATTCTGATAATTGATATATAGTAAATCAGAAGATCGATCTAGTTTTTTGGAGGATTATTACTAATGGTTGCTTGCGAAAGAGAACCACTAGCTTGAAGACTGACAGGCACCGGACGAGTGCGTTTTTTTATAATAAACTCATGGACAATTATTTGTGGAGGCCAGAAATTTGGATCACAAATAAGTGAGAATGTGTCTGATGGAACGTTAATTTTGAAGGAGGCTATTTCCCTAGGTTCAGAGAAATTAAATTTAGATACTGATACATTGCTTGAAGATTTGCTGGCAATATAGGCAGCAATAGCTTCACATGTAGTGTCAGCTGAAAGTCTAGATACGAAAATTTGCTTACGCGGTGCAACAACAGTAAGCAAAGGAGTCGCGGCAGGGTCAGAACCCTGAACAGTTACCGAAGCTTGAAGCACAGTTATGGGTGCAGTACCATGATGGGCTGTAATTGAGCCAGTTACCGGAGATGAAATCGCAGACACCAACTGAAGTGGAGCTGCAACGGCAGCCGGAGCTGGAGGGACAGCTGGACTTGTTGCTCGTGTTGAAGTGGGAGCACGAGCCTGAACTTGATTTGGAGAAGTTGGTTGGACATGAACAGCACATACATTGGTATTTAAAGAATTATCGGAGTGTTCAAAGGAAGAGTGGCCGACTGACGGTGAAGGCGAGGGCGAGAAAAAATCGAACCGGAGATAATTCTAAACGGCGAGGAGTTGATAAATTTTCTGAAGGGGGAATAGCTATTGCAGAGGAAGATGGAAGAGGAACATTTAAAAATTGATCCTCTAACCGACGGATAGGTGGGGATTCGAAATTAAACTCACTAAGCATCTCAATGCTCGAGTCAAAATCACTCGACAAAAGCTTGGACATCTTATGCAACTTAAGAAATTGACCTCTCACAGAATTATACATTTTGGAGAAATTCAATTGCAAGTCATTGCATCTCGGACAAGACCATTTTAGGCCTCCACAGCCTTTCTTGGAATTGTCTTTTTCCAACTTGTCAATATCTCGCCCAGTTAGAACTGCACATTTGCCATGCATCATGTTGTCACACAACCAGCAGTTAACAAACCTTGGTTGGTCACCATCACGCGCTGGGCCATAAGTGCAGTTCAACTTGCAGCAAGACATTTTATTAGTATACAATATTAGAAGAATACAATATAAGAAGAAAAAAAAGATGCTAAAAGTTTCCTACTGGGTATTATTATGATTAGTATGAAGAGCGCGCAAATTGAGAGCGAAAAGAAATAGCTGTTAGTTGCAATAAATAACACAAACAATGCTTGAGCAATGCGAAAAGCAACAACAAAAATTAATTATTATTAATAGAAAAATTAAAGCTTTTGATAAAAATTGCACAGCTGATGACTATGTGTGCAACAATGTGATACTGGCTTACCAATAAGGTTTATTTCCAAGTTAATTTTAAAAGAAAAATCTCACAATATAATACAAAACGAATTTTATTACGGAGCACCAAAAATTCGACTGTTCACTTAGATAGAAATCTCTCTCTCTCTTTGTACCTACTAACCATAAGCAGCAGCAGCTGTTAAGACAGTTGTCTGATAAGCCCTTTGGGTAAGTAGTTGAATGTTATTCTTTTATAATTCCAGGCACAGGGCTACCCTTGTTATTCCAGGATATGACGGCTTGGCTCTATGCTAATTTGGCCAGCTGCTGCTGAACTCCATTAAGCCGAACTTTAATTATAGCTGGAAAATCGAATCAGATAGTAGAAGGAAGCCAGTTCAATTTTTATTGAATTTTTATAGCTTCCATTTATACGCTTAGACACCTTGATTTGAATTGAATTTTATTATATGGTTGGTGCCTGAAAATTGTTTGAATAGAATTCTTGTTTCATGCATTCAATATTCGATTTTTTTTTTTTCTCTCTCAATTGTCCAGTTGCCGGCTAACAGATTTTTGATATGCACAAAGCGCTGATTGCAGCCCATCTACACAGCAGTGCCGCTGCATTAACCCCAACTTGATGGCCGAAGCTTTTTTGTTAGCCAACAAAAATGAACAAAAAAAATGAACATAAAATATCTCCAAGGGAGGTGAGGCGAGCTGCGGTTTATCCGTACATATATCCCCACAGGGAGGTAGAGGCGAGCCTGGTTTTTATCCCTCACAGTTTTTCACAACGATCCTTAAGTTAGTCGCCCAAAAAAGCGCACCATACCGGCCATATTAAAGGATTCAGCCAATGCCATATTGTTAAATAAACATACATATATATTATATATTTTATATAAATATATATAGTTATGTGATTGTATAAATATTATCACACGATAAAATGCAGTTATTGTCGGCAATTTTATTGACCATACAATAAAGCATTATTTATAATGGGTTTTTGCTTTTGCTCTTTGCTTTTTAGTGCGGTTCACTATGCATTAAACATAATTTATGATACTCTGCAAAAATATAATTATTTTTATTAATGGCCAGCCAGAATGCTGCTATACAGGTGATAGGATATGATATCCTGATGATATATGAGTTGTATATAGAAAACGTCTCCGACTAGCCAACTGACAAATTACTCAATGAAAATTTATTTGCAAACATTATTTGCTGTTCGAAAGTAAACAGCTGTATCTATTAATTTAATATACCTTTTTTTCAAAAAATTACAACCTTATAAATCCTTGCAATTCTATATGCAAAAAAAGGACAGCTAAATTGACGGCTCGTTTTCTGTCGCTTCATTTTAAAGCTAGGCTTAGCTTCTTCTCTTCGGTGTCAGATAGATATAATTATTCATCCAGATGCCTTGTAAATTCTATGATTCGATGATGAGCCATAATTAAAGCCTGAAAATAGCCGGGGTTTTGTAGAGTTCAGCAACTAGTCGAAATCTGCTATAGCACATGAGCCATGGCCTAAACCAACAAGTTTAGCCAATAGGAAACAACTGTCTTAGCCAGCCCAGCCAGTTCTGGTAAAAAACATGCATGGCCCGCTCATCCTGTCAATCCCTATATACTTATGTGCATCCGGTATGGAAATGTCGCCTATCGTCCATCTCTGCCCCTCTGCTACCAATGGCCCGCCTCTCTGACTGTCTGTTTTTTTAATCTGTGTGCATAGTCGTTTGCTAGGCACTTCTCAACTTGGGAAGAAATTATTGTTATTCCAACGCCCCTTTGTCTGATTTATCTCACTGATTCTGCCAGTGTTCGATCATCAAGAAACTTGCATCGGGCCGCGACTGTCTCCGACTGTCTGTGTGTCTCTCTGTGTGCATAGTCGTTTGCTGGCATTCAACCGGAAGAAATTATTGTTATTCGAATTTATCTTATTTTCTTGATTTGCCAGAGCCATCATCAAGAAACGTGAGGGAACTGAAAGCGCCTGGTGCACGCTCGAAGAATGCACAATAAATTGCAAAAATATTATTTTATTCACAATAATTAGTTAATTGCACTTAAATGCGTGCCGCAATCACAGTTGCTGCATTTTTCGCTGCGCTTGCAACGTTGGCCTTGCCGCTGCTGCTGCTGTCGACAGGCGGGAAGGAGGAAATGGCAGGGCCAGGGCGTGGATATAGCTATTAGTATGGATGTGGGAAACATGGTCATCTGCATATGCTTGAGCAGCATTGTAAGTAGCCATGTACATGGACAAGTGACCGGAGGGCAACACAGTAGCCGGTTGCCATTTGGCAGCTGCCTTCCCGTCTGGATTCCAGCTGCGATTTATGTACATTTGTAAGTGGCATTAAGTGCGCGTTAACATCTTATGAAGCGGTTGCAACAATAACTTCTGACTCGACTGGGCCATTAAAAACGGCTATTGAAAACGCCCCAAACAAGCGGCTAATTAACAATTGCAGCGCCTGCAAGCGCATTGCTTAAAAATTTGTCACTCTCCTCGCTCTTAATGAGCCATGGCATAGCTAATTGTGGCAGCAAAGTAGATACACTTTGTTGCTGCTGCTGCAGTTGCTTGTTGTTGTTATGCTCGGACATTAGCATTGTTTGGTTAGTTTGTTGTTCAAGTTTTGTTGTCCAGCAACTCGCTTGGACATATGCGCCAAACGAATATTACACAACTGCTGTTGTTGTCGCTGTATGGCCACTGACGTCTCACTTTGGGTTCTCAGAAGTACAAGTACCTACAAATTTAATTCATTTGCCTGCAGCCATAAGAGCAGCAGCAAAATCAGCAGTAGCTTTTCCTCCCATACTCCTACTTATATTTATACATATATATATATATATATATATATATATATATATATTTATATACATACATTTCTGTATGTAATTTAAGGTCTCAAGTGCCTGGCAGTGTACGCATGCTTGCACTTGTGTGAGTAAATTTATATACAAAAGCAGCGCAGTTGCAACTGCCAAAGTAATTTGCGATAAGTGCGTCAGATTCTTTGCGAAAATTCGATCGCACATGCAACAACAACAGCAACAGCAGCAGCAAAAACGACAACAATAACAATAGTAAAAGCAACAAATACCCCAAAAATAAGCGAAGTAAAAAGTGAATATTCATTGCATAAAGCTGCTGTTTTAACGAAACCAGAATGTGCTGCGCTGCGCTGGCAAATAAAGGAATATCATTTATAAGTATACATATTTCTCTTTGAAATAGGAAGAAAACAACACAGAGAAAGCTACTGTCTTATAATAAAAATAGCTAAACTAAAAGCGTAACAATTAAAAGTTTTTTTTTTTTGTAGCTACATAATAGTGCGAGCTATAAAGGATACTTCAATATAAATTTCCATTATAATGAAAGAGGAGAGAGAGAGATAAGTGCCTAGTTTCAAATTTGTTTTTCTTCCACCAAAATTTAACATATTTATAAACCACAAAGAAAAGCGGGAACACAACTATAATTCCCTTTTTTAATTCTTATCCTGCCTATGTCCTAAAAATAACCCCGCTTTTATCAATCTCAGAATTCTGCTGGTCTTAGCCTGTTTCTATATCTATCCCAAGTTGACTTGAAAATATCCAGAATTTATTCCTGAACTGAATCTTCTTAACAAATTGGTTTTTTTTTCCACCGGACAACTGTATTGCTATATTGTTTTGTGTTGAAATTGAGCGGTTATTTTGGAAAGAAAAGTTTGGCTTTTGAGCCATTTTATGAGGCAGCTAATGTTTTTTTTGGCTTATTACAAGCAGATCAAGCTGAATGCTGAAATTGTGATACCCTTTTGTTCCAATTACCAATTGAATTGAAGGCCAGCGGCAAACAGATGAAGCTGCGGCAACTCTGCAAATAAGCAGCAGCTGAGGACGAAGCACACGTTACATTTGCGGCTTGTCCCGTTCACCACAATTCCATATGTGTGTGTGTGTGTCTCTGTCAATAACTCACACACAAATGCATGTGATTATGTGAATAACTGCAAAAAAAGGCAATTTGTATTTCAACTGGCTCGCATTGTAATAATAAATTGTATAAGAGTATGCAATGAAAATAAAAATGCCAGTGCGTAATTAATGAGTCAAGGTGGTGTCATATGGCGCATACACACTCAGAGTATGTACTCTCTCACTCTCTCACTCTCTCACTCTCTCTCTCTCTCTCTCTCTCTCTCTCTATATGCATCTGCAGAGTCCTCTTTCCTTTTGATGTGCATTCCGTCTTAAGTTGCGTATTTCATGGCGTTTATTTATTATGCAAGACCGTAGAATGTGGCAGAGTCAAATTATTGACTCAATTTGTTGGCCTGTCTGTACATATATATATATATATAAAACTATATAGCTATAATATAACAATAATAATAACAACTACAACAACTACTAACAACTGTGTATATATATGAGGCGCGTTAGTTGCTTATGGAGCTCACATTATTCAGCTGTCATTGGAAACCCTGCGAGATGAAAGCTAAGCAGCGGCCCAAAGTTTCGGCTTTAGCAAACAATTAGGCAGCTAATTTGCAACTCAGCAGTACTTTGGGCCAGTAGCTAAATCACTGTAAAATCCTTTTGACAAATACCCACATAAGGACACAGCGAAGCACTGCATCCCACCGAACTGAACTCCACTCAACTCAACTCAGCTCAACTCAACTGAACTCAACTGAACTGAACTCCGCTGAAAGGGTACGGAAACGGAAACGCTAATATGGCAAGTTATTCAAAAGGCATTCGCTTAGGACGTAAGCCAGCTTCCGTGCATCCGAGATAAATGCACTTCCCATCAAGGAAAGCACAGTGCAACTGGAACACTCAAATTGTTTGTGCGTAAAAAAGAGAATAAAACTATTTTTTAATGCCACAAAATCATTTGTTTGATTGTTGATTAATAATACTATTTACTATTAAAATTCTGTCATTTTTAATATGACGAAAAGTGAGACAATAAGCAATCAGGACAAGACTAAATTAATCCAAAGGAGCTTTTAAGGTTTGACGTAGGAAAAATCGGAAGAAATCAGAACAAAAAGAAAAAAAAAATTCCGAAAATGTCTGACTGAAATGTGTTTCCAGATAGCCAGCTGAGAACAGTCTGCGCTTCCAAGGTTTTAATCCATTGCTTCATATTCAAATTTATATTTTGAAGAGCTTACACATTCCTTTATCTTACACTTTCAAAACTAGAAACTAAATTTTTATTTTCCAAGAAAAGTTGGGTATATTTCCTATAATGTCATTCCATTGGGATAAATAGCCGTTGAAAAAGTTGATGGTGTTTTTAATTGTAATTTTGACTGCTCCTTATCTAATATGCGATACACTGTGTTATTCTTATGGGGGCTCTATTCTATATTCTTATCTGATCGAGCAGCGAAAAGAAGGCTCCATAACTAGATCGATCCTCAGATTTACTACATACCAGTTATCAGAATGTTAAGAGGTCTAGTGTCTAAGCTTAAAAATGTATTTAAACAAAGTTCGTCCTTCGAGTCTCAAATTATTGCTTTTTCTGAGACATGGCTTAATTCCTCAATTTCAAATTCCGAAATTTTTTCTACAAACTTTGCACCCTACAGAAAAGATAGAATAACTCGTAGTGGTGGTAGGGTACTCATTGCAGTTAATTCTTCCTTCGATCCGAGTCAATTGCTTTATCCGTTTCCCCTCTTGATATGGAAATAGTTGCCGTTAAGGTATCGTTTCCATCATGTTCCATTTTCATAACGTGCTCTTATATCCCTCACTCGTACGTGATAAGGACATGTTTGTCGTTTCAGGCGATTTAATTTTCCTAATATCCAGTGGTCTCTCTTTAGGAAATCTAATTATCTTGTAACTTCTGCACAACATGACTTTTTAGATTCCCTGTATATTCCTAATAATCTTGACAGAATGCTTGATCTTACTTTTGTCTACGATTGCACTTCTACAAAATGTGTCAAGATCTTGTCCATTAGTATTTTCTGAAGACTCCTTTCATCCTAACGTAGAAATTTCTCTATCAATTCCCACGTCGACTAAACCACTATCCAAACCTGAACAAGGGAAAGTTTTCCTTGCTTAATCAACTTCTTTGCTCAGGTGATTGGTCTACTTTATACAATTCGGTTTATTAACTCACTTCTTGATATCTGTATTGCAAGTAGTGTTGTATTGCCTGTTTCATCCAAGCCTACCTGGTTTACACGTCGACTTTCAAATTTAAAAAATATTAAAACCTAACTTGATTTTTCTAAATATTCTATTGCTAAATCTAACTGCCTTCTCCTTAACTCTCAATGCTATAATGAGTATCTTATGCGCTACAGGAATCAGTTAGAGCTGGATCCTAAACTGTTTTATAAATTTTTAAATTCTAAGCGTAACAGATCGTCTATGCCTCCTACATTTTTCCTGAAGAATGAGGGATCCATTGACGACTTAACTAATGCTAACCTTTTTGCAAATTTCTTTCAATCTACTTACACTTCTTCCATTAACAATATCGCTTACCCTTATCCTTATCCTATTTCTTCCTCTAACTCTTTATTTGCTCCTATCATTACTGATAACGATCTAGTTACAGCAATGAAAACTTTAAAATCTTCATATTCTCCTGGGCCCGACAATATCCCAAGTTGCGTACTCAGAGAATGCTGGAGCTCTTTACATCTTTCCCTACTCAAACTTTTTAACTTATCTCTTGATTCCGCTGTATTTCCATATCTTTGGAAGGAATCATATATTATCCCAATTCACAAAAAGGGAGCTATATCCGATATATCGAATTACAATCCCAAAATTATTCGAAAAAATTAAAAATTGTAACATCAACTTTGCAGCACCTCTGTAAGTCGATAATTTCCCCTTTTCAACATGGCTTTATTAAGAGTCGGTCTACCACGACTAATCTGCTTGAGTTCACATCATTGGTGAATGATGCATTCCTAAGTAGAATGCAAACAGATGTCATTTATACTGATTTCAGTAAAGCATTGACTCTGTAAATCATGATCTTTTAATCTTCAAGCTAGATCAAATTGGATTCCCCCAACACTTCTGACTTAGATTTCCTCTTATTTAAAAAACAGAACCCAAAGAGTTCTATTGAGATCCAAAATTTCTAAACCCGTATTTGTTACATCGGGTGTGCCACAAGGTAGTTATCTTGGTCCATTATTTTTCACATTATTTATTAATGACCTGCCATCTATTTTGTCCCACTCACGCATCCTTATGAATGCTGATGATGTGAAACTTATTCTTTGCATCTTTGATGTCAGGCTAATAAGTTGCATTTAAATATTTCTAAATGCTTGCTTATAACTTTCAGTCGAATTTCTCCATACTTAGTCACGTATACGCCTCATAATGTACCCTTGCAACGTATAACGACTGTGGAAGACCTTGGTGTACTTTTTGATACCAAACTTAGTTTCATTCTGAATATCTCCTTTATAACTAACAAAGCCAAAGGAATTCTTGGATTCATTGAACGTTGGTCCAAGGAGTTTAATGACCTCTTTGTTACCAAACTCCTTTATACTTCTCTAGTTCGCCCCATACTAGAATATTGTTCATGTGTTAGCACAAAGTATTGAATCCATTCAAAACTAATTTATCCTCTTTGCCTCTAATTGCACAACAATCGATTCCGTGTACTGTGCTCCAATTACAACGAATTTGATCACGTTATCTCTTTTGAACTCTCTCTCTCTCTTACACCTAAAATCTACTCTTCTGTTCTATCTTCGGGAAAACCCAAATCATGGTTGACGTGGTTGCTGCCTTGGCAACAGTGCTTAATTTTTGGTTTGTCTTTTCCTGGATTGTCCTAATCTTACTTTATTACTCTCTTACTTTCTATCAGTTTTTCTATTCTAGTCTCTTTTCATTCTATTTTCAGCAATCTTTATATTTCTTTTTCGCCTTCTTTCCTGAGTGAGTCTTTTTGCCTGGGTTTTCAGCAATCCTATAGACCATAAAAAAAAAAAAAATTAATTAATTAATTAATTTCATTTCTATTCTATTATTCAACCAAACAACTTTTGGATTTTCTTTTTTCTTTTTTTTTGGAAATTGAAAAAACTTAAAATTTTGTTGTTTTTAACTATTACATAAATCAAATAACACTGGACTATCGCGCAATTTGCTTTTGGGTCCAATCTGGATACTCAACGAGGCAAGGCAGCTATCTCTGCTCCACCAATGGATCCAATTGTTACTGTTGCTTTAAGGTGTTCAACAGGATAGTCCGACCACACAGGGAGCCCATCACCAAATACAGCTTGGTGTCGAACGGGTGAAGTGTGGCTTCCTGTTCTCCCGTG
The DNA here is from genome assembly GCA_018150835.1 of Drosophila repletoides. Lineage (NCBI taxonomy): Eukaryota > Metazoa > Arthropoda > Insecta > Diptera > Drosophilidae > Drosophila > Drosophila repletoides. Next base: position 36,908 of record JAECWQ010000187.1, on the reverse strand, counting down.
GGAAGGCTTACAAGTTGATCGATATAGTAATATTATTCTATCTAAATCTTCCTGAAATGCGAACATATGGAAGCTAAAGGACTTCCTCTGTCAGTGACTTTGGTGCTCGAGCTTTCATCTTTCGTGTGAAGATTCGGAACGAGACTCTAGTGGATTCGACTTGGCCTTGACTTCTTCCTTTGCTCCATGGATCTGAATCGTCATTGGCTTGATTTGGTCCGCTTTAAATTTGGAGATACTCAACAGATTCTCAGTCAGGATGTGCATCCCGCTGGTTCCGAGATATTTGCCGACTGACTCGAATCCGGTAGAGTCAAGTTCAGAATCTTATGACGTTACTGATGAAAGCTCAACCACTTAAAGGTTTTAGGGGTGTGAGTTTTTTTTTTTTTTAGTTTTTTTATAATAAAAAAGAAAAAATTTTTATTTTTTTTTTTTTTTTTATTTTGTTTCTTTTTTTTTTTTTTTTTTTTTTTTGTTGGTTGTTTTTCTTTTTTTTTTTTCCTTTTTTTTTTAAATATATTTTTTTTTTTTTTTTTTTTTTTTTTTAAAAAAATGTTTTTTTCAAATTTTTTTTTTTCCTTGGCTTTTAAAAGGGGGTTTTTTTTTTTTTTTTTACAAAAAATTTTTTTTTTTTTTTAAGAGGGTTTTTTTTTTTTTTTTTTTTTTTTTTTTTTGTTTTTTTTGTGGGGGGGGTTTTTTTTTTTTTTCTCCTTGCTCTATATTCCTCAAACCTTTTTTTTAAATAAGTGTATTTATTTGGTTCGGGGGCCGGCTCCTCTTTCTTTTTTTTTTTTGTTTTTTTTTTTTGGAATTGTTTCGGGATCGAAGAAATTCTTAAGCAAAATTTTATCAGCCAAACTAAAAGCGGGGAAGTAAGAGAATCTTCGCAGTCCATTGCGTCCATGGACTCGACGGTCTCCGAGGATCCAGTGGAATCCAAATCCTTGGAAGATGAAGAATCGGTCATTTTTTGTCAAATGAAAAATGGAAGAATTTACAAATTGGTTTATGCTTATCCTCATAATAAAAAGGCAAAAAGGCAAAAAAAAACAGAAAAAAGAAAAACAATAATAGCAAGAGAACTTTCATTGTTTATTCCCAGTTCAATTGGCAATAAAATAAAATCGCATTATAAAAGTCCTTTTGGCACGCAAACTGTTTTTTTAATGAAGCAAATCCACTGACCGAGCAAATGCACAAGTCATTTGGTTACTAATTAATCCCATATGATATAGCCAAAGGCGCTCTATTGGGGCGGAGGATTCGATTTGCATGTAGACTGCAATATCAAGTAAACGAACAGCCGCAGTCTAAAAAAAAAAAATTAGATTTTACGTTATGAATGAATATCAGACAAACTGTCCGACCGACTGGCGAACAAGACCTCAGTCGCGTAGGCCGACTGCATGGAGGAAGTTGAAGGCAGCACGGAGTGGGAGCTACGAGTATAAAAACTACAAAATGTAAAAAAAGAGGAAAGCACGCCGAAGACTTGAATACTTTTGTGGGCAGTGTTGCGATTTTCTATCAAATACATATCTTAAAAAACACCTCAATTTTTATATAACTTCATATGATATAGTTTATTCCTATAGCAGATACCTATATCAATGATTGATCTGATTCCTTCAGCAAGAAGAAGAATATGTTCAAAGTTTTATGGAACTTATTTCCTTCTAAGCATTTCACAACAAAGTGACAAAATAATATTATTACCTACTGCCAGGGTATTAAAATATATGTTTACCGGAAAAATTAACCTACCTAACCTAACCAGGCAGTAATGTTCGAGTGCAACAATTACTTTTAATTAGTTAAACAGCAGCAATACTAAATATTTATACTAGATATAGACTAGTCAGAAGCGTTAGAGATGGAACTAAGGCTCTCTCATAGTTTACCTGATACTCGTAACTGCTTACCAATTTGAACGAAAAAAACTAATTTATAATCTTGCGAGAGTACTATAAATAGACATGTCCCTATAAATCGAAATTTTCAAGTCTGTAACTACAATTACTTAAAAAAATTATACATATATACGATAAACAGATTAAATTCTAAATATATATATACAAAATCAACTTCAAATAAGAACTTTATTTGAGTCAATTGTAATATTTCTAAAAGCTTTTTGTTCGAGTGTCTCTTATGTTGTCTTTTATTAGAATGAATATCTTCATACAATTTGATTTATCATTAACCTAAGGCCGCGTAGCTGCACTGTCGGTGACGCCGGCAGCGAAGCGGCCGCAATATATTATTGTATAATTATATATATGCTTAATATATGTGAGAGAGTTGCTGTATGCACATAAGCTGCATACAGTATGTACTCACTATATATGCATGCTACACAATGACTATTTTCCTAAAAAAAATATATTTGAGATGAGACATTTGACATCTGACATTGTAACCATGCCTCACGTTGGTCGCCAAAAACTTATTTAGCAAACCAGCGCTAGTATTAACAAAAAATTGATGCAGTAAAATGTAATTAAATGTAGATGCCTTCGTTTAGGAGTCAGACACTTATGTAATCGGGCCCCACGTTTGGGAGTCAAACACTTAGTTAACATTCACGCAAACAAGATTATTGCTCAAAGATTATACATCTTTGAGTGTGAATACCGGGAGTCGACGGTGTCTCAGCGGGAGTCGGGACCCTTTAATTTCCTAGCTCTTTCGGGGTGGGGCGGGCTTGCAGTGTCCTGTAGAACTCTTAGCACATAAAGTTTTATTTTTATCAATTCCCTACTGAAACTAACATGGAAGCTAAGCTTCCTAACAACGAAAATCTCAAACGATCCAAAAATTGGACAAACGCAAAATTATTAAAAATTCGATTAACAAATTGAGGGCTGCTTTATATAACCAGACTGTCAAAAATTAATTTGGAGGATCTTAGCTAGTATTCGATCCTCGCGGTCTTTACCCACCCAACCGTGAATCTCATATGCGATTAATTTTATACAGATTCCCTAAACCTTTATATTATTATGTACCCATGTCAACAGGAAAGAAAACTTTTACTGCATCATCTCAAACTAATAACAATATTTATTTAATAATAAATGACATTAATATATACTCCATTGCGTTATTTAATGTGATCTTCCTAACTTTAAATTTAATAGATTTTTGTTTTTGTGTTGTTTTTTTTTCTAGTTACAGAAAATTTTTCCTTTATAATTAACATTTTAATTATTTGTATTTTTTTTTTAAACTACCACCATTAGTATTTATAATATATCGAAATGTAACAATCAAAAAAAAAAAGATCTATATTTCCTTATAATTAATTTTAATTCAACAAATTCAATTAAATTTTATTTCTTTCCATAAACAAGTTTGATTAATTTTAATTAATTTGTTTTCTTACTTAAATAAATTGGAAAAAATTTAAGAAATATAATTCCTATATAACTAATAACATACTAAGGTGGATTTATTTTTATGGCAGAGGGTGTAAAGAAAATGTGTATAGAAAAAAACTAGCCTATCATATTCTATACTGTATATTTTTATTCGTTTTGTTTCGTTTTTGATTTTTGTATTATATTAAATTTTTATTATGTGGGATATGGGAAAGGTTTGGGGTTGTGCATTTTTATCTATTTTTTTTTCGATATAAATGTGTATTTTTGTTGTTCAATTTAATTTAATTCATACAAATTTTAAATCAGAAACATTTTTTTTTTTTTTTAATTTTTATCTATTTTTTTCTCATAAATATTTTCTGTCCCACTATGCACACCTGTTTCTGTTTTATTTTTTTATTAATTTTTTTTTTCCAAATTTTTCTTGTACATGGTACCACTATATACACATATTTCTTTAATTTTTCTTTTACCTAATATTCTTCCCTATTTTAAGAGGTACTGTACTACTGTAAACACATGTTCTTATTTTTGTTTGTTGTTTTTCGTTTGTTCTTCTTATATTTTTTTGTTTTTATTTTATTTAATTGCTGGGGCTCCAAGTGAAACTACAGTACAATTCAAAATGTAGAGGAACGAATTTTTTGGGCGGCACTGTGCGCCGATGTGCGGTGGCGGCAGGGACAGGATTGGCCAGCAGCACAATTAGTCCATGTGGGGGTCTACAGTGGTAGCCGTAAAATTGTACCTGCCTCCAAAATTAGATTTAAAGCAAACTTTTGCCGCATTAACTGGAGAGGGTTTAGGTTAAGATACCCTTTTTGTCGAATCTTTAGGCTGTATTAGGAATTCCTACCCTAAGATCAGCCTTGAGCTGGATGTATCCGGATAAGATATAGGATCCACGTTGCACGTAGGCGCAAAATAATATTTATTTTATATTATTTTAAAATAATTAAAATAATTTGAATTGTATGTTTTTTTAATATTTTTGCACTAATATTAATAATATTATTAATATTTTAACACTCTTTTACAAATTTCAATTAATTTTATTATTTAACGTGGTGACAGCAGCTCCGCCGACTTTTGCAATAAGTAATGGAAAATAACTTTTCAGTAGCTTATATATACTACAAAAAGCTTTTTTCTAAGCTAAGCTGCAGCTTGCGCAAGCTCGCTCATAAGCTTTATGCGTGAACGCAGCTTTATTGCATTGCGTTGTCGATCTCTTTTCTGCATTAAGCTTAGAAGAAAGCTCTCAACAATTACTCTCAACGGCTTGCGCTGTAAATACCTATGTATTTTTTATTTATGATTCTGCAACCATTACAATATCCATTTGTATAAAAATCGAATAAAAATATCGCAGAATTGAGATGTATTCAACCTTAGGGCAATGGGATCAAGAGCCACAGCTTCGTAAATTTAAAGCCGGAGCCAACTGCAAATTGCGATAAGGGCGTTCAAATTGAGAGGCAAAGAAAGGTACTGAGGAGGCGACCACCACCGCCAAAACACATTAGTAATACGTGCACAGAAAAACATATTGCTGTGATCTGGTAATTATTTATTTATTTATTATTATTAAATCGACTAATTGCAGTCGATTAAAGAATTACAAGGGATAAAAATAATTATTATATAAATTAAATTAAAATTTTAAAAATTAATTAAATTAAAATTTATAAGTAAGATTAAAATTGAAGCGTAAAATTAAAATTCTGGGGCATTAAAAGCAATTAATTTTTATGGTTCAACATTTGTTGCACAGGATTGGGGAAAACCCAGGCAAAAAACCCAATCAGACCAGGAAAAAAGGAGAAAAACTAACATAAAAATTGTTGAAAAAAGAATGAAAATAGATTAGAATAGAAGAAAGGATGGAAAGAGAGTAATAAAGTAAGATAAGGACAATTCAGGAAAACACCAACCAAAAAAGAAGCAGTGTTGCCAAGGCAGCAACCACGTCAACCATCAATGATTGGGGTTTTCCCGAAGAGAGAACAGAAGAGCAGATTTTAGGTGTACGAGAGAGAGTTCTGAAGAGATAACGTGATAAAACTTGTTGTAATTTGGAGAGCTAATGTCACCGATAATTAATTTATGAAGAGAAATAATACCAAGGATAGTTCTACGGTTAGTTAATGAAGGGAGTTCAATTAGTAAGAGCCTATCAGAGTACTGTTGAAGACGGCGAGCGGGATCCCAGTTTAAACCACGAAGGGCAAAGAGGAGGAATTGCTTCTGAATGGATTCAATACGAACTTGATGGATTCCATATTGAGGACTCCAAACACATGAACAATATTCTAGTATGGGGCGAACTAGAGAAGTATAAAGGATTTTGGTAACAAAGGGATCATTAAACTCCTTGGACCAACGTTTAATGAATCCAAGAATTCCCTTGGCTTTGTTAGTTATAGAGGAGATATGCAGAATGAAACTAAGTTTGGCATCAAAAAGTACACCAAGGTCTTCCACAGTCGTTATACTTTGCAAGGGTACATTGTCAAGCGTATACGCGACTAAGTGTGGAGTAAAAGTCATAAACAAGCATTTAGAAATATTTAAATGCAACTTATTAGCCTGACACCAAAGATACATGGAGTTACAGATATCTTGCAGACAAATATATTTAGAAGGATCGTTGTAAGAAAGAATAAGTTTCACATCATCAGCATACATAAGGATGCGTGAGTAGGACAAAATAGATGGCAGGTCATTAATAAATAATGTGAAAAATAATGGACCAAGATGTCTAAGCTTCGGATCTCAACAGAACTCTTTGAGTCCTGTTTTTTAAATAAGAGGAAATCCAAGTCAGAAGTGTGGGGGGGAATCCAATTCGATCTAGCTTGAAGATTAAAAGATCATGATTTACAGAGTCAAATGCTTTACTGAAATCAGTATAAATGACATCTGTTTGCATTCTACTTAAGAATGCATCATTCACCAATGATGTCAATTCAAGCAGATTAGTCGTGGTAGACCGACTCTTAATAAAACCATGGTAAAATTATCGATTTACAGAGGTGCTGCAAAGTTGAAGTTACAATTTTTTCGAATAATTTTGGGATTGCAGAAAACTATGAAATTACTCTGTAATTCGATATATCGGATTTAGCTCCCTTTTTGTGAATTGGGATAATATATGATTCCTTCCAAAGTCAGGGAATTACAGAGGAATCAAGAGATAAGTTAAAAAGTTTGAGTAGGGGAGGATGTAAAGAGCTCCAGCATTCTCTGAGTACGCAACTTGGGTTATTGTCGGGCCAAGGAAAATATGAAGATTTTAAAGTTTTCATTGCTATAACTAGATCGTTATCGTTAATGATAGGAGCAAATAAAGAGTTAGAGGAAGAAATAGGATAAGGATAAGGGTAAGCGATATTGTTAATGGAAGAAGTGTAAGTAGATTGAAAGAAATTTGCAAAAAGGTTATCACTAGTTAAGTCGTCAATGGGTCTCTCATTCTTCAGGAAAAACGTAGGAGGCATAGACGAGCTTTTGCGCTTAGAATTTAAAAATTTATAAAACAGTTTAGGATCCAGCTCAAACTGATTCCTGCAGCGCATAAGATACTCATTATAGCATTCAGAGTTAAGGAGAAGGAAGTTAGATTTAGCAATAGAATATTTAGAAAAATCAATATTAGATCCAGAGAGTTTAAATTTTTTAAATAGTTTAGTTTTAATATTTTTTAAATTTGAAAGTCGACGTGTAAACCAGGGAGGCTTGGATGAAACAGGCAATACAACACTACTTGGAATGCAGATATCAAGAAGTGAGTTAATAGTGTGATAGAAGTGGGTTAGAGCAAAATTTATATCAACCGAATTGTATAGAGTAGACCAATCAGCTGAGGAAAGAAGTTGATTAAGCAAGGAAAAAATTTCCCTTGCGAAAACAACGGCGGGTTTTACTAATAGGTTTAGATATTGGTTTAGTCGACGTGGCAATTGATAGAGAAACTTCTACGGTAGGATGAAAGGAGTCTTCAGGGAAATACTAAAGGTCAAGATCTTGACACACTGGCGGAAGTGCAATCGTTGACAAAAATAAGATCAAGCATTCTGTCAAGATTATTAGGAATCGAGTTTATTTGAAAAAACGAAAGGTCATACAAGGAATCTAAAAGTCATGTTGTGCAGAAGGCACAAGATAATTAGATTTCCTAAAGAGAGACCACTGGATATTAGGAAAATTGAAATCGCCTAAGACGACAAACATGTCTTTATCACATAATAATGTTGATATATATTCAATACGGCTTAAATGCTGCATATAAATAGAAATATCAGAACACGGAGGGATATAAGAGCACGTTATGAAAATGGAACATGATGGAAACGATACCTTAACGGCAACTATTTCCACATCAGGAGGTGAAACGGATAAAGTAATTGACTCGGACCGAAGGGAAGAATTAACTGCAATGAGTACCCCACCACCACGACGAGTTATTCTATCTTTTCTGTAGGATGTAAAGGCTGTAGAAAAATTTCAGAATTTGAAATTGAGGAATTAAGCCATGTCTCAGAAAAAGCAATAATTTGAGACTCGTAGGAAGAACTTTGTAAAAATACATTTTTAAGCTTAGACACTAGACCTCTAACATTCTGATAATTGATATATAGTAAATCAGAAGATCGATCTAGTTTTTTGGAGGATTATTACTAATGGTTGCTTGCGAAAGAGAACCACTAGCTTGAAGACTGACAGGCACCGGACGAGTGCGTTTTTTTATAATAAACTCATGAACAATTATTTGTGGAGGCCAGAAATTTGGATCACAAATAAGTGAGAATGTGTCTGATGGAACATTAATTTTGAAGGAGGCTATTTCCCTAGGTTCAGAGAAATTAAATTTAGATACTGATACATTGCTTGAAGATTTGCTGGCAATATAGGCAGCAATATGTTCACATATAGTATCAGCTGAAAGTCTAGATAGGAAAATTTGCTTACGCGGTGAAACAACAGTAGTCGGGGCAGGGTCAGAACCCTGAACAGTTACCTAAGCTGGAAGCACAGTTATGGGTGCAGTACCAGGATGGGCTGTAATTGAGGCAGTTGCCCGAGATGAAATCGCAGACACGAACTGAAGTGGAGCTGCAACGGCAGCCGGAGCTGGAGGGACAGCTGGACTTGTAGCTCGTGTTGTAGTTGGAGCACAAGCCTGAACTTGATTTGGAGAAGTTGGTTGGACATGAACAGCACATACATTGGTATTTGAAGAATTATCGGAGTGTTCAAAGGAAGAGTGGCCGACTGACGGTGAAGGCGAGGGCGAGAAAAATCGAACCGGAGATAATTCTAAACGGCGAGGAGTTGATAAATTTTCTGAAGGGGGAATAGCTATTGCAGAGGAAGATGGAAGAGAAACATTTAAAAATTGATCCTCTAACCGACGGATAGGTGGGGATTCGAAATTAAACTCACTAGCATCTCAATGCTCGAGTCAAAATCACTCGACAAAAGCTTGGACATTTTATCACAGAATTATACATTTTGGAGAAATTCAATTGCAAGTCATTGCACCTCGGACAAGACCATTTCAGGCCTCCACAACCTTTTTTGGAATTGTCTTTTTCCAACTTGTCAATATCTCGTCCAATTAGAACTGCACATTTGCCATGCATCATGTTGTCACACAACCAGCAGTTAACAAACCTTGGTTGGTCACCATCACGCGCTGGGCCATAAGTGCAGTTCAACTTGCAGCAAGAGATTAGTATACAATATTAGTAAGAAAAAAAGATGCTAAAAGTTTCCTACTGGGTATTTTTTATGATTAGTATGAAGAGCGCGCAAATTGAGAGCGAAAAGAAATAGCTGTTAGTTGCAATAAATAACACAAACAATGCTTGAGCAATGCGAAAAGCAACAACAAAAATTTGAGCGGGCGAGCGGCGCACAAGCGAACAACCGCATAAAAGCAAGATACGTAAAGGTATTATTAATAAGTTAATTTTAAAAGAAAAATCTCTCAATATAATACAAAACGAATTTTATTAGGGAGCACTAAAAAAACTCGACTGTCTACTTTGATAGAAATCTCTCTCTCTTCTATGATAGGTTAGTTTTTTTTCTATGCATATTTTGCTTACACCCTGCCATCAAAATAAATCCACCTCAGTATGTTATTAGTTAAATAGGAATTTTATTTCTTAAATTTTTTCAAATTATTTAAGTAAAATTTTTTATTTTTTAATTAATTTCAATTAATCACATTTTTTTTATGGAAAGAAAAAAATTTAATTGAATTTGTTGAATTAAAATTAATTATAAGGAAATATGGATATTTTTTTAATACTTAGATTTCGATGTATTATAAATAATGGTGGAAGATTAAAAGAGAAAAAAATACAAATAATTAAAATGTTAATTATAAAGTAAAAATTTTCTGTAACTAGAAAAAAAAACAACACAAAAATCTATTGAATTTAAAGTTAGGAAGATCACATTAACGCAATGGAGTATATATTAGCGTCATTTATGATTAAATAAATATTGTTATTAGTTTGAGATAATGAAGTAAAAGTATTCTTTCCTGTTGACATGGGTACATAATAATATGAAGGTTTAGGATCGAATACTAGCTAAGATCCTCCAAATTAATTTTTGACAGTCTGGGTATATAAAGCAGGCCTCAATTTGATTAACGAATTTTTAATAATTTTGCGTTTATTCCAATTCTTGGATCGTTTGAGATTTTCGTAGTTAGGAAGTTTAGCTTCCATTTTAGTTTCAGTAGGGACTCTATAAAAATAAAACTTTATATGCTAAGAGTTCTACAGGACACAGCAAACCCACCCCACCCCGAAAGAGCTAGGGAATTAAAGGGTCCCGACCCCCGCTGTGACACAGTCGACTCCCGGTATTCACACTCAAAGATGGATAATGTTTGCGCAATAATCTTGTTTGCGTGAATGTTAACTAAGTGTCTGACTCCCAAACGTGGGGCCCGATTACATAAGTGTCTGACTCCTACACGAGGGCATTTACATTTAATTACATTTTACTGCATCAATTTTTTGTTAATACTAGCGACCAACGCGAGGCAAAGGTTACAAGAAAAGATAGAATAACTCTTCGTGGTGGTGGGATACTCATTGCAGTTAATTCTTCCCTTCGGTCCGAATAAAATACTTTATCCGTTTCCCCTCCTGATGTGGAAATAGTTGCCGTTTGGATATCCTTTCCATCATGTTCCATTTTCATAACGCACTCTTATATCCCTGTTGTCGTTTTAGGTGATTTAATTTGCCTAACATCCAGTGGTCTCTCTTTATCAAATCTAATTATCTTGTACCTTTGCACAACATGACTTTTTAGTTTCCCTGAATATTCCTAATAATCTTGATAGAATACTTGATCTTATTTTTGTCAATGATTGCACTTCTACCAGTGTGTCAAGGTCTTGTCCATTAGTATTTCCTAAAGACTCCTTTCATCCTACCTTAGAAATCACTCTATCCATTGCCACGTCGACTAAACCTGTATCCAAACCTGATAGTAAAACCCGCCGTTGTTTTCGCAAGGGAAATTTTTACTTGCTTAATCAACTTCTTTCCTTAACTGATTGGTCTACTTTAACAAATTCGGTTTAATAACTCACTTCTTGATATCTGTATTTTAAGTAGTGTTGTATTGCCTGATTCATCAAAGCCTCCCTGGTTTACACGTCCACTTTCAAATTTAAAAAATATTAAAACTAAACTATTTAAAAAAATTAAAGTTTCTGGATCTAATATTGATTTTTCTAAATATTCTATTGCTTAATCTAACTGAGTTTTCTTTAACTTTCAATGGTATAATGAGTATCTTATGCGCTGCAGGTGTCTGTTTGATCGGGATCTTAAACTGTTTTATAAATTTTTAAATTCTAAGCGCAACAGCTCGTCTATGCGTCCTACATTTTTCCAGAAGAATGAGGGATCCATTGACAACTTTAGTAGTGCTAACCTTTTTACAAGTTTCTTTCAATCTACTTACTCTTCTTCCATTAACAATATCGCTTCCCCTTATCCTTATCCTATTTCTTCCTATAACTCTTTATTTGCTCCTATCATTAGTGATAACGATCTTGTTACAGCAATAAAAACTTTAAAATCTTCATTTTCTCCTGGGCCCGACAATATCCCAAGTTGTGTACTCAGAGAATGCTGGAGCTCTTTACATCTTCCCCTACTCAAACTTTTGAACTTATCTCTTGATTCCGCTGTATTTTCCTGTCTTTGGAAGGAATCATATATTATCCCAATTCACAAAAAGGGAGCTAAATCCGGTATAACGAATTACAGCGGAATTGCAAAGTTGTCCGCAATCCCAAAATTATTCGAAAAAATTTTAGCATTAACTTTGCAGCACCTCTGTAAATCAAGGTCCATTATTTTTCACATTTTTTATTAATGACCTGCCATCTATTTTGTCCCACTCACGCATCCTTATGTATGCTGATGATGTGAAACTTAATTTTTCTTACAAGGAACTTTCTAAATATATTTGTCTGCAAGATGAGTGTAACTCCATGCATCTTTGGTGTCATGCAAATAAGTTGCATTTAAATATTCCTAAATGCTTGCTTATGTCTTTTAGTCGAATTACTCCACACTTAGTTACGTATACGCTTGATAATGTACCCTTGCAACGTATATCGACTGTGGAAGACTTTGGGGTACTTTTTGATGCCAAACTTAGTTTCATTCTGCATATCTCCTCTATAACTAACAAAGATAAGGGAATTTTTGGATTCATTGAACGTTGGTCCAAGGAGTTTAATGATCCCTTTGTTACCAAACTCCTTTATACTTCTCTAGTTCGCCCCATAGTAGAATATTGTTCATGTGTTTTGAGTCCTCAATATGTAATCCATCAAGTTCGTATTGAATCCATTCAAAAGCAATTTATCCTCTTTGCCTCTAATTGCACAACTGACTATGCGTTGCACAATCGATTCCGTGTACTGTGCTCCAATTACAACGAATTTGATCACGTTATCTCTTTTGAACTGTCTCTCTTACACCTAAAATCTACTCTTCCGTTCTATTTTCGGGAAAACCCTAATCATGGTTGACGTGGTTGCTGCCTTGGCTGGTTAATTTTTGGTTTGTCTTTTCCTGGATTGTCCTTACCTTACTTTATTACTCTCTTACTTTCTATCAGTTTTTCTAGTCTAGTCTATTTTCATTCTATTTTCAACAGTGAGTGAGTCTTTTTGCCTGGGTTTTCAGCAATCCTATGGACCATAAAAAAAAAAATTATTTAATTAATTAATTTCATTTCTATATTATTATTCAACCAAACAACTTATGGATTTTCTTTTTTCTTTTTTTTGAAATTGAAAAAAACTAAAAAATTTTTGTTTTAAACTAATACATAAATCTAATCTAATCACTGGACTATCGCGCTATTTGAGTTTGGGTCCAATCTGGATACTCAACGAGGCAAGGCAGCTATCTCTGCTCCACCAATGGATCCAATTGTTACTGTTGCTTTAAGGTGTTCAACAGGATAGTCCGACCACACAGGGAGCCCATCACCAAATACAGCTTGGTGTCGAACGGGTGAAGTGTGGTTTCCTGTTCTCCCGTGGGAAGGCTTACAAGTTGATCGATATAGTGATATTATTCTATCTAAATCTTCCTGAATTGCGAACATATGGAAGCTAAAGGACTTCCTCTGTCAGTGACTTTGGTGCCCGAGCTTTCATCTTTCGTGTGAAGATTCGGAACGAGACTCTAGTGGATTCGACTTAGCCTTGTCTTCTTCCTTTGCTCCATGGATCTGAATCGTCATTGGCTTGATTTGGTCCGCTTTAAATTTGGAGATACTCAACAGATTCTCAGTGAGGATCTGCATCCCGCTGGTTCCGAGATATTTGCCGACTGACTCGAATCCGGTAGAGTCAAGTTCAGAATCTTATGACGTTACTGATGAAAGCTCAACCACTGAACTCACTGAGGGCCTCCCGCAGTAAGTGCGCACAGGCCAAAAAGAAGTGCAAGAAGCCCAAGCCGCTGTGCAAGCGCAAAAGGCTTGCCCGAAGCCAAAAAAAGTCGTGCCCAAGTCTTGCAAGGCCAAGGGTAAAAAGTCGACCTGCGCAAACCGTGTTGCACACGCAAGAAGTGCTATAGAGGGGCTGCTGTAGACTGGCACGTGATTGCCTCGATACCTCAATTATAATATCCGGCAGGTTCTGTTTAATTTTTTGACATCAGAGGACAGCACATGCGGCAACAATGGGACAAATTAACAATTCCAAAGCAGAGTCTGTTCGAGAAAGAGGTAAGCAGATTAACGAATTCATTAACGTTCTTGGCGTGGTTTTTGGGAGGAGTGCAGGGCGAACATGTTCCGCAAGTTCTTGAAGAATTTACCCTCGGGATGGCCTGCAGAAGGGCGGTGACGTCCTTCTGGTCCTTTTTTATCTGCTGGTTGGACACAAAGCGCTTTTTCTTGCCCGTAGAGGTGTCGGATTTATCACTCCTTTTGTCCTTAGCCTTTAAACGGTGGAATTAGGTGGCATTGAAATGCTACATGCACGCGACGAGGTGCCAAAAACGTACCTCAGGAACACGCGGCGCAGAGAGTACGAGATGAGGGCGAAGGGCAGATGATGCCCTGATGATGACCAGCCAGCACCAAGAGCACGGTAAACCGGCATCAAATTGCGGCGCTTATTGCGCTTGTGCTCGCTGAAGATGTCCTTCCCAGGACGCTTCTTAACGAACGTCTTTGGCGCTCCTCACCTTCTCCTTCCAAATAAAATAATTCGTTGCCGAATTCTTTTATTTGCTTCTCAAATAAGCATTGCTTTGGAGTCGTCAGGTTTTCCCACTCTTGCCTGACCTGCTCCTGTCGAAAAAACCAAAAAACTAAACTCCAAAGCTCAGACGCTCTTGTTTGAAGGACAAGAAGCGTCCTGTCGCGATCCAGAAGAAGGTGTCCATTAAGATGAAGCGTCTTTTAGCAACTATGATTTTTTCCATCTTAGGTAATTCGTTAAGTTCATTCAGCAGGATCATGTATTCCTCAAGATCCTTTTTTTATAGAGCAGTGAACTCTTTGGACCAAGGGCAAAACGATTTTCGAGCGTACTATTTCTTCAATGCTATAGGTTTATGGCATAGGTGACGTCTGAGTTCCAGATAATTCCACTATAGTGACTTGCGACCTATTGGATGCTCAATGTACCCAAAATCAGTTTTCCGACCATGTCATCCAAGCGGAGATGCGAAATAAACGATTTAAATTTTCAGATTGTTTATTTTGAATATAATAAATAGTAAAATTTAATTTTGAGGGGCATGTAAAAAAAAAGATTTAAGATCTTGCAAAGTATTATTTCTCCTTATCACATAAATTGAGGTAACTTTAATATAATTTTCAAGAAGGTGATATTGCAATACAATTGATTCTATCGAAATTATCCTATAGCGATACTATCAATAGTTTTGCAGTTTTCTTTGGTCGACAACATCACCGATCACAACAAATAGCCCACAACTTCCGCTTGGACCTATGGAGTACAACTTATTGTTGTTATTTACTTATTATTATTAAATCGACTAATTGCAGTCGATTAAAGAATTACAAAAGATAAAAATAATTATATAAATTAACTTAAAATTTAGAAAATTAATTAAATTAAAATTTATAAGTAAGATTAAAATTAAATTACATTTAAATCTTCTGGGGTATTAAATACAATTAATTTTTATGGTCCAACATTTGTTGCACAGGATTGAGGAAAACCCAGGCAAAAAACTTTCGTTCTCAGATCGTCTTCGTGACCAGAAGGAAAATGGGAGCTAAGTGGCGTAAGAAGCGTATGCGTAGGTTGAAGCGAAAGCGCAGGAAGATGCGTGCACGTTCCAAGTAAAGCGCCATCTATCATCGCCTAATACAAGTGGAACTTCCTGATGTTGCGACAAGAAATAACACGAAGACACAAACATGCCGTTGAAGTAATTTTGCGAAAAAATTGATTCTCACCAGAAAATGAAAAATGTGCTTTTACAAAAATTTTCACTTTGAAATTTCAAGTTGGAAAAAATACTTTTAATAAATTACTGGTTTTACAAAAGTTCCACACTAAAGACAAAACCCAATCAGACCAGGAAAAAAGGCGAAAAAGAAATATAAAGATTGTTGAAAAAAGACTGAAAATAGACTAGAATAGAAAAACCAAACATGATTAGGGTTTTCCCGAAGATAGAATAGAAGAGCAGATTTTAGGTGTACGAGAGAGAGTTCTGAAGAGATAACGTGATAAAATTTGTTGTAATTAGAGCACAGTACACGGAATCGATTGTGCAACGCATAATCAGTTGTGGAATTATAAAAATAAGGGATAATAATTTCTTGTTAGTCTACCAGGAACTTGAAAGTTAAGACGAGATAATAGAAAAGGATAGCTAATGTCACCGATAATTAATTTATGAAGAAAAATAATTGCTAGGATAGTTCTACGGTTAGTTAATGAAGGGTGATCAATTAGTAACAGCCTATCAGTGCACGGTGGAAGACGGCGATCGGGATCCCAGTTTAATCCACGAAGGGCAAAGAGGAGGAATTGCTTCTGAATGGATTCAATACGAACTTGATGGATTCCATATTGAGGACTCCAAACACATGGACAATATTCTAGTATGGGGCGAACTAGGGAAGTATAAAGGATTTTGGTAACAAAGGTGTCGTTAAACTCCTTAGACCAACGTTCAATGAATCCAAGAACACCCTTGGCATTGTTAGTTATAGAGGAGATATGCAGAATGAAACTAAGTTTGGCATCAAAAAGTACACCAAGGTCTTCCACAGTCGTTATACGTTGCAAGGGTACATTGTCAAGCGTATACGTGACTAAGTGTGGGGTAATTGGACTAAATGTCTTAAACAAGCATTTAGAAATATTTAAACGCAACTTACACCAAAGATGCATGGAGTTACAGTTATCTTGCAGACAAATATATTTAGAAGGATCGTTGTAAGAAAGAATAAGTTTCACATCGTCAGCAGGTCATTAATAAATAATGTGAAAAATAATGGATCAAGATGTCTAAACTTCGGATCTCAACAGAACTCTTTGAGTCCTGTTTTTTAAATAAGAGGAAATCCAAGTCAGAAGTGTGGGGGGAATCCAATTCGATCTAGCTTGAAGATTAAAAGATCATGATTTACAGAGTCAAATGCTTTACTGAAATCAGTATAAATGACATCTGTTTGCATTCTACTTAAGAATGTATCATTCACCAATGATGTCAATTCAAGCAGATTAGTCGTGGTAGACCGACTCTTAATAAAACCATGGTAAAATTATCGATTTACAGAGGTGCTGCAAAGTTGAAGTTACAATTTTTTCGAATAATTTTGGGATTGCAGAAAACTATGAACCTCTCTAATTCGATATATCGGATTTAGCTCCCTTTTTGTGAATTGGGATAATATATGATTCCTTCCAAAGACATGGAAAAACAGCGGAATCAAGAGATAAGTTAAAAAGTTTGAGTAGGGAAAGATGTAAAGAGCTCCAGCATTCTCTGAGTACACAACTTGGGATATTGTCGGGCCCAGGAGAATATGAAGATTTTAAAGTTTTCATTGCTGTAACTAGATCGTTATCGTTAATGATAGGAGCAAATAAAGAGTTAGAGGAAGAAATAGGATAAGGATAAGGGTAAGCGATATTGATAATGGAAGAAGTGTAAGTAGATTGAAAGAAATTTGCAAAAAGGTTAGCACTAGTAAAGTCGTCAATGGATTTCTCATTTTTAGAAAAAATGTAGGAGGCATAGACGAGCTGTTAAGCTTAGAATTTACAAATTTATAAAACAGTTAGGATCCCGCTCAAAGTGATTCCTGCAGCGCATAAGATACTCATTATAGCATTGAGAGTTAAGGAGAAGGAAGTTAGATTTAGCAATAGAATATTTATTTATATTTATATTATCTTTTCAATTGAGAAATTCAAAAATCGAATAAAAATATCGCAGAATTGAGATGTATTCAACCTTAGGGCAATGGGATCAAGAGCCACAGCATCGTAAATTGAAAGCCGGAGCCAACTGCAAATTGTGATAAGGGCGTTGAAATCGGGAGGCAAAGAAAGATACTGAGGAGGCGACCACCACCACCATGACAAGCTATAAAAACTGCACCCAGAAAGCAAAACACATTAGTAATTTTTTTTTTTTTTTATTTATTTATTTATTAATAAATCGACTAATTGCAGTCGATTAAAGGATTACAAAAGAATTAATATAATTATTATATAAATTAAATTAAAATCTAGAAATTAATTAAATTAAAATTTACAAGTAAGATTAAAATTGAATTCTGGGGTATTAAAATCAATCAATTTTTATGGTCCAACATTTGTTGCACAGGATTGGGAAAACCCAGGCAAAAAACCCAATCAGACCAGGAAAAAAGGCGAAAAAGAAATATAAAGATTGTTGAAAATACAATGAAAAAGAACATAATAGACAAAAGGATAGAAAGAAAGAGAGTAATAAAGTAAGATAACACATCACATGGACATACATAATAAACAATGTGACCGTGTGCCCCAATTTGATGGAACCGAGGATCCATAGTAGATGGAGCAGATGCGTCAATGTATCGCGCTTCAAGCCAAGCCATTGCTGTGGCGAAAATAATTAATAATTATAATGCAGATATCCGACATAGAACTACATCCGTTTCTACATTAAAAAAATATCAAAAATCAATCGAGTATTGAAAAATGAGAATCTCGAGATTTTGAGCGGATTCTCGGTAGGTATCCGGACTTTTTTAGTGATGTATTAAATTATAAAAAAGAAAAAGAAAAACAGAGAGAAAAGAGGACAATTCAGGAAAACACCAACCAAAAAAGAAGCAGTGTTGCCAAGGCAGCAACCACGTCAACCAATCAATGATTGGGGTTCTCCCGAAGATAGAATAGAAGAGCAGATTTTAGGTGTAAGAGAGAGAGTTCTAAAGAGATAACGTGATAAAATTCGTTGTAATTAGAGCACAGTACACGGAATCGATTGTGCAACGCATAGTCAGTTGTGCAATTAGATAAAAATAAGGGATAATAATTTCTTGTTAGTCTACGTGGAACATGAAAGTTAAGACGAGATAATAGAAAAGGAGAGCTAATGTCACCGATAATTAATTTATGAAGAAAAATAATACCAAGGATAGTTCTACGGTTAGTTAATGAATGGAGATCAATGAGTAAGAGCCTATCAGAGTACGGTGGAACACGGCGATCGGGATCCCAGTTTAACCCACGAAGGGCAAAGAGGAGGAATTGCTTCTGAATGGATTCAATACGAACTTGATGGATTCCATATTGAGGACTCCAAACACATGAACAATATTCTAGTATGGGACGAACTAGAGAAGTATAAAGGATTTTGGTAACAAAGGGATCATTAAACTCCTTGGACCAACGTTTAATGAATCCAAGAACACCCTTGGCTTTGTTAGTTATAGAGGAGATATGCAGAATGAAACTAAGTTTGGCATCAAAAAGTACACCAAGGTCTTCCACAGTCGTTATACGTTGCAAGGGTACATTGTCAAGCGTATACGTGACTAAGAGTGGAGTAATTCGACTAAAAGTCATAAACAAGCATTTAGAAATATTTAAATGCAACTTATTAGCCTGACACCAAAGATGCATGGAGTTACAGTCATCTTGCAGACAAATATATTTAGAAGGATCGTTGTAAGAAAGAATAAGTTTCACATCATCAGCATACATAAGGATGCGTGAGTGGGACAAAATAGAAGGCAGGTCATTAATAAATAATGTGAAAAATAATGGACCAAGATGACTACCTTGCGGCACACCCGAAGTAACAAATACGGGTTTAGAAATTTCGGATCTCAACAGAACTCTTTGGGTTCTGTTTTTTAAATAAGAGGAAATCCAAGTCAGAAGTGTGGGGGAATCCAATTCGATCTAGCTTGAAGATTAAAAGATCATGATTTACAGAGTCAAATGCTTTACTGAAATCAGTATAAATGACATCTGTTTGCATTCTATTTAGGAATGCATCATTCACCAATGATGTGAATTCAAGCAGATTAGTCGTGGTAGACCGACTCTTAATAAAGCCATGTTGAAAAGGGGAAATTATCGACTTACAGAGGTGCTGCAAAGTTAATGTTACAATTTTTTCGAATAATTTTGGGATTGCAGACAACTTTGCAATTCCTCTGTAATTCGATATATCGGATTTAGCTCCCTTTTTGTGAATTGGGATAATATATGATTCCTTCCAAAGACATGGAAAAACAGCGGAATCAAGAGATAAGTTAAAGAGTTTGAGTAGGGGAAGATGTAGAGAGCTCCAGCATTCTCTGAGTACGCAACTTGGGATATTGTCGGGCCAAGGAGAATATGAAGATTTTAAAGTTTTCATTGCTGTAGCTAGATCGTTATAAGTAATGATAGGACAAATAAAGAGTTAGAGGAAGAAATAGGATAAGGATAAGGGTAAGCGATATTGTTAATGGAAGAAGTGTAAGTAGATTGAAAGAAATTTGCAAAAAGGTTAGCACTAGTTAAGTCGTCAATGGATCCCTCATTCTTCATGAAAAATGTAGGACGCATAGACGAGTTTTTGCGCTTAGAATTTAAAAATTTATAAAACAGTTTAGGATCCCGCTCAAAGTGATTCCTGCAGCGCATAAGATACTCATTATAGCATTGAGAATTAAGGAGAAGGAAGTTAGATTTAGCAATAGAATATTTAGAAAAATCAATATTAGATCCAGAGAGTTTAAATTTTTTAAATAGTTTAGTTTTAATATTTTTTAAATTTGAAAGTCGACGTGTAAACCAGGGAGGCTTGGATGAAACAGGCAATACAACACTACTTGGAATGCAGATATCAAGAAGTGAGTTAATAGTGTCATAGAAGTGGGTTAGAGCAAAATTTATATCAACCGAATTGTATAGAGTAGACCAATCAGCTGAGGAGAGAAGTTGATTAAGCAAGGAAAAATTTCCCTTGCGAAAACAACGGCGGGTTTTTCTAATAGGTTTAGATATTGGTTTAGTCGACGTGGCAATTGATAGAGAAACTTCTACGGTAGGATGAAAGGAGTCTTCAGGAAATACTAAAGGACAAGATCTTGACACACTGGTAGAAGTGCAATCGATGACAAAAATAAGATCAAGCATTCTGTCAAGATTATTAGGAATCGAGTTTATTTGAAAAACGAAAGGTCATACAAGGAATCTAAAAAGTCACGTTGTGCAGAAGGCACAAGATAATTAGATTTCCTAAAGAGAGACCACTGGATATTAGGCAAATTGAAATCGCCTAAAACGACAAACATGTCTTTATCACGTACTAGTGTTGATATATATTCAATACGGCTTAAATGCTGCATATAAATAGAAATATCAGAACACGGAGGGATATAAGAGCACGTTATGAAAATGGAACATGATGGAAACGATACCTTAACGGCAACTATTTCCACATCAGGAGGTGAAACGGATAAAGTAATTGACTCGGACCGAAGGGAAGAATTAACTGCAATGAGTACCCCACCACCACGACGAGTTATTCTATCTTTTCTGTAGGATGTAAAGGCTTTAGAAAAAATTTCAGAATTTGAAATTGAGGAATTAAGCCATGTCTCAGAAAAAGCAATAATTTGAGACTCGTAGGAAGAACTTTGTAAAAATACATTTTTAAGCTTAGACACTAGACCTCTAACATTCTGATAACTGATATATAGTAAATCAGAAGAACGATCTAGTTTTTTGGAGGATTATTACTAATGGTTGCTTGCGAAAGAGAACCACTAGCTTGAAGACTGAAAGGCAACGGACGAGTGCAGAAATTTGGATCACAAATAAGTGAGAATGTGTCTGATGGAACGTTAATTTTGAAGGAGGCTATTTCCCTAGGTTCAGAGAAATTAAATTTAGATACTGATACATTGCTTGAAGATTTGCTGGCAATATAGGCAGCAATAGCTTCACATATAGTATCAGCTATAATACGTACACAGACACAATTTTGCTGTGATCTGGTAATTAATCTGAAATATTTCACTTAAAAAAATCTAAAAGTGCGATATTCGGAATCAAATAAATATTTTTCAACTTAGAATAAAAATAAATTATATATCAAAATAAATATTTGTACTATCGTACTATTGTTATATTTGTTCAATGTAAACTTAAGTAATCACGTCGATCGGCTACATTAATAAATAAATTGATTTTTTTTATATCAAATATATAATCTTTCATCAAATTTCACTGATGGCCTGATGGAGACAAATGTACATTTGCTAGTTAATTGCACCAAAGTGATCTGGTAGAAACACTATTTAATATACATACTTAATTTTGTTCAGTGTACAAACGAACCACATAGAAAATTTTACTTTTCACTGAGTTAGCAGGGCTGTCAGCCTTGCCACACTTATCGATAGGTTGAAGAAACGGCGTGTTTTTTTCGTTTTGCAATGAAAATCTCGAGCTTTAAGAAATCGTATAAAACATTAACATATTTTGCAACTAATTTTGACTATCATGAGCCCTACCAGTTGTTTGTAGATGCCACTTTCTGCCAGGCGGCTCTACAGGCTCTACCCCTGTACCTACGTTTAAATATGCTATTGTAATGGGAAAACTCCTTTATTTGCAGCACAAAGTTGGCATTGACTAACAGATTAGGAAATATTTCCAGTGCAATGTCAAGTTGCTAACCAAACAATGCATCATCCTCGCGGCTGAAGCACTGGGAGTGCCATTGTCGGGAGCTGCAACAATTGTTAAGAAATTCCATGTGCACAAATGCGGACATGAGTGCATACCTGTTGCGGCAGCGCAATGCATCAAGTCAATGGTAAAAGCTATTTGTTTTCTTCTGTAGGAGATGTCGAGATCCTCACCTTAGACTACTGCTCTAACCGAATGCCTGAGTGGAGAACTATATACATTTCATATAAACTAAACGATATATATATTTTCTTTAATTTGCAGACGAAGGAGAATCGCTATATAGTAGCTTCACAGAATCGAGTGCTACAGGAAAGTCTGCGTAAGGTACCTGGACGTTGTTTGTTGTACCTGCACAAAGCAACGCCTGTCCTGGAAACGCCATCGGATGCATCCAAGAAATGTGTACAAAAGCGCACGAGTTTTTAGTTTTTGAGCGTTCACTGTAACCCGTTTATCTAATATAATCGCATTGTGATAATGAATGCTAAAGTCTTTTCTCTTATGTAGATATGTAAATGTTTTATATAAAGAGTGTATATATATTTAGTTTATCTATAAGAAGTTGTATAAACTGTATAGAAACATGATGACAAGTGTATGAAAGAGACTGGAGCTTAGAGTTTACCTTCTCGAATTTTTTTCAAGGTTTTTTCGGTCATAAACTGTCCAAGAATTTTTGTGAGTGTAGCAATGCACAATAGGCCAACAAATTGACCGGAAAGAGACCGCAGAAGGTTAGATCCAATTATTGGCCAAAGTTACAGAAAAAAGCTCTGCACAACGCTCTGCGGTCAAACGCTTCTGATTCGCCGTGCTCTGACCCACTTTGCCGCCCTGTGAACCCGTAAAAGACTCCTGAAGAAATCCGTTGCAACGGGACCCGGTGCGAAGATGCTGACATCCAGCTTGCGTTGCTCCAGCTTTAGGGACATTAAGTAGGCATTCAGGGCATGCTTGGCGGCGCAATAGGTGGCAGAGAAAGGGACTGGATTGAAGCTAGCTATGCTGGAGGAGGCTGCAATATGACGTCTGCCGCCATTCTGCTCGATGAAGTAGCGCACCACCAGATTAGGCAGATGCACCACAGCAAAAACGTCCAGCTCTAATATTTCGCGATCCACCTGAAACTCTACGTTTGCCCAATTGGCGCGCTGCGAACGACCCGCATTGTTTACCAGCACATCCAAGTGTTCGAAATGATTCAGCACCTTGTAAAGGTGCATTTGATGCTTTAGGTCTAGCATATCCAAGGGCACTATCAGCACATCCTTCTGAGCTAAGAGACCACAGGCCGCTGTCAAGCACTCTGATAGCACTTGTTCCAGTGGCACCACACGGCATTTGTTGCCATTTCCCCTCTATTTCCTTTCGCTGTCCAAATTGTAGCTAATTCTGATATTAAAATTTCTCAGCACTTTATTTTCATGAGAACAGAACATTCCACTGGAGATGAAACACAGGAACAGAACTCATGGAAATTATGGGTCCCTGAACGTCTTAGAACAGATGTTATAAAACAAGCTCATTATGGTGTAATTTCTTCGCATTATGGAATTCAAAAAACAATCGAGAAATTACGTAGAAATCTTTTCTCGTCTGGTTTAGCCAAAGATGTGCGTGATTACATTCGAAATTGTGACACCTGTAAGGAAACCAAAGCTCCCAGTCTATGCTGGGCAAAGGATAAGCTTCTTTCTTTGTAGCATCATTTAACTTGCGTGCATGTAAGCAAAGACGCACCTTGTTGGGTTTCATAACCAGTCGCATTGGTGAACTCCAGGCACAGGACGAAGGCTGAATAATATCTAATTCTAACATACGATCTATCTCGGCGTACAACAGTTTCTCAACTGCTCGACTGACGGGATAAAAGCGTTGCTTTACTGGGGAGCGATTCCGATATCAATGTGATGTTGAATCATGGGTGTTCTACCTAATCCGTCAAGACAGTTAGGGAATGCATTTTTAACTACTTCTAGTTGTTGTTGTTGAACAGGAGTTAAGGTTACAAATTGGTTTCTTCAATTGCAGGACTGTTTTCTATTTCTCTCGTAGGCGATTTTATCGAACTTATCACATTAGGAGCTAAAGCGAAAATCTTCCAGAAATCTACACCTAGAATCAGACTCTGACTAATAGATTTGATAATATTCAGCTGAATGGATTTTTCAATTTCTTTGTAAATCATACTAACTGTAAGTACACCTATAAACTCATGAGCTTTTCCATCCGCAGTGCTCACATGAGATTTAATTGATTTAAATTCTGCCATATTTGAAAAGATCTCGAATGCTAATGTAATGTAGACCCAATGCAACTGACGCTTGCACCGGTGTCTAATAGACCATGTACAGAAAAGTTCAAAAAGGACACTTCTGCATAACAACGAAGATCATTGTTATTTTTAAATATTGTTGAAATTAATGCCTTCTGCATTGTTTCATTCTCTTAAAATAATTCTTACAACGTATTGAATTTCTAAAGCATAGTGGACTAATTTCATTCTAAATTCTAGTTCTAATATCTAAATAATTTCTAAGTCGTTCATGATAGGGGAGAAATGGTTTTTTATTTACTGGTCACATTTCATAATTTCCTGTTGGTTTTAAAATAGTTTCTGAACACGGTTCAGGTGATTGCGGAATCGATACTTTACTTTCTTTTACTTCTTTGGGGGTATCCTGTTGTTGTGGGATGCACCCTTCAATCATTTTTCCGACTTACGATGAAGGTATGTCGAACATTGTGGCTTATAAACATTAAGAGCACCACATCCGTAACAAAATATACGGCGCTGGGCTAAGCAATTTTCTCAGACGTGTCCCTGAACATCGCAATTCCTGCAAGTTACATTTTTACAAATGGCAGCGACATCACTTTCGATACTAAGCTCTATTGTTTGATCTACATCATTTTGTTTCTCTTCTATAGTGTATAATTGACGACAAGTTTGTGGTTTTGGTCTAACAAATTCTTCTGCACGATTCTCTAACTAAATTTTCATGCATCTGTACATACCTTCGTAGTTGTCCTACCGTGTGTACAGGCTGATACAGCAATTTGTGTTGCGCTTCTGGAAGCAGATTATTTTGTAGAATCTCAATCAATTCTTCCTAATCTATACGAATAGAAGACTTATCAAGCATCATAAAAATTCGAGAAAGATTCACCAACTTTCTGTTTACGAGAACGTATTTGTTCTTTGCTAGCAAACTCTGATCGGTAATCGCGATATTGGTGTCTTAATGCCAGAGAAAAGTCGTCCCAAGTGATGCGACTCACTTGCTTATGATAACGCCAAAGCCAATCTCGAGCTCTTCCGACAAACAAAATATGTAAATGTTAACATAGTGCATCGAAATGTCCTTCTAAAGTTTCATTCAGTACCTTCATTTCATTTCAGTACCTTCACTCGATACATAAATTCGTCTACACCTAACCCTTCAGCTGAACCATCAAAGAGCAAGTTTCATTTCTGCATTACTTCTGCAATTTTACTCGGCAGCACGGATGTACGACTTGCAGTTGAAATTGGAGCAGACATATTATTTATTTATTTATTATTATTTAATCGACTAATTGCAGTCGATTAAAGAATTACAAAAGATAAAAATAATTATTATATAAATTAAATTAAAATTTTAAAAATTAATTAAATTAAAATTTATAAGTAAGATTAAAATAGAATTACATTTAAGCCTTCTGGGGTATTAAATACAATCAATTTTTATGGTCCAACATTTGTTGCACAGGATTGGGAAAAACCCAGCCAAAAAACGCAATCAGACCAGGAAAAAGAAATATAAAGATTGTTGAAAGTAGAATGAAAATAGAACAGAATAGACAAAAGGATGGAAAGAAAGAGAGTAATAAAGTAAGATAAGGACAAATCAGGAAAACACCAACCAAAAAGAAGCAGTGTTGCCAAGGCAGCAACCACGTCAACCAATCAATGATTGGGGTTCTCCCGAAGATAGAACAGAACAGCAGATTTTAGGTGTAAGAGAGAGTTCTAAACAGATAACGTGATAAAATTTGATGTAATTGGAGCACAGTACACGGAGTTGATTGTGCAACGCATAGTCAGTTGTGCAATTAGATAAAAATAAGGGATAATAATTTCTTGTTAGTCTACGAGGAACATGAAAGTTAAGAAGAGATAATAGTGTCACCGATAATTAATTTATGAAGAAAAATAATACCAAGGATAGTTCTACGGTTAGTTAATGAGGGAGATCAATTAGTAAGAGCCTATCAGAGTACGGTGGAAGACGGCGATCGGGATCCCAGTTTAACCCACGAAGGGCAAAGAGGAGGAATTGCTTCTGAATGGATTCAATACGAACTTGATGGATTCCATATCGAGGACTCCAAACACATGAACAATATTCTAGTATGGGGCGAAACTAGAGAAGTATAAAGGATTTTGGTAACAAAAGGGTCACTAAACTCCTTGGACCAAAGTTCAATGAATCCAAGAACATCCTTGGCTATGTTAGTTATAGAGGACATAAACAGAATGAAACTAAGTTTGGCATCAAAATGTACACCAAGGTCTTCCACAGTCGTTATACGTTGCAAGGGTACATTGTCAAGCGTGTAAGTGACTAAGTGTAAAGTAAAAGTCATAAACAAGCATTTAAAAATAATTAAATGCAACTTATTAGCCTGACACCAAAGATGCATGGAGTTACACTCATCTTGCAGACAAATATATTTAGAAGGATCGTTGTAAGAAAGAATAAGTTTCACATCATCAGCTTACATAAGGATGCGTGAGTGGGACAAAATAGATGGCAGGTCATTAATAAATAATGTGATAATAATGGACCAAGATGACTACGGATTTAGAAATTTCGGATTTCAACAGAACTCTTTGGGTCCTGTGTTTTAAATAAGAGAAAATCCAAGTCAGAAGTGTGGGGCGGAATCCAATTCGATCTAGCTTGAAGATTAATATATCATGCTTTACAGAGTCAACTGCTCTACTGAAATCAGTATAAATGACATCTGTTTGCATTCTACTTAGGAATGCATCATTCACCAATGATGTGAATTCAAGCAGATTAGTCGTGGTAGACCGACTCTTAATAAATCCATATTGAAAAGGGGAAATTATCGATTTACAGAGGTGCTGCAAGTTGATGTTAAAATTTTTCGAATAATTTTGGGATTGCGGACAACTTTGCAATTCCTCTGTAATTCGATATTTCGGATTTAGCTCCCTTTTTGTGAATCGGGATAATATATGATTCCTTCCAAAGACATGGAATTACAGCGGAATCAAGATAAGTTAAAAAAGTTTGAGTAGGGGAAGATGTAAAGAGCTCCAGCATTCTCTGAGTACGCAATTTGGGATATTGTCGGGCCCAGGATAATATGAAGATTTTAAAGTTTTCATTGCTGTAACTAGATCGTTATCAGTAATGACTCCGGCAGTGCAAAAAAAGTACGAATACTAAGAGCTGCAGCACATGGCATGTCCACGTACCCGTCCTAACCATCAGCAGTCATCCAGCCAGCAAATGAGTAAAATGAAATTACATCTGTGATGCAAGAGTTGATGTTGGGATTTGGAGCTGCAGTTATTTGGCATGCATTACAATCGTGTAGAACGAACTTTTTCCGCCGGCAGTGTCGAGTGTAGTTTCACATGCATTTCAGTGGCAATCAGTGCGTGCGGCATTTGCCCCACGGCTCCATTGATGGTGGACTTAGCTCTAAGATACTTATACAGCACTCTGACAGCCGTCGCCTGGTCACCCGCAAGACTCTTCCCCTTTCTCTTCAATCTCTCTCTCACTCTCTCTCTCTGTGCTTCTTCTTCGATTGGTGTCCTAATCCAAAACTTATTTACTTCCGTACCAGCATCACTCTGGCTGCCGAAATGAAGCGCTGTCAAAGATTAGGCCCAAATGCAGTCCGTTCCGAAAGTTTCTTTGCACGTGGCCGGATAATTGAGTGTAATAGGTGCAAAAGACGGAATTTATAATAAGGTAGATACTCTACCGTCTGACTTTTCTTTGCCTGCTAAATACAGGATTATCAGACTCTTTGTCCCCACTAACCATAACAAGGAAAAGGGGCAGCAGCAGCTATTAAGACAGTTGTCTGATAAGCCCTTTGGGTAAGTACTTGAATGTTATTCTTATATAATTCCGGGCACAGGGCTAGACTTATTATTTCAGGCCATGACGGCTTGGCTCTATGCTAATTTGGCCAGCTGCTCCTGAACTCCGTTAAACCGAACTTTAATTATAGCTGGAAAATCGAATCAGATAGTAGACGGAAGCCAGTTCAATTTTTATTCAATTTTTATAGCTTCCATTTATCCGCTTAGACACCTTGAATGGAATTGAATTTTATTATATGGTTGGTGCCTGAAAATTGTTTGAATAGAATTCTTGTTTCATGCATTCAAAATTCTATTTTTTTGTTTCTTTCTCAATTGTCCAGGTGCCGGCTAACAAATTTTTGATATGCACAAAGCGCTGATTGCAGCCCATCTACACAGCAGTGCCGCTGCATTAACCCCAACTTGATGGCCGAAGCTTCTTTGTTAGCCAACAATTCAGAGAGAATTCAACAAAAAATGAACAAAAAAAATATGTACATATATCTCCCACAGGTAGAGGTAGAGGCAGAGCTGCTGGTTTTTATCCCTCACAGTTTTCACAACGTTCCTTAAGTTAGTCGCCCAAAAAACCGCACCATACCGGCCATATTAGAGGATTCAGCCAATGCCATATTGTTAAATAAACATACATATATATTATATATTTTATATAAATATATATAGTTATGTGATTGTATAAACATTATGGCACGATAAAAATGCAGTTATTGTCGGCAATTTTATTGACCATACAATAAAGCATTATTAATAATGGGTTTTGCTTTCTGCTTTTAGTGCGCTTCACTAAGCATTAAACATAATTTATGATACTCTGCAAAAATATAATTATTTTTATTAATGCCAGCCAGAATGCTGCTATACAGGTGATAGGATATGATATCCTGATGATATATGAGTTGTATATAGAAAACATGTCCGACTAGCCAACTGAAAAATAAATAAATCTTGCAATTCTATATGCAAAAAAAAGGACAGCTAAATTGACGGCTTGTTTTTCTGTCGCTTCATTTTAAAGCTAGGCTTAGCTTCTTCTCTTCGGTGTCAGATAGATATAATTATTCATCCAGCTGCCTTAATTCTATGATTCGATGTTGAGCCATAATTAAAGCCTGAAAATGGCCGGGGTTTTGTAGAGTTCAGCAACTAGTCGAATTTGCTTAGCACTGAGCCATGGCCTAAACCAACAAGTTTAGCCAAAGGACAACTGTCTTAGCAGCAGCAGTTCGGTTACATGGCCTGCACAT
Source organism: Drosophila repletoides (assembly GCA_018150835.1). Classification (NCBI taxonomy): domain Eukaryota; kingdom Metazoa; phylum Arthropoda; class Insecta; order Diptera; family Drosophilidae; genus Drosophila; species Drosophila repletoides. Next base: position 7,388 of record JAECWQ010000187.1, on the reverse strand, counting down.
CCTGTCAATCCATGTATACTTATGTGCATCCGGTATGGAAATGACGCCTATCGTCCATCTCTGCCCCGCTGCTACCAATGGCCCGCCTCTCTGACTGTCTGTGTGTTTATCTGTGTGCATAGTCGTTTGCTGGCATTCAACTGGAAGAAATTATTGTTATTCGAATTTATCTGATTTTCTTGATTTGCCAGAGCCATCATCAAGAAACTTGAGGGAACTGAATGCAGAAGGTTCGCTTGTGTTATTTATGGACGCTCACTCACTTATGCATAAATAAAATACAAAAAACAAACAAAGCGCCTGGTGCACGCTCGACAAATGCACAATAAAATGCAAAAATATTATTTTATTAACAATAATTAGTTAAATGCACTTAAATGCGTGCCGCAGTCACAGTTGCTGCATTTTTCGCTGCGCTTGCAACGTTGGCCTTGCCGCTGCTGCTGCTGTCGACAGGCGGAAAGGAGGAAAGGGCAGGGCCAGGGCGTGGATATGGATATGGGTTTGCATGAGGGAAACATGGTCATCTGCATATGCTTCAGCAGCATTGTAAGTAGTCATGTACATGGACAAGTGACCGGAAGGCAACACAGTAGCCGGTTGCCATTTGGCAGCTGCCTTCCCATCTGGATTCCAGCTGCGATTTATGCATATTTGTAAACCAGCTATTGAAAACGCCCCAAACAAGCGGCTAATTGACAATTGCAGCGCCTGCATTGCTTAAAAATTTGTCACTCTCCTCGCTCTTAATCAGCCATGGCATAGCTAATTGTGGCAGCAAAGTAGATACACTTTGTTGCTGCTGCTGCTGCAGTTGCTTGTTGTTGTTATGCTCGGACATTAGCATTGCTTGGTTAGTTTGTTGTTCAAGTTTTGTTGTCCAGGAACTCGCTTGGACATATGCGCCAAAGGAATATTACACATACTGCTGTTGTTGTCGCTGCATGGCCACTGACTTCTCATTTTGGGTTCTCAGAAGTACAACTACCTACAAATTTAATTCATTTGCCTGCAGCCATAAAAGCAGCAGTAGCTTTTCCTCCCATACTCCTACTTATATATATATATATGTACAGCATATATATATATATATATATATATATACAGCAACAATAACAACAACAATAACAATAACAATAGTAAAAGCAACAAATACCCCAAAAATAAGCAAAGTAAAAAGTGAAAATTTATTGCATAAAGCTGCTCTTTCAAAGAAACCAGAATGTGCTGCGCTGCGCTGGCAAATAAAGGAATTTCATTTATAAGTATACATATTTCTCTTTGAAATAGGAAGAAAACAACACAGAGAAAGCTACTGTCTTATAATAAAAATAGCTAAAATAAGAGCGTAATAATTAAGAAAGACTTTTTTTTTTAAGCTGCATAATACTGCAAGCTATAAAGGATCCTTCAATATAAATTTCCATTATAATGAAATAGGAGAGAGAGAGATAAGTGCCTAGTTCCAAATTTGGTTTTCTTCCATCAAAATTTAACATATTTATAAACCAGTAAGAAAATCGGGAACACAACTATAATTCTTTTGAATTCTTATCCTGGCTATGTCCTAAAAATCACACAGGAATTTCCTTAATGAAGCCCGCTTTTATCAATCTCTGGTCTTAGCCTGTTTCTATTTCTATCCCAAGTTGACTTGAATATTTCCAGAATTTATTCCTGAACTGAATCTTCTTAACAAATTGGCTTTTTTCCACCAGACAACTGAAACTCTAATGACATTATTGCTGCATTGTTTTGTGTTGAAATTGAGCGGTTATTTTGGAAAGAAAAATTTAGCCTTTGAGCCATTTTATGAGGTCGCTATAGTTTTTTTGGCTTATTGCAAGCAGATCAAGCTGAATGCTGAAATTGTGCATTAGTATCAGTAGGGACTCTATAAAAATAAAACTTTATATGCTAAGAGTTCTACAGGACACAGCAAACCCACCCCACCCCGAAAGAGCTAGGGAATTAAAGGGTCCCGACCCCGCTGTGACACCGTCGACTCCCGGTATTAACACTCAAAGATGGATAATCTTTGAGCAATAATGTTGTTTGCGTGAATGTTATCTGAGTGTCTGACTCCCATTCGTGGGCCCCGATTACATAAGCGTCTGACTCCTACACGAGGGCATCTACATTTAGTTACATTTTACTGCATCAATTTTTTGTTAATACTAGCGCTGGTTTGCTAAATAAGTTTTTGGCGACCAACGTGAAGCGAAGGTTACAAGAAAAGATAGAATAACTCGTCGTGGTGGTGGGGTACTCATTGCAGTTAATTCTTCCCTTCGGTCCGAGTCAAATACTTTATCCGTTCCCACTCCCGATGTGGAAATAGTTGCCGTTAAGGTATCGTTTCCATCATATTCCATTTTCATAACACGCTCTTATAACCCTCCGTATTAAATAAATACCAACACTCGTACGTAATTTGCCAGTAGTCTCTCTTTATCATATCTAATTATCTTATGCCTTCTGCACAACATGACTTTTTAGATTCCCTGAATATTCCTAATAATCTTGACAGAATACTTGAAATTATTTTTGTCAATGATTGCACTTCTACCAGTGTGTCAAGATCTTGTCCATTAGTATTTCCTGAAGACTCATTTCATCCTACCTTAGAAATCACTCTATCAATTGCCACGTCGACTAAACCTGTATACCTGTTAGTAAAACCCGCCGTTGTTTTCGCAAGGGAAATTTTTCCTTGCTTAATCAACTTATTTCCTTAACTGATTGGTCTACTTTATACAATTCGGCTTATAAACTCACTTCTTGATATTTGTATTTCAAGTAGTGTTGTATTGCCTGTTTCATCCAAGCCTCCCTGGTTTACATGTCGACTTTCAAATTTAAAAAATATTAAAACTAAACTATTTAAAAATTTTAAACTCTCTGGATCTAATATTGATTTTTCAAAATATTCTATTGCTAAATCTAACTTCCTTCTCCTTAACTCTCAATGCTATAATGAGTATCTTATGCGCTGCAGGAATCACTTTGAGCGGGATCCTAAACTGTTTTATAAATTTTTAAATTCTAAGCGCAAAAACTCGTCTATGCGTCCTACATTTTTCATGAAGAATGAGGGATCCATTGACGACTTAACTAGTGCTAACCTTTTTGCAAATTTCTTTCAATCTACTTACACTTCTTCCATTAACAATATCGCTTACCCTTATCCTTATCCTATTTCTTCCTCTAACTCTTTATTTGCTCCTATCATTACTTATAACGATCTAGCTACAGCAATGAAAACTTTAAAATCTTCATATTCTCCTGGGCCCGACAATATCCCAAGTTGCGTACTCAGAGAATGCTGGAGCTCTTTACATCTTCCCTTTTTAACTTTAACTTTTTAACTTATCCCTTGATTCCGCTGTTATTGCTGTCTTTGGCAGGAATCATATATTATCCCAATTCACAAAAAGGGAGCTAAATCCGATATATCAAATTACAGAGGAATTTCAAAGTTCAAAGGTATCATTTATACAGATTTCAGTAAAGCATTTGACTATATGCTGATGATGAGAAACTTATTCTTTCTTACAACGAACTTTCTAACTATATTTGTCTGCAAGATGACTGTAACTCCATGCATCTTTGGTGTCAGGCTAATAAGTTGCATTTAAATATTTTTAAATGCTTGTTTATGACTTTTAGTCGAATTACTCCACACTTAGTCACGTATACGCTTGACAATGTACCCTTGCAACGTATAACGACTGTGGAAGACCTTGGTGTACTTTTTGATGCTAAACTTAGTTTCATTCTGCATATCTCCTTTATAACTAACAATGCCAAGGGTGTTCTTGTATTCATTAATCGTTGGTCCAAGGAATTTTATGACTCCTTTGTTACCAAAATACTTTATACTTCTCTAGTTCGCCCCATGCTAGAATATTGTTCATGTGTTTGGAGTCCTCAATATGTAATCCATCAAGTTCGTATTGAATCCATTCAGAAGCAATTCCTCCTCTTTGCCCTTCGTGGTTTAAACTGGGATCCCGATCGCCGTCTTCAACCGTACTCTGATAGGCTCTTACTAATTGATCTCCCTTCATTATCTAACCGTAGAACTATTCTTGGTATTATTTTCTTCATAAATTAATTATCGGTGACAATAGCTCTCCTTTTCTATTATTTCGACTTAACTTTCATGTTCCTCGTAGACTAACAAGAAATTATTATCCCTTATTTTTATCTAATTGCACAACTGACCCTGCGTTGCACAATCGATTCCGTGTGCTGTGCTCCAATTACAACAAATTTTATCACGTTATCTCTTCAGAACTCTCTCTCGTAAACCTAAAATCTGCTCTTCTGTTTTATCTTCGGGCAAACCCCTATCATTGATGGTTGACGTGGTTGCTGCCTTGGCAACACTGCTTATTTTTTGGTTGGTGTTTTCCTAAATTGTCCTTATCTTACTTTATTACTCTCTTACTTTCTATCAGTCTTTCTATTATTCGATTTTCCTTCTGTTTATCATTATATTTCTTTTTCGCCTTCTTTCCTGAGTGAGTTATTTTGCCTGGATTTTCAGCAATCCTATGGACTATAAAAAAAATATTAATTTGTATTGAACAGGATAGTCCGACAACATAGGGAGCCCATCACCAAATACAGCTTGGTGTCGGACGGGTGAAGTGTGTCTTCCTGTTCTCCCGTGGGAAGGCTTACAAGTTGATAGATTTAGTAATATTATTCGTTAATCGTTTTCATAGAGTTGAATAGTAGACCATGTCTACTGTTCGTCTGCTCCTGAACTTGAACAATATATTTTACTTCATTCTCAGTTTGACAGTCGTACAAGCAAGAACACTAATATATTCAAATAATTTTAAAAGGTAAATTTTTCACTGGTTCTTGGTTCTTCACTGGACCTGGCACCATGGACTCAATGGACTTCGAAGATTCTCTTACTTCCCCCTTTTTCAGTTTGGCTTTCTGGAGACTTGGTGCCTATGAAAGTCCGAGGAGAATCTGCTTCTGGGAGTTTTCTCTTTTCTCGAAATCCTCTTTGTAGCTAAGATCATGTTTCGATGGTTTGCAAAAGCTACGCTTTGATATTAAGCAAGCCTCTGCTAACACCACCCGCCCAAGACACTGCATGGGAAATTAAATATATTCATAGCTGCTACATTCACGAAAGTGATACCAATTTCACTTTTCCCCATCGGACCATTAAAAGTGTACCACTCTTTCGGTTCATTAACCACCCGTACATCCTGGGACACGGCCCATTCGGCTAGTACCTCACCCCGCGAGTAGTTCGAATATCCGGATGCTTGTCCAGATATCTTACTAAACCACAAAGCGGGCGAAGCATTCGCATCTAAACCAAGGATGCCTGGTATGCTACTAACCAGAAGTAGCTATATACACACACTCCATAGTCAGTTGAATTTACTAAAGTGCATTCAATACTGACATCATTCACAACAATAGCCGTATTAGCCCTACTATCAGGAAAAACCCGCATACTATCGTGCAAGCCACGTACACAACCATTGGTTGTGTAGGGTTCCTGTAGTAAGGCAATGTAGCTACCCCTCACACATAACTGCACCAATGCCACACATCACAGAGTACGATCTCTGACAGTTTACTTGAAGGATCTTGCTAGCCATATTAATGTTTAGTAATTAGCACGCGCAAAAATCGCACTGTACATTGGACATACCAAGGACATCATAAGATGATCCGACGGCTTTCCCTTGACCGCACAATTTCTGCAGTTCAATGCATTGCTGCGAAGCCCCGACAACGGAAGCAACCCATAACCGGTTCAAAATCCTTTACTCTAAAGGAAAACCATTTAATGTAACTGCGTCCGACATCCAAGAGGTCTTGCATGGCCAGGCCAGAACCCTCCAGGACAACATTCACTGATCTATCAGCATTTACAACCCAGGGCCGGCTTGGCATACGGACACCTTTCTTAAAGACTTCAAGGGACATAGACTCCTTGAGGTTCATCTCATACAAATCATTCATGAACTCGTCAGGAGTGATCTGCGAGTGAACGCAATGCACGACAACCTTTGGTCCTAACTTGTCATTTACTCTCACTTTCAACCTCGCCGAACTTCGTGTTCTCCACTATCTTTTTCCGCTCTGCTACGGAAGGGGTACGGATAATTGCGCCTGCATCCCGTAGAGGTTTAACCTCATGGACTCGCACACCCAGAGTAGGACCTACTTCCTTCATTACTTTCTCAACTACGTCCTTTGCGGTACCACCTGCAGCCTTGCTGCGGACAACCAGGGACCAGGTCTCAACAGGACGAGGTATCTCCAAGATAGATGGCATTGCTAACGTGGAACTCCCTTTGCGTGTGTCAACCGGTGGAAACGGCATCTGTTTGCTCTGAACATGTTTAGCATGTTCTCCGGTCAACAGACGGGTCTTCAGGTGCTCGTTCTCCGCAATAAGCGAGAATAACAACACCTCGTACTCAGTGGTGTAGAAGGTGTCTATAAGGCTATAAACCAAAGAGCCAGAGACATTCGCCCCCATCGCGACATTCAGAATATTTTCTGAGATACCCTTCATCTTCTCTACTGAGCTCCCCTTACGCTTCACTGGTCCCTTTTTATTCTCTGAATCAACAACCGAATCAAGTTCTGTTTCTGACATTTTAGGTATTTTAGGTAATTTCGATCTAGAAGGAACTGTCCTTTTCATACCAGAACGACATCCATTACAACAGCCACCTTCTAAATCACCACTATTCACACTCATAACAAATAAACAAAAATAAAATCAAGCTCTTACATACTGAGCAGACTGTCAAAAATAAATTCAAAACAAAATAAAAACTAAAAATTCAACAAAATCACAAAAATTAATAAAACTTTATTCAGGTCCTTGAAGAGAATGTAAGTAGACAACTTTCCTTGATCCTTCTAAATCACCACTATTCACACTCATAACAAATAAACAAAAATAAAATCAACAGTATGTAAGAGCAGACTGTCAAAAATAAATTCAAAACAAAATAAAAACTAAAAATTCAACAAAATCACAAAAATTAATAAAACTTTATTCAGGTCCTTGAAGAGAATGTAAGTAGACAACTTTCCTTGAACTTTCCTTGATCCTTGGCAAGTAAAGAATATCCAGAAAGGAACGCAATAAACATCAATCAATCAATGGTAAACTCCAATCTGTAAAGAAAGGTTGATAAACACAGATACGCAATAAGCAAGTTTGATTCCAGCACAAGTTCTTCTTATTAATATTTTAAAACTTTTGAAAAATTCAAACACACAAAAACACGTCTGATCACAACGAAGCAAACTGCACCTTAGGTGACATGAAAGTCAGTTGTGTTTACGTGATCTCCAACCATAATGGTTTTAATTTCTCGGTGCCA
>JAECWQ010000185.1:0-91714 GCA_018150835.1 Drosophila repletoides | reverse complement strand
ATAATATATTAAGATCGAACTTCTTTATTATATAAGAATGCTATAGCAACAATCGGTTGAAATAAATACAATTTTAAGGAAATTATTAATATCAAACTTCTATTAGTATACCGATGAGGGCCAGAGAGATTTGCTCACAATAATATTGAAATCAGACATCTTCATTATATAAGATTGCTATAGCAACAATCGGTTGAAATAAATACAATGTTTAAGGAAATAATTAATATCAAACTTCTATTAGTATACCGATGAAATAGAAAGATTTGCTCACAATAATATATTAAATTTTGACTTCTTTATTATATAAGAATGCTATAGCAACAATCGGTTGAAATAAATAAAAAATTTAAGAGAAGTGAGTTTTTTCAGACTTCTATTAGAATATCGATGAAATAGAAAGAGGTACTCACAATAATATATTAGAATCAGGCATCTTTATTATATAAGTTTACTATAGCAACAATCGGTTAGAAAATTAATACAATATTTAAAAGGAAATAATTAATATCAAACTGAAATTAGTATACCGATGAAATAGAAAGATTTAATTACAATAATATATTAAGATCAGACTTCTTTAAGTATTATATAAAGAATGCTATAGCAACAATCGGTTGAAATAAAAACATTTCTAAATTTGATTATTAAGATCAAATTTCTATTAGTATACTGATGAAAATAGAAAAAATTGCTCACAATAAATTTGAAAGATCAGACATATTTTTTTGATGAAGATGCTATACCTTAACAATCAGTTGACAGGAAAACATTTCTTATGGAAAATTATTAACATCAAACTTCTATTAGTATACCGATGAAATAGAAGGTATTTTTTACAATAAATTTGAAACATCAGACATCTTTATTACAAAAGGAATGCTATAGCAAGATTCGTTTGAAATACAACAAAGAAAAAGGAAATAATTAATTTCAAACTTCTATTAGTATCTTGAGAATTAGAAAGAATTGCTTACAATAATATATTAAAGATCAGACTTCTCTTTATTATATAAGAATGCTATGGCAATAATCGGTTGAAATAAATACAATTTTAAGGGAAATTATTAAGGTCAGACTTCTATTAGAATATCGATGAAATAGTAAAAAATGCTCACAATAAATTTGAAAGATCAGACATGTTTATTATATAAGAATGCTATAGCAACAATCGGTTGAAATAAACACAATGATTAAAGGAAATAATTAATATCAAACTTCCTATTAGTATACCGATGAAATAGAAGGAATTGCTCACAAAATATCTTAAGATCAGACTTCTTTATTATATAAGAATGCTATAGCAACAATCCGGTTGAAATAAATACAATTTTGAAGGGAAATTATTAAGGTCAGACTTCTATTAGAATATCGATGAAATAGAAAGAATTGCTCTAATAAATTTGAATTAGTTATGTTTATTATAAAGAATGCTATAGCAACACCAAATCGGTTCAAATAAAAACATTTCTTATGCAGAAATTATTAAGATCAAACTTCTATTAGTATACCGATGGAAATAGAAAGAATTGCTCACAAGAGTATATTATTAAGATCAGACTTCTTTATTATATACGAATGCTATAACACCCAACAAATCAGTTGAAATAAATACAATTTTTTTTTGAAATTATTAAGGTCAGACTTCTGAGAATATCGATGAAAGAGAAAGAATTGCTCACAATAAATTTGAAAGATCAGACATGTTTGTTGTATATAAGAATGATAGCAACAATCTGTTGAAATAAAAAACACCATTTCTTATGAAATTATTAGATCAAACTTCTATTTGTATACTTGATAAAATAAGAAAGAATTGCTCACAATAAATTTGAAAGATCAGACATCTTTATTATATAAGAATGCTATAACAACAATCGGTTTTAGTAAATACAATGTTTAAGGGAAGTAATTAATATCAAGCTTCTACAATGGTATACCTTTTAAATTGAAATAAACAATAATATATTGAGATCAGACTTCTTTATTATAGCAAGAATGCTATAACAACAATCGGTTGAAATAAATACAATTTTTAGGGAAATTATTAAGATCAGACTACTATTAGTATACCGATAAAATAGAAAGAATTGCTCACAATAAATTTGAAAGATCAGACTTCTTTCTTATCTAATTTTTCTATAGCAAACATTCGATTTGAAATAAAATCATTTCTTATGGGAAATTATTAAGATCAAATTTCTATTAGTATACCGATGAAATAGAAAGAATTGCTCCCCCTAATACATTTGAAGATCCGAGCTTCTTTATTATAGAAGAATACTATAGCAACAATCGGTTGAAATAAATACAATGTTGAAGGGGAAATAATTAATATCAAACTTCTATTTGAATAACGATGGAAATAGAAAAGATTTACTCACAATAATATATTAGGATCAGACATCTTCGTTATATAAGAATGCTATAGCAACAATGGGTTGAAATAAAAACAATGTTCTTAAGGGAAATAATTAAGATCAAACTTCTATTAGTATACCGATGAAATAGAAAGAATATACTATTAGTAATATATTGAGATCAGACTTCTTTATTATATATAAAGATGCTATAGGAACAATCGGTTGAAATAAATACAATTTTGAAGGAAATAATTAAGGTCAGACTTCTATTAGAATATCGATGAAAAGAAAGAATTGCTCACAATAAATTTGAAAGATCAGACATGTTTTATCATAAAAAGAGATGCTATAGCAACAATCGGTTGAAATAAAAACATTGCTTAAGGGGAAATAATTAAGATTAGAGACTTCTATTAGTATACCGATGAAATAGAAAGAATTGCTCACAAAATTATATTAAGATCAGACTTCTTTATTATATAAGAATGCTATAGCAACAATCGGTTGAAATAAATACAATTTTGAAGGGAAATTATTAAGGTCAGACTTCTATTAGAATATCGATGAAATAGAAAGAATTGCTCAAAATAAACTTGAAAGATCAGACATGTTTATTATATAAGAATACTATAGCAACAATCGGTTGAAGAAATAAAAAAATGTCTTAAGGGAAATAATTAAGATCAAACTTCTATTAGTATACCGATGAAATAGAAAGAATCGCTCACAATAGTATATTGAAAGATCAGACTGCTTTGTTATATAAGAATGCTATAGCAACAATCGGTTGAAATAAATACAATTTTAAGGGAAATTATTAATATCAGACTTCACCATAAGTAGGCGGAAGAAATAGAAAGAATTGCTCACAATAAATATTAAGATCAGAAATCTTCATTATATAAGAATGCAATAACAACAATCGGTTGAAATAAAAACAATGTTTAAGGAAATGAGTGAGGATCAAACTTCTATTAAAGCGATGAAATAGAAAGAATTGCTCACAATAAATTTAAAAGATCGGACATATTTATTATATAGCAACAATTGGTTGAAATAAAAACATTACTAATGGGAGGAAAATATTAGGATCATACTACTATTGTACACCGATCGATAGAAGGATTGCTCACAATACATTTGAAAGATCAGACTTCTTTATTATGTAGCAAACATTCGGTTGAAATAAAATCATTTCTTATGGGAAATTATTAAGATCCAATTTCTATTAGTATACCGATGAAATAGAAGAATTGCTCGCAATAAATTTAAGGATCAGACATCTTTGTTATATAAGATTGCTATAGCAACAATCGGTTTGAAAGTAATACAATGTTTAAGGAAAATAATTAATATCAAACTTCTATTAGTATACCGATGAAATAAGAAAGATTTGCTCACAATAATATATTAAGATCGGACATCTTTATTATATAAGAATGCTATAGCAACAATCGGTTGAAATAAAACATTTCTTATGGGAAATTATTAAGGTCAGACTTCTATTAGAATATCGATGAAATAGAAAGAAATGGTCATAATAATATATTAAGATCACACATCTTTATTATATAAGAATGCTATAGCAACAATCGGTTGAAATAAATACAATTTTTAAGGAAATTAAAATAATGTCAACTTCTATTAGTATACCGATGAAATAGAAAGATTTGCTCACAATAATACCTTAAGATCAGACTTCTCTATTATATAAGATAAAAAAAAACAATCGGTTGAAATAAATGTCTACTAATTTTAAAGAAATTATGGAGTCAGACTTCCTATTAGAATGTGATAGGTGAAAAGAAAGAATTGCTCGTAATAAATTTTAAGATCAGACTTCTTTATCATATAAGAATGCTATAGCAACAATCGGTTGAAATAAAAACATTTCTTATGAAATTATTAAGATCAAACTTCTTAGTATACCGATTAAATAGAAAGAATTGCTCACAATAAATATATGAGAAGATCAGACATATTTATTAATAAAGAATGCTATAGCAACAATCGGTTGAAGGAAAAACAATTCTTATGGGAAATAATTAAGGTCAGACTTCTATTAGAATACCGATGAAATAGAAAGAATTGATCACAATAATATATATAAAGATCAAGACATTTTATTATATAAGAATGCTATAGCAACAATCGGTTGAAATAAATACAATGTTTAAGGGAAATAATTAAGGTCAAGACTTCTATTAGAATACCGATGAAATAGGAAAGAATTTACTCCACAATAATATATTAAGAACAGACTTCTTTATTATATAAAAATAAGATAGCAACAATCGGTTGAAATAAATACAATGCTTAAGGAAAATTATCTAAGATAGGACAATTTAGGAAAACACCAACCAAAAAATAAGCAGTGTTGCCAAGGCAGCAACCACGTCAACCATCAATGATTGGGGTTTTCCCGAAGATAGAACAGAAGAGCAGATTTTACGAGAGAGAGTTCAAAAGAGATAACGTGATAAAATTTGCTGTAATTGAAGCACAGCACACGGAATCGATTGTGCAACGCATAGTCAGTTGTGCAATTAGATAAAAATAAGGGATAATAATTTCTTGTTAGTCTACGACGAGCATGAAAGAAATATGAAAGGAGCTAATGTCACCGATAATTAATTTATGAAGAAAAATAATACCTAGGATAGTTCTACGGTTAGGGAGATCAATTAGTAAGAGCCTATCAGAGTACGGTTGAAGACGGCGATCGGGATCCTAGTTTAAACCACGAAGGGCAAAGAGGAGGAATTGCTTCTGAATGGATTCAATACGAACTTGATGGATTAAATATTGAGGACTCCAAACACATGAACAATATTCTAGTTTGGGGCGAACTAGAGAAGTATAAAGTATTTTGGTAACAAAGGGGTCATTAAAATCCTTGGACCAACGATTAATGAATCCAAGAACACCATTGGCATTGTTAGTTATAAAGGAGATATGCAGAATGAAACTAAGTTTGGCATCAAAAAGTACAACAAGGTCTTCCACAGTCGTTATACGTTGCAAGGTTACATTGTCAAGCGTATACGTGACTAAGTGTGGAGTAATTCGACTAAAAGTCATAAACAAGCATTTAGAAATATTTAATTGCAACTTATTAGCCTGTCACCAAAGATGCATGGACTTACAGTCATCTTGAAGACAAATATAGTTAGAAAGTTCGTTGTAAGAAATTATAAGTTTCACATCATCAGCATATACACTCATGGACAGAATAATAGGTGTGTTTTTTTTTTTTTTAACTTGGTATTTCTAATTCTTATCTTCTCTAATCTCAACAAATCCAACTTTTTTTAAGACATATATTAATTGTCTTTAAACAAAAAGTAAAAAAGTTTCATAAAACCTTTAATATACAAATAAATTAAATATTTCCTTAAATCCGCAAATTTTGGCTGGACACAATAATAGGTGTAAGAAGCAAAACATTAACATGTAGTTTATAAATACAATTATTTGGTTGCAGAAAGTAAGGTATTAGGTAAATATACCTAAATGGATACTTAATTACCATTAAAATTGTATTAGATGGGCCGTGGGCGTCACTGCAGTGCGGAGGAGGGAAGGCTCATTCGACGACTCCGAGATGAAGGAAAAACGTATAAATCCATTGCCATGTTAATGAAACGTTCTCAAAACTTCGTAACCAATGCCTTAAAACCGGAAAAAATAGGTCAAACTCGGGGAGCACCTAGAAAATCATCATATAAGACCGACGATCGCATTTTTCAGTAGGCTGAACGCGTCTTCCAGGACGATTCCCAATGAAATTGGGAATATTGTGTCATCACGGACCTTTCAAGGACGATTGGCAATAGCAAACCTACTAGGTAAAATTGCCCGCAGGGTTCCTTTGCTTCGATTGGCAAATTTACAGATGGGCCAAAAATTTGCATTAGATCGTAGAACCTGGTGCGGACCAGAGGGTGAGAAAAAATGGCGTAATATTTTCTGGGTGACGAAACCAAAAGAAATTTATTTGGACTTGATGCTAAAAGGAATGTTTGTCGTCGGAAAGGCAAGAATTTGATCCCAAGTACACACAAAAACTGTGACACATGGAGGTGGTAGCCTAATGGTATGGGGCTGCTTTTCATGGTATGGTGTTGGTCGGGCTCATCATATTGTCGGAATAATGGGCAGATTCGAATACAAAGATCTATTGGAGACGGTGAGGCTACCATATGCCCAGGATAATATGCCACTTTTATGGAAGTTCCAGCAGGATAATGACCCGAAACACGCCTCTCGAGTAGTAAAGGATCGGTTCCGAGAGGAAAATGTGGGTGTTTTTGGGTGGCCAAGTCAATCCCCGGACCTCAATCCCATTGAGACTCTCTGCGGTGAACTCAAAGAGGTCGGAAGGACTTTTTGTCAAAATAAAATAATCCTTAAGGATATTTTCCAAGAAACATGGTATAACATTCCAATGGGACCTATCGCAAGTTTATATCCTCCATGCCAAGGCGAATGGAGAAAGTTTTGCATAATAATAGCGGATATACCGCCAGATACTTAGTTTAATATAAAACAAGACCAAACATAGTGAAATATTGATTTAATTTAAACATTTATCCTCACTACACCTATTATTGTGACCAGCTAAAATTGGTGGATTTAAGGAAATATTTAATTTATTTGTATATTAAAGGTTTTGTGAAACAGTTTTTACTTTTTGTTTAAAGACAATTAATATAAGTCTTAAAAAAGTTAGATTTGTTGAGATTAGAGAAGATAGGAATTAGAAATACCAAGTTAAAAAAAAAAAAAAAAACACACCTATTATTCTGTCCATGAGTGTATAAGGATGCGTGAGTAGGACAAAATAGAAGGCAGGTCATTAATAAATAATGTGAAGAATAATGGACCAAGATAACTACCTTGCGGCACACCCGAAGTAACAAATACGGGTTTAGAAATTTCTCAATAGAACTCTTTGGGTCCTGTTTTTTAAATAAGAGGAAGTCCAAGTCAGAAGTGAGGGGCGGAATCCAATTTGATCTAGCTTGAAGATTAAAAGATCATGATTTACAGAGTCAAATGCTATACTGAAATCAGTATAAATGATACCTGTTTTGTCACCAATGATGTGAATTCGAGCAGATTAGTCGTGGTAGACCGACTCTTAATAAAGCCATGTTGAAAAGGGGAAATTATCGATTTACAGAGGTGCTACAAAGTTAATGCTAAAATTTTTTTCAACTTGGGATATTGTCGGGCCCAGGAGAATATGAAGATTTTAAAGTTTTCATTGCTGTAACTAGATCGTTATCAGTAATGATAGGAGCAAATAAAGAGTTAGAGGAAGAAATAGGATAAGGATAAGGGTAAGCGATATTGTTAATGGAAGAAGTGTAAGTAGATTGAAAGAAATTTGCAAAAAGGTTAGCACTAGTTAAATCATCAATGGATCCCTCATTCTTCAGGAAAAATGTAGGACGCATAGACGAGCTTTTGCGCTTAGAATTTAAAAATTTATAAAACAGTTTAGGATCCCGCTCAAAGTGATTCCTGCAGCGCATAAGATACTCATTATAGCATTGAGAGTAAGGAGAAGGAAGTTAGATTTAGCAGTAGAATATTTAGAAGTCAAGATTAGATCCAGAGAGAGATTTTTAAACAGTTTAGTTTTAATATTTTTTAAATTTGAAGGTCGACGTGTAAACCAGGGAGGATGAAACAGGCAATAGAACACTACTTGGAATATAGATATCAAGAAGTGAGTTAATAGTGTCATAGTAGTGGGTTAGACCAAAATTTTTATTAATCGAATTGTATAGAGTAGACCAATCAGTTGAGGAAAGAAGTTGATTAGGCAAGGAAAAATTTCCCTTGCGAAAACAACAGTGGGTTTTACTAATAGGTTTGTATACTGGATATTTCCACATCAGGAGCGGAAACGGATAAAGAACGGAAAAATTAACTGCATTGAGTACCCCACCACCACGACGAGTTGTTCTTTTTTTCTGTAGGATGTAAAGATAGTAGAAAAAATGTCAGAATTTGAAATTGAGAAATTAAGCCATTTCTCAAAAAAAGCAATAATTTGAGACTCGAAGGAAGAACTTTGTAAAAATACATTTTTTATGTTAAGACACTAGACCTCTAACATTCCGATAACTGATATGTAGTAAGTCAGAAGATCGATCTAGTTATGGAGCCTTCTAATCGCTGCTGGATCAGATAAGTATATCATAGAGCCCCATAAGAATAACACAGTGTATCGCATATTAGACAAGGAGCAGTCAAAATTAAAATAAAAAAAACCATCAACTTTTTCAGCGGCTATTTATCCCAATCCCTTATTCTGGGCACTTTTCATATTAATAAAAATGACCGAATTTTAATAGTATATTGTATTATTAATCAACAATCGAACAAATGATTTTGTAGCATTAAAAAACTTTTTTTTAAGCACAAACAATTTGAGTGTTCCGGTTGCCCTGTGCTTTCCTTGATGGGAAGAGCATTTATCTCGGATGCATGGACGCGGGCTTACGCCCTAAGGGAATGCCTTTTGAATAACTTGTCATATTAGCGTTTTCGTTTCCATATCCTTTCAGATGAGTTCAGTTGAGTTGAGCTGAACTGAGTTGAGTTGAGTTGAGTGGAGTTCAGTTCGGTGGGGTACAGTGCGTCGCTGTGTCCATGCGTGGGTATTTGTCAAAAGGATTTTGTAGTGATTTAGCTACCGGCCCAAATTACTGTTGAATTCAGCCTGAGCCTGAGTTGCAAATTAGCTGCAAAATTGTTTGCCAAAGCCGCAACAAATATATATATATGTATATAAATATATATATATATATATCTGTACTGTCTGTATAAAGGCAAACAAATTCAGTCAATAATTTGACTCTGCCACATTCTACGGTCTTGCATAATAAATAAACGCCATGAAATACGCGTCTTAACACGCAATGCACAGCACAAAAAAAAGGACTCTTTGTCTTTCAGTGTATATGCATGTGTATGTGTTTGTGTGTGAGAGAGAGAGAGAGAGAGAGAGTGAGTGTGTATGCGCCATATGACACCACCTTGACTCATTAATTACGCACTGGCATTTTTATTTTCATTCATTGTGAGTTATTGACAGAGACACAAACACACACATATGGAATTGTGGTGAACGAGACAAGCCGCAAATGAAACGTGTGCTTCGTCCTCAGCTGCTGCTTATTTGCAGAGTTGCCGCAGCTTCATCTGTTTGCCGCTGGCCTTCAATTCAATTGGTAATTGGAATAAAAGGGTATCACAATTTCAGCATTCAGCTTGATCTGCTTACAATAAGCCAAAAAAAACATTAGTGGCCTCATAAAATGGCTCAAAGACTAAACTTTTCTTTCCAAAATAACCACTCAATTTCAACACAAAACAATACAGCAATAATGTCATTAGAGTTTCAGTTGTCTGGTGGAAAAAATGCCAATCTGTTAAGAAGATTCAGTTCAGGAATAAATTCTATATATTTTCAAGTCAACTTGGGATAGAAATAGAAACAGGCTAAGACCAGCAGAATTCTGAGATTGATAAAGGGGGCTTCAATATGGAAATTCCTGTGTGATTTGTAGGACATAGCCAGGATAAGAATTCAAAAAAGGAATTATAGTTGTGTTCCCGCTTTTCTTTGTGGTTTATAAATATGTTAAATTTTGATGGAAGAAACCCAAATTTGAAACTAGGCACTTCTCTCTCTCTCTCTCCTATTTCATTATAATGGAAATTAATATTGAAGGATCCTTTATAGCTCGCAGTATTATGCAGCTAAAAAAAGTCTTTTTTAATTATTACACTCTTATTTTAGCTATTTTTATTATAAGACAGTAGCTTTCTCTGTGTTGTTTTCTTCTTCCTATTTTAAAGATATGTATACTTATAAATGAAATTCCTTTATTTGCCAGCGCAGCTGGCACATTCTGGTTTCTTTGAAAGAGCAGCTTTATGCAATATATTTTCACTTTTACTTTGCTTATTTTTGGGGTATTTGTTGCTTTTACTATTGTTATTGTTGTCCTTGTTGTTGTTGTTGCTGTTGCTGTTGCTGTTGTTTTTGCTGTTGCTGTTGCTGTTGCTGTTGCTGTTGCTGTTGCTGTTGCTGTTCCTGTTGCTGTTGCTATCGCATGTGCGGTCGCTAAAGAATCTGACGCACTTATCGCAAATTACTTTGGCAGTTGCAACTGCGCTGCTTTTTGTATATAAATTTAACAATTTACTCACACACGTGCAAGCATGCGTACACTGCCAGGCACTTGAGACCTTAAATTACATACAGAAATGTATGTATATATATATATATATATAAATATAAGTAGGAGTATGGGAGGAAAAGCTACTGCTGCTTTTATGCCTGCAGGCAAATTAATTAAATTTGTAGGTACTTGTACTTCTGAGAACCCAAAATGAGAAGTCAGTGGCCATGCAGCGACAACAACAGCAGTATATGTAATATTCCTTTGGCGCATATGTCCAAGCGAGTTGTTGGCCGTGCGGGCCGTGCAACCGAACTGCAGCTGCTAAGACAGTTGTCCTTTGGCTAAACTTGTTGGTTTAGGCCATGGCTCAGTGCTAAGCAAATTCGACTAGTTGCTGAACTCTACAAAACCCCGGCCATTTTCAGGATTTAATTATAAGGCAGCTGGATGAATAATTATATCTATCTGACACCGAAGAAGAAGCTAAGCGTAGCTTTAAAATGAAGCGGCAGAAAAACGAGCCGTCAATTTAGCTGTCCTTTTTTTTTGCATATAGAATTGCATGATTTATTTATTTTTCAGTTGGCTAGTCGGACACGTTTTCTATATACAACTCATATATCATCAGGATATCATATCCTATCACCTGTATAGCAGCATTCTGGCTGGCCATTAATAAAAATAATTATATTTTTGCAGAGTATCATAAATTATGTTTAATGCGTAGAAAGCAAAACCCATTATAAATAATGCTTTATTGTATGGTCAATAAAATTGCCGACAATAACTGCATTTTATCGTGTCATAATGTTTATACAATCACATAACTATATATATTTATATAAAATATATAATATATATGTATGTTTATTTAACAATATGGCATTGGCTGAATTCTTTAATATGGCCGGTATGGTGCGGTTTTTGGGCGACTAACTTAAGGACCGTTGTGAAAAACTGTGAGGGATAAAAATCCAGCAGCTCTGCCTCTACCTGTGGGAGATATATACATATTTTTATATGTACATATTTTTTTGTTCATTTTTGTTGAATTCTCTCTGAATTGTTGGCTAACAAAAAAAGCTTCGAAAATCAAGGTTGGGTTAATGCAGCTGCACTGCTGTGTAGATGGGCTGCAATCAGCTCTTTGTGCATATCAAAAATCTGTTAGCCGGCAACTGGACAATTGAGAAAAAAACAAAAAAAAAAAAGAACAATATTGAATGCATGAAACAAGAATTCAATTCAAACAATTTTCGGGCACCAGCCATATAATAAAATTCAATTCAATTCAAGGTGTCTAAGCGGATAAATAGAAGCTATAAAAATTCAATAAAAATTGAACTGGCTTCCGTCTACTATCTGATTCGATTTTCCAGCTATAATTAAATTTCGGTTTAACGGAGTTCAGGAGCAGCTGGCCAAATTAGCATAGAGCCAAGCCTTCATGGCCTGAAATAACAAGTCTAGCCCTGTGCCCGGAATTATATAAGAATAACATTCAACTACTTACCCAAAGGGCTTATCAAACAACTGTATTAATAGCTGCTGCTGCCCTTTTTCCTTATTATGGTTAGTAGGGACAGAGTCTGATAATCCTGTATTTAGCAGGCAAAGAAAAGTCATGCCTTTGAGTTCGGAGTTCTACCAAAATTGTCAGCTAATAATACAAACAATAAGAGGGAGAACCAGAAATAGTCCAATGAAGAGGCGTAAGTTGTATATAACATGGAGCTGGCGGGGCGGAGCAGGCGAGCTACTCGTCTAAAGCGGCGCAATTAGTGGGTTTAGTGGGGCAAACGTTGAGGCTGGGCCATAAATTGGATAGACAGACAGGCGGATCGGTCTGCTTTTTACGCTTTAAACACATTTTCAGCACTGAGTTTTTGAATGCTTTGGCTATGCTGCATTTCCGTTTGAATTTAATAATTTAAGCTTCCGGCATAAACCGGAAATGACAAATAAGAGGAAATCCAAGTCAGAAGTGAGGGGCGGAATCCAATTTCATCTAGCTTGAAGATTAAAAGATCATGATTTACAGAGTCAAATGCTTTACTGAAATCAGTATAAATGATACCTTTTTGTCACCAATGATGTGAATTCGAGCAGATTAGTCGTGGTAGACCGACTCTTAATAAAGCCATGTTGAAAAGGGGAAATTATCGATTTACAGAGGTGCTACAAAGTTAATGCTAAAATTTTTTTCAACTTGGGATATTGTCGGGCACAGGAGAATATGAAGATTTTTTTTTTTTTATTTTTTTATTTATTTATTAATAAATCGACTAATTGCAGTCGATTAAAGGATTACAAAGAATTAATATAATTATTATATAAATTAAATTAAAATCTAGAAATTAATTAAATTAAAATTTACAAGTAAGATTAAAATTGAATTCTGGGGTATTAAAATCAATCAATTTTTATGGTCCAACATTTGTTGCACAGGGATTGGGGAAAACCCAGGCAAAAAACCCAATCAGACCAGGAAAAAGGCGAAAAGAAATATAAAGATTGTTGAAAATAGAATGAAAAAGAACATAATAGACAAAAGGATAGAAAGAAAGAGAGTAATAAAGTAAGATAACACATCACATGGACATACATAATAAACAATGTGACCGTGTGCCCCAATTTGATGGAACCGAGGATCCATAGTAGATGGAGCAGATGCGTCAATGTATCGCGCTTCAAGCCAAGCCATTGCTGTGGCGAAAATAATTAATAATTATAATGCAGATATCCGACATAGAACTACATCCATTTCTACATTAAAAAAATATCAAAAATCAATCGAGTATTGAAAAATCAGAATCTCGAGATTTTGAGCGGATTCTCGGTAGGTATCCGGACTTTTTAGTGATGTATTAAATTATAATAAAGAAAAGAAAAACAGAGAGAAAAGAGGACAATTCAGGAAAACACCAACCAAAAGAAGCAGTGTTGCCAAGGCAGCAACCACGTCAACCAATCAATGATTGGGGTTCTCCCGAAGATAGAATAGAAGAGCAGATTTTAGGTGTAAGAGAGAGGTTCTAAAGAGATAACGTGATAAAATTCGTTGTAATTGGAGCACAGTACACGGAATCGATTGTGCAACGCATAGTCAGTTGTGCAATTAGATAAAAATAAGGGATAATAATTTCTTGTTAGTCTACGTGGAACATGAAAGCTAAGACGAGATAATAGAAAAGGAGAGCTAATGTCACCGATAATTAATTTATGAAGAAAAATAATACCAAGGATAGTTCTACGGTTAGTTAATGAAGGGAGATCAATGAGTAAGAGCCTATCAGAGTACGGTGGAAAACGGCGATCGGGATCCCAGTTTAAGCCACGAAGGGCAAAGAGGAGGAATTGCTTCTGAATGGATTCAATACGAACTTGATGGATTCCATATTGAGGACTCCAAACACATGAACAATATTCTAGTATGGGACGAACTAGAGAAGTATAAAGGATTTTGGTAACAAAGGGATCATTAAACTCCTTGGACCAACGTTTAATGAATCCACGAACACCCTTGGCTTTGTTAGTTATAGAGGAGATATGCAGAATGAAACTAAGTTTGGCATCAAAAAAGTACACCAAGGTCTTCCACAGTCGTTATACGTTGCAAGGGTACATTGTCAAGCGTATACGTGACTAAGTGTGGAGTAATTCGACTAAAAGTCATAAACAAGCATTTAGAAATATTTAAATGCAACTTATTAGCCTGACACCAAAGATGCATGGAGTTACAGTCATCTTGCAGACAAATATATTTAGAAGGATCGTTGTAAGAAAGAATAAGTTTCACATCATCAGCATACATAAGGATGCGTGAGTGGGACAAAATAGAAGGCAGGTCATTAATAAATAATGTGAAAAATAATGGACCAAGATGACTACCTTGCGGCACACCCGAAGTAACAAATACGGGTTTAGAAATTTCGGATCTCAATAGAACTCTTTGGGTTCTGTTTTTTTAAATAAGAGGAAATCCAAGTCAGAAGTGTGGGGGGAATCCAATTCGATCTAGCTTAAAGATTAAAAGATCATGATTTACAGAGTCAAATGCTTTACTGAAATCAGTATAAGTGACATCTGTTTGCATTCTACTTAGGAATGCATCATTCACCAATGATGTGAATTCAAGCAGATTAGTCGTGGTAGACCGACTCTTAATAAAGCCATGTTGAAAAGGGAAATTATCGATTTACAGAGGTGCTGCAAAGTTGATGTTACAATTTTTTCGAATAATTTTGGGATTGCAGACAACTTTGCAATTCCTCTGTAATTCGATATATCGGATTTAGCTCCCTTTTTGTGAATTGGGATAATATATGATTCCTTCCAAAGACATGGAAAAACAGCGGAATCAAGAGATAAGTTAAAAGTTTGAGTAGTGGAAGATGTAAAGAGCTCCAGCATTCTCTGAGTACGCAACTTGGGATATTGTCGGGCCCAGGAGAATATGAAGATTTTAAAGTTTTCATTGCTGTAACTAGATCGTTATCAGTAATGATAGGAGAAAATAAAGAGTTAGAGGAAGAAATAGGATAAGGATAAGGGTAAGCGATATTGTTAATGGAAGAAGTGTAAGTAGATTGAAAGAAATTTGCAAAAAGGTTAGCACTAGTAAAGTCGTCCTTGGATCCCTCATTTTTCAGAAAAAATGTAGGAGGCATAGACGAGCTGTTACGCTTAGAATTTACAAATTTATAAAACAGTTTAGGATCCCGCTCAAACTGATTCCTGCAGCGCATAAGATACTCATTATAGCATTGAGAATTAAGGAGAAGGAAGTTAGAAGGAAGTAAGTTAGACGTATAAACCAGGGAGGCTTGGATGAAACAGGCAATAGAACACTACTTGGAATACAGATATCAAGAAGTGAGTTAATAGTATCATAGTAGTGGGTTAGACCAAAATTTTTATTAGTCGAATTGTATAGAGTAGACCAATCAGTTGAGGAAAGAAGTTGATTAGGCAAGGAAAAATTTCCCTTGCGAAAACAACAGTGGGTTTTACTAATAGGTTTGGATACTGGATATTTCCACATCAGGAGCGGAAACGGATAAAGTAATTGACTCGGACCGAACGGAAAAATTAACTGCATTGAGTACCCCACCACCACGACGAGTTGTTCTATCTTTTCTGTAGGATGTAAAGATAGTAGAAATAATTTCAGAATTTGAAATTGAGAAATTAAGCCATTTCTCAAAAAAAGTAATAATTTGAGACTCGAAGGAAGAACTTTGTAAAAATACATTTTTATGTTAAGACACTAGACCTCTAACATTCCGATAACTGATATGTAGTAAGTCAGAAGATCGATCTAGTTATGGAGCCTTCTAATCGCTGCTGGATCAGATAAGTATATCATAGAGCCCCATAAGAATAACACAGTGTATCGCATATTACACAAGGAGCAGTCAAAATTAAAATAAAAAAAATAATCAACTTTTTCAGCGGCTATTTATCCCAATTCCTTATTCTGGGCACTTTTCATATTAATAAAAATGACCGAATTTTAATAGTATATTGTATTATTAATCAACAATCGAACAAATGATTTTGTGGCATTAAAAAAATTTTTTTTTAAGCACAAACAATTTGAGTGTTTCGGTTGCCCTGTGCTTTCCTTGATGGGAAGAGCATTTATCTCGGATGCATGGACGCGGGCTTACGCCCTAAGGGAATGCCTTTTGAATAACTTGTCATATTAGCGTTTTCGTTTCCATATCCTTTCAGATGAGTTCAGTTGAGTTGAGCTGAACTGAGTTGAGTTGAGTGGAGTTCAGTTCGGTGGGGTACAGTGCGTCGCTGTGTCCATGCGTGGGTATTTGTCAAAAGGATTTTGTAGTGATTTAGCTACCGGCCCAAATTACTGCTGAATTGAGCCTGAGCCTGAGTTGCAAATTAGCTGCAAAATTGTTTGCCAAAGCCGCAACAAATATATATATGTATATAAATATATATATATATATATCTGTACTGTCTGTACACAGGCAAACAAATTCAGTCAATAATTTGACTCTGCCACATTCTACGGTCTTGCATAATAAATAAACGCCATGAAATACGCGTCTTAACACGCAATGCACAGCACAAAAAAAAAGGACTCTTTGTCTTTCAGTGTATATGCATGTGTATGTGTTTGTGTGTGAGAGAGAGAGAGAGAGAGAGAGAGAGTGAGTGTGTATGCGCCATATGACACCACCTTGACTCATTAATTACGCACTGGCATTTTTATTTTCATTCATTGTGAGTTATTGACAGAGACACAAACACACACATATGGAATTGTGGTGAACGAGACAAGCCGCAAATGAAACGTGTGCTTCGTCCTCAGCTGCTGCTTATTTGCAGAGTTGCCGCAGCTTCATCTGTTTGCCGCTGGCCTTCAATTCAATTGGTATTTGGAATAAAAGGGTATCACAATTTCAGCATTCAGCTTGATCTGCTTGCAATAAGCCAAAAAAAACATTAGCGGCCTCATAAAATGGCTCAAAGACTAAACTTTTCTTTCCAAAATAACCACTCAATTTCAACACAAAACAATACAGCAATAATGTCATTAGAGTTTCAGTTGTCTGGTGGAAAAAATGCCAATCTGTTAAGAAGATTCAGTTCAGGAATAAATTCTATATATTTTCAAGTCAACTTGGGATAGAAATAGAAACAGGCTAGGACCAGCAGAATTCTAAGATTGATAAAAGGGGGCTTCAATATGGAAATTCCTGTGTGATTTTTAGGACATAGCCAGGATAAGAATTCATAAAGGGAATTATAGTCGTGTTCCCGCTTTTCTTTGTGGTTTATAAATATGTTAAATTTTGATGGAAGAAAACCAAATTTGAAACTAGGCACTTCTCTCTCTCTCTCTCTCCTATTTCATTATAATGGAAATTAATATTGAAGGATCCTTTATAGCTCGCAGTATTATGCAGCTAAAAAAAAGTCTTTTTTTAATTATTACACTCTTATTTTAGCTATTTTTATTATAAGACAGTAGCTTTCTCTGTGTTGTTTTGTTCCTATTTCAAAGATATGTATACTTATAAATGAAATTCCTTTATTTGCCAGCACAGCGCAGCACATTCTGGTTTCTTTGAAAGAGCAGCTTTATGCAATATATTTTCACTTTTTACTTTGCTTATTTTTGGGGTATTTGTTGCTTTTACTATTGTTATTGTTGTCGTTGTTGTTGTTGTTGCTGTTGCTGTTGCTGTTGCTGTTGCTGTTGTTGTTGCTGTTGCTGTTGCTGTTGCTGTTGCTGTTGCTGTTCCTGTTGCTGTTGCTATCGCATGTGCGGTCGCTAAAGAATCTGACGCACTTATCGCAAATTACTTTGGCAGTTGCAACTGCGCTGCTTTTGTATATAAATTTAACAATTTACTCACACACGTGCAAGCATGCGTACACTGCCAGGCACTTGAGACCTTAAATTACATACAGAAATGTATGTATATATATATATTGTTGTATATATATAAATATAAGTAGGAGTATGGGAGGAAAAGCTACTGCTGCTTTTATGCCTGCAGGCAAATTAATTAAATTTGTAGGTACTTGTACTTCTGAGAACGCAAAATGAGAAGTCAGTGGCCATGCAGCGACAACAACAGCAGTATATGTAATATTCCTTTGGCGCATATGTCCAAGCGAGTTGTTGGCCGTGCGGGCCGTGCAACCGAACTGCAGCTGCTAAGACAGTTGTCCTTTGGCTAAACTTGTTGGTTTAGGCCATGGCTCAGTGCTAAGCAAATTCGACTAGTTGCTGAACTCTACAAAACCCCGGCCATTTTCAGGATTTAATTATAAGGCAGCTGGATGAATAATTATATCTATCGGACACCGAAGAGAAGAAGCTAAGCGTAGCTTTAAAATGAAGCGGCAGAAAAACGAGCCGTCAATTTAGCTGTCCTTTTTTTTGCATATAGAATTGCATGATTTATTTATTTTTCAGTTGGCTAGTCGGACACGTTTTCTATATACAACTCATATATCATCAGGATATCATATCCTATCACCATTAATAAAAATAATTATATTTTTGCAGAGTATCATAAATTATGTTTAATGCGTAGAAAGCAAAACCCATTATAAATAATGCTTTATTGTATGGTCAATAAAATTGCCGACAATAACTGCATTTTATCGTGTCATAATGTTTATACAATCACATAACTATATATATTTATATAAAATATATAATATATATGTATGTTTATTTAACAATATGGCATTGGCTGAATCCTTTAATATGGCCGGTATGGAGCGGTTTTTTGGGCGACTAACTTAAGGACCGTTGTGAAAAACTGTGAGGGATAAAAATCCAGCAGCTCTGCCTCTACCTCTACCTGTGGGAGATATATGTACATATTTTTTTGTTAATTTTTGTTGAATTCTCTCTGAATTGTTGGCTAACAAAAAAGCTTCGAAAATCAAGGTTGGGTTAATGCAGCTGCACTGCTGTGTAGATGGGCTGCAATCAGCTCTTTGTGCATATCAAAAATCTGTTAGCCGGCAACTGGACAATTGAGAAAGAAACAAAAAAAAAAAAGAACAATTCTTGAATGCATGGAACAAGAATTCAATTCAAACAATTTTCAGGCACCAGCCATACAATAAAATTCAATTCAATTCAAGGTGTCTAAGCGGATAAATAGAAGCTATAAAAATTCAATAAAAATTGAACTGGCTTCCGTCTACTATCTGATTCGATTTTCCAGTTATAATTAAATTTCGGTTTAATGGAATTCAGGAGCAGCTGGCCAAATTAGCATAGAGCCAAGCCTTCATGGCCTGAAATAACAAGTCTAGCCCTGTGCCCGGAATTATATAAGAATAACATTCAACTACTTACCCAAAGGGCTTATCAGACAACTGTATTAATAGCTGCTGCTGCCCCTTTTCCTTATTATGGTTAGTAGGGACAGAGTCTGATAATCCTGTATTTAGCAGGCAAAGAAAAGTCATGCCTTTGAGTTCGGAGTTCTACCAAAAATTGTCATCTAATAATACAAACAATAAGAGGGAGAACCAGAAATAGTCCAATGAAGAGGCGTAAGTTGTATATAACATGGAGCTGGCGGGGCGGAGCAGGCGAGCTACTCGTCTAAAGCGGCGCAATTAGTGGGTTTAGTGGGGCAAACTTTGAGGCTGGGCCATAAATTGGATAGACAGACAGGCGGATCGATCTGCTTTTTACGCTTTAAACACATTTTTCAGCACTCAGTTTTTTGAATGCTTTGGCTATGCTGCATTTCCGTTTGAATTTAATAATTTAAGCTTCCGGCATAAACCGGAAATGACAAATAAAATGCAGCGCCATATACTGCGCACACTATGCACTGCACAAGGAAAAAGAAAAATAAAAATTCCTCAAAATTTCGACAGTTCGCAAATGTAATTGCACATATATAATTTAATTTGAGACTCGAGTGCTGTTTTTTCGCCTCTTTTTTCATGCAGTCCTTGTACTAGTCCCTGTACTCTAAAAGTCCTTGCTATTGGCTTATTTATTGCGCTGAGCATTATAATTTTCATTAAGCTAACTACTGGAAAACGGCAGACAACCAAAGACGTCCGTAGCAAGGATTGAAAAGGGTGCAACTATAATTCTTTTTTCTTTTTCCTTCGCATTTGTGAGAAAATTCCAAGATGTTCAAGTTGCTTGAGGCGCTTGATCTGTCCCCTTTACTTGCAAGTCTCTGGGCGACAAGTTGAACTTAATTTATACATTAATGTAAATTCCGTCTTTCACACCTGTTACATGCAATTATCCGGCCACGTGCAAAGAAACTTTCGGAGCGGACTGCATTTGGGCCTAATCTTTAACAGCGCTTCATTTCGGCAGCCAGAGTGATGCTGGTACGGAAGTAAATGAGTTTTGGATTAGGACACCAATCGAAGCAGAGGCACAGAGAGAGAGATTGAAGAGAAAGGGGAGAGTCTTGCGGGTGACCAGGCGACGGCTGTCAAAGTGCTGTATAAGTATCTTAGAGCTAAGTCCACCATCAGTGGAGCCTTGGGGCAAATGCCGCAAGCACTGATTGCCACTGAAACGCAAGTGAAATTAACCTCGAGTGCTGCTCGGTTTAATTTGCACTCTACACTCCGGGCGGAAAAACTTCGTTCTGAATGGAGCCAACTCCAACTCCAACTGCAGCTCCAGCTCCAAATCCCAAAATCAACTCTTCCATCTCAAATGTAATTTCCACTTACTCAAACTTTTTAACTTATCTCTTGATTCCGCTGTTTTTCCATGTCTTTGGAAGGAATCATATATTATCCCAACTCACAAAAAGGGAGCTAAATCCGATATATCGAATTACAGTGGAATTGCAAAGTTGTTTGCAATCCCAAAATTATTCGAAAAAACTTTAGCATCAACTTTGCAGCACCTTTGTAAATCGATAATTTCCCCTGTTCAACATGGCTTTATTAAGAGTCGGTCTACCACGACTAATCTGCTTGAATTCACATCATTGGTGAATGATGCATTCCTTAGTAGAATGCAAACAGATGTCATTTATACTGATTTCAGTAAAGCATTTGACTCTGTAAATCATGATCTTTTAATCTTCAAGCTAGATCGAATTGGATTCCGCCCCACACTTCTGACTTGGATTTTCTCATATTTAAAACACAGGACCCAAAGAGTTCTGTTGAGATCCGAAATTTCTAAATCCGTATTTGTTACTTCGGGTGTGTCGGAAGGTAGTCATCTTGGTCGATTATTTTTCACATTATTTATTAATGACCTGCCATCTATTTTGTGCCACTCACGCATCCTTATGTATGCTGATGATGTGAAACTTACAAAGATCCTTCTAAATATATTTGTCTGCAAGATGACTGTAACTCCATGCATCTTTGGTGTCAGGCTAATAAGTTGCATTTAAATATTTCTAAATGCTTGTTTATGACTTTTAGTCGAATTACTCCACACTTAGTCACGTGTACGCTTGACAATGTACCCTTGCAACGTATAATGACTGTGGAAGACCTTGATGAACTTTTTGATGCCAAACTTAGTTTCATTCTGCATATCTCCTCTATAACTAACACAGCCAAGGGTGTTCTTGGATTCATTGAACTTTGGTCCAAGGAGTTTAGTGACCCTTTTGTGACAAAAATCCTTTATACTTCCCTAGTTCGCCCCATACTAGAATATTGTTCATGTGTTTGGAGTCCTCAATATGGAATCCATCAAGTTCGTATTGAATCCATTCAGAAGCAATTCCTCCCCTTTGCCCTTCGTGGCTTAAACTGGGATCCCGATCGCCGTCTTCCACCGTACTCTGATAGGCTCTTACTCATTGATCTCCCTTCATTAACTAACCGTAGAACTATCCTTGGTATTATTTTTCTTCATAAATTAATTATCGGTGACATTAGCTCTCCTTTTCTATTATCTCGTCTTAACTTTCATGGTCCTCGTAGACTAACAAGAAATTATTATCCCTTATTTTTATCTAATTGCACAACTGACTATGCGTTGCACAATCGATTCCGTGTACTGTGCTCTAATTACATCAAATTTTATCACGTTATCTGTTTAGAACTCTCTCTCTTACACCTAAAATCTGCTCTTCTGTTCTATCTTCGGGAGAACCCCAATCATTGATTGGTTGACGTGGTTGCTGCCTTGGCAACACTGCTTCTTTTTGGTTGGTGTTTTCCTGAATTACCTTACTGAATTATCTTACTTTATTACTCTCTTTCTTTCTATCGTTTTGTCTATTATGTTCTTTTTTCATTCTATTTTCAACAATCTTTATATTTCTTTTTCGCCTTTTTTCCTGGTCTCATTGGGTTTTTTGCCTGGGTTTTCCCCAATCCTGTTCAACAAATGTTGGACCATAAAAATTGATGGATTTTAATACCCCAGAAGGCTTAAATGTAATTCAATTTCAATCTTACTTGTAAATTTTAATTTAATTAATTTTCTAAATTTTATTTCAATTTATATAATCCTTTAATCGACTGCAATTAGTCGATTTATTAATAAATAAATAATAATATTCTAAACTCTATATTTTTCTCATTTTGTTTCATTTTTTTTTTTTTTTTTTTTTGGTTTTTTTGTATTGTATTATTATTTTTTTTATTTATTTTTAAAATAATTTTTTTGTGCTTTTGTAGATACGCAGTATTTTAAGGAAGAATTTTTTCAATGTACAATAAGGGGATAATAAAAATGTAATAATTTTTTTTTTCATTGTAAAAAGAATAACAGAAATAAAAACGGGTGATTTACATACATTTATCCGAAGAGCAATCGATGAAAGGCCTTCCAACGGTGTACCGGATCATGCTGTTTGTTTTGTTTCATGTTGAGATTTATATTTTTCTTGTTGTGTTGTTTTGGATGTTTTTTTTTTTTTTGGAATATTAAATTTTTATCATGTGGGATATGGGAAAGGTTTGGGGTTATGCATTTTTATCTATTTTTCTTTCTTTTATATATATGTGTATTTTTGTTGTTCAATTTAATTGAATTCATAAAAATTTTAACTTAGAAAATTTTAAAAATACAACTATCTAAACAGATACAGATCTGTTATATATATATATAATTTTTTTTAACAGTGTTCCTTTTCTTTTTTTTTTTTTTTTTTTTTTAATTTTTCTTATCTATTTTTTTTCACAAATATTATCTGCCTTGTCCCACTATGCACACCTGTTTCTGTTTTATTTTTTTATTAATTCTTTTTTTCCACATTTTTCTTGTACATAGTACCACTGTACACACATGTTTTTTTCATTTTTCTTTTACCTAATTTTCTTCCCTATTTTAAGGGTTCCTATCTTTGTGTTCCTATCTTTTAACTCATTATTGTTTTTGTATGTAATTATTGTTACTTTTTTTTTAAACACTGTACTACTGTACACACATGTTCCTATTTTTGATTGTTGTTTTTCGTTTTTTCTTCTTTTATTTTTTTGTTATTTTATTTAATTGCTGGGGCTCCAGGTGAAACTGCAGTACAATTCAATATGTAGAGGGATGAATTATTTGGGCGGCATTGTACGCCGATGTGCGGCGGCGGCAAAGACAGTCTTGGATGCATCCAGATTAGATCTGATTAGATCCACGTTGCACGTGGGCGCGAAATAATAATATTATTAATATTTTAACACACTTTTACAATTTTAAGTACTTTTATTATTTAACGTGGTGACAGACCGTCAGCCCACGGTGCACCAGCTCCGCCGTCTTTTGCAATGTGTAATGGAAAATAACTTTTCAGTAGCTTTACAAGCTTATATACCACATAAAGCTTTTTCTAACACATGCTCAATTATAGCGACGATTTGTCGCATGCGTACGCATCGTTGTGCTCGCGATATTCAGCTAAGCTGCAGCTTGCGCAAGCTGGCTCATAAACTTTATGCGCGAACGCAGCTTTATTGCATTGCGTTGTGGATCTCTTTTGTGCATTAAGCTTAAAAGAAAGCTCTCAACAATTACTCTCAACGGCTTGCGCTGTAAATACTTATGTATTTTTATTTATAATTCTCCAACGATTACAATAGTATGCGCAATAGGTGGCAGTGAAAGGGATTGGATTGAAGCTAGCTATGCTGGAGGTGGCTGCAATATGACGTCTGCCGCCATTCTGCTCGATGAAGTAGCGCACCACCAGATGAGACAGATGCACCACAGCAAAAACGTCCAGCTCTAATATTTCGCGATCCACCTGAAACTCTACGTCTGCCCAATTGGCGCGCTGCGAACGACCCGCATTGTTTACCGGCACATCCAAGTGTTCGAAATGATTCAGCACCTTGTAAAGGTGCATTTGATGCTTTAGGTCTAGCATATCCAAGGGTAGTATCAGCACATCCTTCTGAGCTAAGAGACCACAGGCCGCTGTCAAGCACTCTGATAGCACTTGTTCCAGTGGCACCACACAGCATTTGTTGCCATTTCCCCTCTATATCCTTTCGCTGTCCAAATTGTAGCTAATTCTGATATTAAAATTTCTCAGCACTTTATTTTCATGAGAACAGAACATCCCACTGGAGATGAAACACAGGAACAGAACTCATGGAAATTATGGGTCCCTGAACGTCTTAGAACAGATGTTATAAAACAAGCTCATTATGGTGTAATTTCTTCGCATTATGAAATTCAAAAAACAATCGAGAAATTACTTAGAAATCTTTTCTGGTCTGGTTTAGTCAAAGATGTGCGTGATTACATTCGAAATTGTGACACCTGTAAGGAAACCAAGGCTCCCAATCCTAAATATTTACACTATTTACACATAAAATGGCTTTTGTCAATGTTTAGAGTTAGATTGGCTTTTCGAAATTGCTCTGCCAGACGTACAAGAACTGCAAGATGTGAGGAAAAAGTTTCAGAGACGATGCATACATCATCCAGATATCCAAACACACAGTGACGAAGATCACACAGTGATTATATCATCCACAAGATGGCACATGGT
The DNA here is from genome assembly GCA_018150835.1 of Drosophila repletoides. Taxonomy (NCBI): domain Eukaryota; kingdom Metazoa; phylum Arthropoda; class Insecta; order Diptera; family Drosophilidae; genus Drosophila; species Drosophila repletoides. The sequence continues at coordinate 66,694 of JAECWQ010000185.1, read as the reverse complement.
GGACGGCGTGTTGCAAAGACCGAAAGGCATAACTTTGAATTGTTACAAAGGCCAGCCAGGCACCTTAAATGCGGTTAATGGCCTTGATTATTTCGGTAGCTCAATTTGCGAATATGCATCCTTGAGATCCACTTTTGATATAATATTTACCTTTGGCATTCGTGGGAAAATACCGTCTATGCTGGGCAAAGGATAAGCATCTTTCTTTGTTGCATCATTTAACTTGCGTGCATGTAAGCAAAGACGCACCTTGTTGGGTTTCATAACCAGATGCATTGGCGAACTCCAGGCACTGGACGAAGGCTTAATAATATCTAATTCTAACATACGATCTATCTCGGCGTGCAACAGTTTCTCAACTGCTCGACTGACGGGATAAAAGCGTTGCTTTACTGGGGGAGCGACTCCGATATCAATGTGATGTTGAATCATGGGTGTTCTACCTAATCCATCAAGACAGTTAGGGAATGCATATTTAACTACTTCTAGTTGTTGTTGTTGAACAGGAGTTAAGGTTACAAATTGGTTTCTTCAATTGCAAGACTGTTTTCTATTTCTCTCGTAGGCGATTCTATCGAACTTATCACATTAGGAGCTAAAGCGAAAACTCCAGAAATCTACACCTAAAATCAGACTCTGTCTAATAGATTTGATAATATTCAGCTGAATGGATTTTTCCATTTCTTTGTAAATCGTACTAACTGTAAGTACACCTATAACCTCATGAGCTTTTCCATCCGCAGTGCTCACATGAGATTTAATTGATTTAAATTCTGCCATATTTGAAAAGTTCTCTAATGCTAATGTAATGTAGACCCAATGCAACTGATGCTTGCACCGGTGTCTAATAGACCATGTTCAGAAAAGTTCAAAAAGGACACTTCTGCATAATAACGAAGATCATTGTTATTTTTAAATATTGTTAAAATTAATGCCTTCTGCATTATTTCATTCTCTTAAAATAATTCTTACAACGTATTGAATTTCTAGAGCATAGTGGACTAATTTCATTACAAATTCTAGTTCTAATATCTAAATAATTTCTAAGTCGTTCATGATAGGGGAGAAATGGTTTTTTATTTACGGGTAACATTTCATAATTTCCTGATGGTTTTAAAATAGTTACTGAACAAGGTTCAGGTGATTGCGGAATCTATACTTTACTTTCTTTTACTTCTTTGGGGGTATCCTGTTGTTGTGGGATACACCCTTCAATCCGTTTTCCGACTTACGATGAAGGTATGTCGAACATTGTGGCTTATAAACATTAAGAGCACCACATCCGTAACAAAATATATGGCGCTGGGCTAAACAATTTTCTCAGACGTGTCCCTGAACATCGCAGTTCCAGCAAGTTACATTAGTATTACAAATGGCAGCGTCATAACTTTCGTCACTAACCTCTTTTGTTTGATCTACATCATCTTCTTTCTCTTCTATAGCATATACTTGACGACGAGTTGCCTGTGGGTTTGGTCTAACAGTTTGCTAGCAAACTCTGATCGGTAATCGCGGAATTGGTGTCTTAATGTCAGAGAAAAGTCGTCCCAAGTGATGCGACTCACTTGCTTATGATAACGCCAAACCAATCTAGAGCTCTTCCGACAAACAAAACATGTAAATGTTTATATAGTTCATCGCAATCTCCTTCTAAAGTTTCATTCGTAGGTACCTTCACTTGATACATAAATTCGTCTACACCTAACCTGAGCCATCACAGTGCAAGTTCCATTTCTGCATTACTTCTACAATTTTTCTCGGCTGTACGGATGTACTTATTGCACTCGAAATTGGAGCAGACATAGCTTGAGAACCAATAACTGGATTTCTAGGGTTTACATGTAAAGCCGATATCAAGCATGAAACAGTTTGTTCAATCATATCCTGTATCATTGAATAATCTACCGATACCGATTGTACCGGACGAGGATTATTATTAGGGCGGTAAGAATGATCTCATCTGGTTTCTAACTCATTTAACTGAATATCATTCGCTTCTACTGAACGGGTGTCATGAGCTTCTCCTTGAGCAGAAACTCCTTCTAATGTCTTGCCTAAAATTTCTAGTGATAGGACGACGGCTAGTACCTGGAACAATTACCTATGACTAATTTTAAATTATTTGTGTCTATTAGACTGACACATTCGGGACAATGATTATGTGCTTGTAACCAATCCTCAAGACAATTTTTATGGAAAATATGCTTACAGGCTGTTATATAGCACGACTGAGTATTGGTCATTATCTGACAACAAACACTACAATTCTTCTCAGCGGCATCCACTGAGGTGGATATATTTCGTGGGCTATGTTCAATAGGCATTATTAACATATAAAGTTTCTTGTTTAATTGACATTTGTTTTGGGTAACATGATAATATAAAAATCGATATTTTTTTTGTATCTTTGACAGTACTCGAATATAAAAGTAAGAAAAGAATTTTGGATTATTGCGACTACAAATAGAAAAGCTGACAATTGCCATATATACTCATTTAAACACATTCCTGTTGCTCGGTAGCGATACATTAAAACAGTATGATACATCTATTCCACAAGTCAACAAGACTGCATTTGCATCGAATACATCTTACATTCATCCACTAATCATACCTAAGAAGGATAAGAAATCAATTCAAAATTTACCAAAAATTTAATCAATGATCAAAACAAAAGGCTTTCGCACCGATTATTTGCAATAGTATTGTAAGGTTTCATGATCAAAATTCTTATAAATTATAAAATATATATCGAAAACAAGCGAGCACTAACTTTGGAGAGCAGTGTATTAAATTGAGTGTTTAGGTTGAACTCTATCTCCTATGTTTTAACTATTAATTTTAATTAATTCCCTAGCTCTTTTAGGGTTGGGTGGGTGTGCTGTGTCCAGTAGAACTGTTAGCACATAAAGCTTTATTTTTATAGAGTCCCTACTGAAACTAAAATGGAAGCTAAACTTCCTAAGAACGAAAATCTCAAACGATCCAAAACGACCTGAACCGCAAACTTATTAAAAAAAAAGCTGAATGCATCCAGATTAGATAATGGAATCCACATTGCACGTGGGTGAAAAATAATATTTATTTTCTATTTTTTTCTATCTAAATTTTAATTGATTGTTTGTTTTTATTTGTACACTAATATTAATAATTTTATTAATATTTTTAACCAACTTTCACAAATTTTAATTAAGTTTTATTATTTAACTTGGTGTCAAACTGTCAGCCCGCGGTGCATCAGCTCCGGAGACTTTTGCAATGTGTAATGGAAAATAACTTTTCAGTAGCTTTACGAGCTTATATACTACAAAAAGTATTTTATTTAAAACAGATTTCTATCTAAGTGAACAGTCGAGTTTTTTTGGTGCTCCGTAATAAAATTCGTTTTGTATTATATTGTGAGATTTTTCTTTTAAATTTAAATTGGAAATAAACCTTATTGGTAAACCAGTATCACATTGTTGCATACATAGTCATCAGCTGTGCAATTTTTATCAAAAGCTTTAATTTTTTCAATTAATAATACCTTTACCTATCTTCCTTTTGTGCGGTCGTTCGCTTGTGCGCCGCTCGCCCGCTCAAATTTTTGTTGTTGCTTTTCGCATTGCTCAAGCATTGTTTGTGTTATTTATTGCAACTAACAGCTATTTCTTTTCGCTCTCAATTTGCGCGCTCTTCATACTAATCATAATAATACCCAGTAGGAAACTTTTAGCATCTTTTTTTCTTCTTACTAATATTGTATACTATTAAAATGTCTTGCTGCAAGTTGAACTGCACTTATGGCCCAGCGCGTGATGGTGACCAACCAAGGTTTGTTAACTGCTGGTTGTGTGACAACATGATGCATGGCAAATGTGCAGTTCTCATTCTCTGGGCAGGATATTGACAAGTTGGAAAAGACAATTCCAAGAAAGGCTGTGGAGGCCTGAAATGGTCTTGTCCGAGGTGCAATGACTTGCAATTGAATTTCTCCAAAATGTATAATTCTGTGAGAGGTCAATTTCTTAAGTTGCATAAAATGTCCAAGCTTTTGTCGAGTGATTTTGACTCGAGCATTGAGATGCTTAGTGAGTTTAATTTCGAATCCCCACCTATCCGTCGGTTAGAGGATCAATTTTAAATGTTCCTCTTCCATCTTCCTCTGCAATAGCTATTCCCCCTTCAGAAAATTTATCAACTCCTCGCCGTTTAGAATTATCTCCGGTTCGATTTTTCTCGCCCTCGCCTTCACCGTCAGTCGGCCATTCTTCCTTTGAACACTCCGATAATTCTTCAAATACCAATGTATGTGCTGTTCATGTTCAACCTACTTCTCTAAATCAAGTTCAGGTTTGTGCTCCAACTACAACACGAGCTACAAGTCCAGCTGTCCCTCAAGCTGCCGTTGCAGCTCCACTTTAGTTGGTGTCTGCGATTTCATCTTCGGTAACTGGCTCAATTGCAGCCCATCCTGGTACTGCACCCATAACTGTACTTCCAGCTTCGGTAACTGTTCAGGGTTCTGACCCTGCCCCGACTCCTTTGCTTACTGTTGTTGCACCGCGTAAGCAAATTTTCGTATCTAGACTTTCAGCTGATACTACATGTGAAGCTATTGCTGCCTATATTGCCAGCAAATCTTCAAGCAATGTATCAGTATCTAAATTTAATTTCTCTGAACCTAGGGAAATAGCCTCCTTCAAAATTAACGTTCCATCAGACACATTCTCACTTATTTCTGATCCAAATTTCTGGCCTCCACAAATAATTGTTCATGAGTTTATTATAAAAAACGCACTCGTCCGGTGCTTCTGATTTACTATATATCAGTTATCAGAATGTTAGAGGTCTAGTGTCTAAGCTTAAAAATGTATTTTTACAAAGTTCTTCCTTCGAGTCTCCAATTATTCCTTTTTCTGAGACATCGCTTAATTCCTCAATTTCAAATTCTGAAATTTTTTCTACAGCCTTTACATCCTACAGAAAAGATAGAATAACTCGTCGTGGTGGTGGGGTACTCATTGCAGTTAATTCTTGCCTTCGGTCCGAGTCAATTACTTTATCCGCGTCACCTCCTCCTCCGTTAAGGTATCGTTTCCATCATGTTCCATTTTCATAACGTGCTCTTATATCCCTCCGTGTTCTGATATTTTTATTTATATGCAGCATTTAAGCCGTATTGAATATATATCAACACTCGTACGTGATAAAGACATGTTTGTCGTTTTAGGCGATTTCAATTTGCCTAATATCCAGTGGTCTCTCTTTTAGGAAATCTAATTATCTTGTGCCTTCTGCACAACATGACTTTTTAGATTCCTTGTATGACCTTTCGTTTTTCAAATAAACTCGATTCCTAATAATCTTGACAGAATGCTTGATCTTATTTTTGTCAACGATTGCACTTCTACCAGTGTGTCAAGATCTAGTCCTTTAGTATTTCCTGAAGACTCCTTTCATCCTACCGTAGAAGTTTCTCTATCAATTGCCACGTCGACTAAACCAATATCTAAACCTATTAGAAAAACCCGTCGTTGTTTTCGCAAGGGAAATTTTTCCTTGCTTAATCAACTTCTTTCCTCAGCTGATTGGTCTACTCTATACAATTCGGTATATATAAATTTTGCTCTAACCCACTTCTATGACACTATTAACTCACTACTTGATATCTGCATTCCAAGTAGTGTTGTATTGCCTGTTTCATCCAAGCCTCCCTGGTTTACACGTCGACTTTCAAATTTAAAAAATATTAAAACTAAGCTATTTAAAAAATTTAAACTCTCTGGATCTAATATTGATTTTTCTAAATATTCTATTGCTAAATCTAACTTCCTTCTCCTTAACTCTCAATGCTATAATGAGTATCTTATGCGCTGCAGGAATCAGTTTGAGCGGGATCCTAAATTGTTTTATAAATTTGTAAATTCTAAGCGTAAGAGCTCTGAAGAATGAGGGATCCAACGACAACTTTACTAGTGCTAACCTTTTTGCAAATTTCTTTCAATCTACTTACACTTCTGCCATTAACAATATCGCTTACGCTTATCCTTATCCTATTTCTTCCTCTAACTCTTTATTTTCTCCTATCATTACTGATAACGATCTAGTTACAGCAATGAAAACTTTAAAATCTTCATATTCTCCTGGGCCCGACAATATCCCAAGTTGCGTACTCAGAGAATGCTGGAGCTCTCTACATCTTCCCCTACTCAAACTTTTTAACTTATCTCTTGATTCCGCTGTTTTTCCATTTCTTTGGAAGGAATCATATATTATCCCAATTCACAAAAAGGGAGCTAAATCCGATGTATCGAATTACAGAGGAATTTCAAAGTTTTCTGCAATCCCAAAATTATTCGAAAAAATTGTAACATCAACTTTGCAGCACCTCTGTAAGTCGATAATTTCCCCTTTTCAACATGGCTTTATTAAGAGTTGGTCTACCACGACTAATCTGCTTGAATTCACATCATTGGTGAATGATGCATTCCGAAGTAGAATGCAAAAAGATGTCATTTATACTGATTTCAGTAAAGCATTTGACTCTGTAAATCATGATCTTTTAATCTTCAAGCTAGATCTAATTGGATTCCCCCCACACTTCTGACTTGGATTTCCTCTTTTTAAAAAACAGAACCCAAAGAGTTCTGTTGAGATCCGAAATTTCTAAATCCGTATTTGTTACTACGGGTGTGCCGCAAGGTAGTCATCTTGGTCCATTATTTTTCACATTATTTATTAATGACCTGCCTTCTATTTTGTCCCACTCACGCATCCTTATGTATGCTGATGATGTGAAACTTACAAAGATCCTTCTAAATATAGTTGTCTGCAAGATGACTGTAACTCCATGCATCTTTGGTGTCAGGCTAATAAGTTGCATTTAAATATTTCTAAATGCTTGTTTATGACTTTTAGTCGAATTACTCCACACTTAGTCACGTATACGCTTGACAATGTACCCTTGCAACGTATAACGACTGTGGAAGACCTTGGTGTACTTTTTGATGCCAAACTTAGTTTCATTCTGCATATCTCCTCTATAACTAACAAAGCCAAGGGTGTTCTTGGATTCATTAAACTTTCGTCCAAGGAGTTTGATGACCCCTTTGCGACCAAAATCCTTTATACTTCTCTAGTTCGCCCCATACTAGAATATTGTTCATGTGTTTGGAGTCCTCAATATGGAATCCATCAAGTTCGTATTGAATCCATTCAGAAGCAATTCCTCCCCTTTGCCCTTCGTGGCTTAAACTGGGATCCCGATCGCCGTCTTCCACCGTACTCTGATAGGCTCTTACTCATTGATCTCCCTTCATTAACTAACCGTAGAACTATCCTTGGTATTATTTTTCTTCATAAATTAATTATCGGTGACATTAGCTCTCCTTTTCTATTATCTCGTCTTAACTTTCATGTTCCACGTAGACTAACAAGAAATTATTACCCCTTATTTTTATCTAATTGCACAACTGACTATGCGTTGCACAATCGATTCCGTGTGCTGTGCTCCAACTACAACGAATTTTATCACGTTATCTCTTTAGAACTCTCTCTCTTACACCTAAAATCTGCTCTTCTATTCTATCTTCGGGAGAACCCCAATCATTGATTGGTTGACGTGGTGGCTGCCTTGGCAGCACTGCTTCTTTTTGGTTGGTGTTTTCCTGAATTGTCCTCTTCTCTCTCTGTTTTTCTTTTTCTTTATTATAATTTAATACATCACTAAAAAAGTCCGGATACCTACCGAGAATCCGCTCAAAATCTCGAGATTCTGATTATTAAATACTCGATTGATTTTTGATATATTTTTTTTAAATGTAGAAATGGATGTAGTTCTATGTCGGGTATCTGCATTATAATTATTAATTATTTTCGCCACAGCAATGGCTTGGCTTGAAGCGCGATACATTGACGCATCTGCTCCATCTACTATCCTCGGTTTCATCAAATTGGGGCACACGGTCACATTGTTTATTATGTATGTCCATGTGATGTGTTATCTTACTTTATTACTCTCTTTCTTTCTATCCTTTTGTCTATTATGTTCTTTTTTCATTCTATTTTCAACAATCTTTATATTTCTTTTTCGCCTTTTTTCCTGGTCTGATTGGGTTTTTTGCCTGGGTTTTCCCCAATCCTGTGCAACAAATGTTGGACCATAAAAATTGATGGATTTTAATACCCCAGAAGGCTTAAATGTAATTCAATTTTAATCTTACTTGTAAATTTTAATTTAATTAATTTCTAAATTTTAATTTAATTTATATAATAATTACATTAATCTTTTGTAATCCTTTCATCGACTGCAATTAGTTGATTTATTAATAAATAAATAAATAAACATTCTCAATTATAGCGACGATTTGTCGCATGCGTATGCATCGCTTTGCTCTCGATATTCAGCTAAGCTGCAGCTTGCGCAAGCTCGCTCATAAACTTTATGCTTGAACGCAGCTTTATGGCATTGCGTTGTCGATCTCTTTTCTGCATTAAACTTAGAATAAAGCGTTCAACAATTACCGCGTAAGCTCGCTCATAATCTTAATGCGTTAACGCAATTTTATTGCATTGCGTTGTCGGTCTCTTTTTGCATTAAGCTTAGACGAAAGCTCTCAACAACTACAGCGCAGGCGACAAGTTTGTCGCAAACGGCTTGAGCTGTAAATGTATTTCTTATTTATGATTCTGCAACCATTAAAATTTGATATTGATTTTGAATCAAAATGGCAATTAAATACCTCAAACTTAATGAGTGTGAAATACTCAAATACCTTGCCTTTCATATATAGGGAATGAAGCCTGATTTTTCTTGCTGCTAATACCAGCTAACAACAAATTAATTCACAAAATTATAGACTCTGATGGAAATGCCATAAATAGCGTCAGGCAAAGCATTTCATTTCATTTCATTTCATTTCATTTCATTCATTTGTCAATAAAATGACAATGGGCCGTCCCGAGTGCAGCTCAGAAAGAGAAATTGGAAAATTACTACCCCCTCCCCAAGGCTCTGACTCCCCTTTTCTGGCTAATTGTAATTACTATTAAACTGTAATGAAATCAGGAATTGACTTGACCTGGCGAAGCTTGAAAGCTTGGCAGGAGATTTCTGTTTACATCACATATTCCTAAATAAATGAATTTATAATAATATGAGTAACTAATTGGAAACTATCTTGAGGAAAAGGGGGCATAAGCATCGACAATTGCAGACCAGTTTTTCTCTGGAGGCTGCGTGAAAAACAGACTATTCCTGCAAGTGCAGCCCAGAGGATTAGCATTTTTAATAGTTTTTAGGACTTTCAAATCGAATGAAAATGTAATAAACATCAAAATTGATTAAATAAATAAATGTAACAGAATTATGGAAATGTGTATGAAAATATATTGAAGCCTTCTTTGAATTCATTTTGTGGTTTAGGCATCCCATTGCTTTAACCAATTATTAATGGTATAAATATAAAGATAGAAAGGCATAAAACTCTGTAAGCGTTCCTGTTTTTAAGCTTATTAGAAGATATGTCAAATAAGTCATTTAAAATTTACTTATCACATAGTTATATACTAAATGATTATAGGGTAGCTCTTGGTTAAGTATTCGCATGAATCAGAAGACTACAGGTTCTTAATTGTTGGCATACATTTGCATACCCTGTAACCTTGATAAATGGTAAAGAGAGTAAAATGAAACCAAAATATATGTATATAAAAGATGAAATTAACTATTCCTGCCTCTAAAACTCATACTACAAATGATTATTTTACTCTCATTTCAATTATAAATAGAATACAGTTGATTATTTACATATTTATAGCTGAACTTTTCTACGGGTTATCTCATAGTCCCCTCTTTGTGCTTGTTCAACTCCTTTTATTCATATTTTATTATTCAACAAAATCTGCTCATTTATTATTATTTTAATAAATTTTGTTAGCTATTTGAATCGAATTTATGACAAAAGAAGCATATTTTAAATTGTTTTTGTCATCAAATAATAATAAAAATAGTATTTTATTTGTGGTGTGAGAGGCTGAGTGTGATATGACTTTTGAATAGCATTTAGGGTGGATTAACCTTTAATATATAGATTCCTAAAAATTATTTCACCATCAACGATTTATGGCAGAGAGTTGGATTATTCACAATCACATTTTCAACAATCTTTATATTTCTTTTTCCCCTTTTTCCTGGTCTGATTGGGTTTTTTGCCTGGGTTTTCCCCAATCCTGTGCAACAAATGTTGGACCATAAAAATTGATTGATTTTAATACCCCAGAATTCAATTTTAATCTTACTTGTAAATTTTAATTTAATTAATTTCTAGATTTTAATTTAATTTATATAATAATTATATTAATTCTTTTGTAATCCTTTAATCGACTGCAATTAGTCGATTTATTAATAATAAATAATAATAAATAATAAAAATAATAATAATAATAATACCCAGTGGGAAACTTTTAGCATCTTTTTTTTTCTTACTAATATTGTATACTAATAAAATGTCTTGCTGCAAGTTGAATTGCACGTATGGCCCAGCGCGTGATGGTGTCCAACCAAGGTTTGTTAACTGCTGGTTGTGTGACAACATGATGCATGGCAAATGTGCAGTTCTAACTGGGCGAGATATTGACAAGTTGGAAAAAGACAATTCCAAGAAAGGCTGTGGAGGCCTGAAATGGTCTTGTCCGAGGTGCAATGACTTGCAATTGAATTTCTCCAAAATGTATAATTCTGTGAGAGGTCAATTTCTTAAGTTGCATAAAATGTCCAAGCTTTTGTCGAGTGATTTTGACTCGAGCATTGAGATGCTTAGTGAGTTTAATTTCGAATCCCCACCTATCCGTCGGTTAGAGGATCAATTTTTAAATGTTCCTCTTCCATCTTCCTCTGCAATAGCTATTCCCCCTTCAGAAAATTTATCAACTCCTCGCCGTTTAGAATTATCTCCGGTTCGATTTTTCTCGCCCTCGCCTTCACCGTCAGTCGGCCATTCTTCCTTTGAACACTCCGATAATTCTTCAAATACCAATGTATGTGCTGTTCATGTTCAACCTACTTCTCTAAATCAAGTTCAGGCTTGTGCTCCAACTACAACACGAGCTACAAGTCCAGCTGTCCCTCAAGCTGCCGTTGCAGCTCCACTTTAGTTGGTGTCTGCGATTTCATCTTCGGTAACTGGCTCAATTGCAGCCCATCCTGGTACTGCACCCATAACTGTACTTCCAGCTTCGGTAACTGTTCAGGGTTCTGACCCTGCCCCGACTCCTTTGCTTACTGTTGTTGCACCGCGTAAGCAAATTTTCGTATCTAGACTTTCAGCTGATACTACATGTGAAGCTATTGCTGCCTATATTGCCAGCAAATCTTCAAGCAATGTATCAGTATCTAAATTTAATTTCTCTGAACCTAGGGAAATAGCCTCCTTCAAAATTAACGTTCCATCAGACACATTCTCACTTATTTCTGATCCAAATTTCTGGCCTCCACAAATAATTGTTCATGAGTTTATTATAAAAAACGCACTCGTCCGGTGCTTCTGATTTACTATATATCAGTTATCAGAATGTTAGAGGTCTAGTGTCTAAGCTTAAAAATGTATTTTTACAAAGTTCTTCCTTCGAGTCTCCAATTATTCCTTTTTCTGAGACATCGCTTAATTCCTCAATTTCAAATTCTGAAATTTTTTTTACAGCCTTTACATCCTACAGAAAAGATAGAATAACTCGTCGTGGTGGTGGGGTACTCATTGCAGTTAATTCTTGCCTTCGGTCCGAGTCAATTACTTTATCCGCGTCACCTCCTCCTCCGTTAAGGTATCGTTTCCATCATGTTCCATTTTCATAACGTGCTCTTATATCCCTCCGTGTTCTGATATTTTTATTTATATGCAGCATTTAAGCCGTATTGAATATATATCAACACTCGTACGTGATAAAGACATGTTTGTCGTTTTAGGCGATTTCAATTTGCCTAATATCCAGTGGTCTCTCTTTAGGAAATCTAATTATCTTGTGCCTTCTGCACAACATGACTTTAGATTCCTTGTATGACCTTTCGTTTTTTCAAATAAACTCGATTCCTAATAATCTTGACAGAATGCTTGATCTTATTTTTGTCAACGATTGCACTTCTACCAGTGTGTCAAGATCTAGTCCTTTAGTATTTCCTGAAGACTCCTTTCATCCTACCGTAGAAGTTTCTCTATCAATTGCCACGTCGACTAAACCAATATCTAAACCTATTAGAAAAACACGTCGTTGTTTTCGCAAGGGAAATTTTCCTTGCTTAATCAACTTCTTTCCTCAGCTGATTGGTCTACTCTATAAAATTCGGTATATATAAATTTTGCTCTAACCCACTTCTATGACACTATTAACTCACTACTTGATATCTGCATTCCAAGTAGTGTTGTATTGCCTGTTTCATCCAAGCCTCCCTGGTTTACACGTCGACTTTCAAATTTAAAAAATATTAAAACTAAGCTATTTAAAAAATTTAAACTCTCTGGATCTAATATTGATTTTTCTAAATATTCTATTGCTAAATCTAACTTCCTTCTCCTTAACTCTCAATGCTATAATGAGTATCTTATGCGCTGCAGGAATCAGTTTGAGCGGGATCCTAAATTGTTTTATAAATTTGTAAATTCTAAGCGTAAGAGCTCTGAAGAATGAGGGATCCAACGACAACTTTACTAGTGCTAACCTTTTTGCAAATTTCTTTCAATCTACTTACACTTCTGCCATTAACAATATCGCTTACGCTTATCCTTATCCTATTTCTTCCTCTAACTCTTTATTTTCTCCTATCATTACTGATAACGATCTAGTTACAGCAATGAAAACTTTAAAATCTTCATATTCTCCTGGGCCCGACAATATCCCAAGTTGCGTACTCAGAGAATGCTGGAGCTCTCTACATCTTCCCCTACTCAAACTTTTTAACTTATCTCTTGATTCCGCTGTTTTTCCATTTCTTTGGAAGGAATCATATATTATCCCAATTCACAAAAGGGAGCTAAATCCGATGTATCGAATTACAGAGGAATTTCAAAGTTTTCTGCAATCCCAAAATTATTCGAAAAATTGTAACATCAACTTTGCAGCACCTCTGTAAGTCGATAATTTCCCCTTTTCAACATGGCTTTATTAAGAGTTGGTCTACCACGACTAATCTGCTTGAATTCACATCATTGGTGAATGATGCATTCCTAAGTAGAATGCAAACAGATGTCACTTATACTGATTTCAGTAAAGCATTTGACTCTGTAAATCATGATCTTTTAATCTTCAAGCTAGATCGAATTGGATTCCCCCCACACTTCTGACTTGGATTTCCTCTTATTTATAAAACAGAACCCAAAGAGTTCTATTGAGATCCGAAATTTCTAACCCGTATTTGTTACTTCGGGTTTAGGTGTGCCGCAAGGTAGTCATCTTGGTCCATTATTTTTCACATTATTTATTAATAACCTGCCTTCTATTTTGTCCCACTCACGCATCCTTATGTATGCTGATGATGTGAAACTTATTCTTTCTTACAACGATCCTTCTAAATATATTTGTCTGCAAGATGACTGTAACTCCATGCATCTTTGGTGTCAGGCTAATAAGTTGCATTTAAATATTTCTAAATGCTTGTTTATGACTTTTAGTCGAATTACTCCACACTTAGTCACGTATACGCTTGACAATGTACCCTTGCAACGTATAACGACTGTGGAAGACCTTGGTGTACTTTTTGATGCCAAACTTAGTTTCATTCTGCATATCTCCTCTATAACTAACAAAGCCAAGGGTGTTCTTGGATTCATTAAACGTTGGTCCAAGGAGTTTAATGATCCCTTTGTTACCAAAATCCTTTATACTTCTCTAGTTCGTCCCATACTAGAATATTGTTCGTGTGTTTGGAGTCCTCAATATGGAATCCATCAAGTTCGTATTGAATCCATTCAGAAGCAATTCCTCCTCTTTGCCCTTCGTGGCTTAAACTGGGATCCCGATCGCCGTCTTCCACCGTACTCTGATAGGCTCTTACTCATTGATCTCCCTTCATTAACTAACCGTAGAACTATCCTTGGTATTATTTTTCTTCATAAATTAATTATCGGTGACATTAGCTCTCCTTTTCTATTATCTCGTCTTAACTTTCATGTTCCACGTAGACTAACAAGAAATTATTATCCCTTATTTTTATCTAATTACACAACTGACTATGCGTTGCACAATCGATTCCGTGTACTGTGCTCCAATTACAACGAATTTTATCACGTTATCTCTTTAGAACTCTCTCTCTTACACCTAAAATCTGCTCTTCTATTCTATCTTCGGGAGAACCCCAATCATTGATTGGTTGACGTGGTTGCTGCCTTGGCAACACTGCTTCTTTTTGGTTGGTGTTTTCCTGAATTGTCCTCTTTTCTCTCTGTTTTTCTTTTTCTTTATTATAATTTAATACATCACTAAAAAGTCCGGATACCTACCGAGAATCCGCTCAAAATCTCGAGATTCTGATTTTTCAATACTCGATTGATTTTTGATATTTTTTTAATGTAGAAATGGATGTAGTTCTATGTCGGATATCTGCATTATAATTATTAATTATTTTCGCCACAGCAATGGCTTGGCTTGAAGCGCGATACATTGACGCATCTGCTCCATCTACTATGGATCCTCGGTTCCATCAAATTGGGGCACACGGTGTGTGATGTGTTATCTTACTTTATTACTCTCTTTCTTTCTATCCTTTTGTCTATTATGTTCTTTTTTCATTCTATTTTCAACAATCTTTATATTTCTTTTTCGCCTTTTTTCCTGGTCTGATTGGGTTTTTGCCTGGGTTTTCCCCAATCCTGTGCAACAAATGTTGGACCATAAAAATTGATTGATTTTAATACCCCAGAATTCAATTTTAATCTTACTTGTAAATTTTAATTTAATTAATTTCTAGATTTTAATTTAATTTATATAATAATTATATTAATTCTTTTGTAATCCTTTAATCGACTGCAATTAGTCGATTTATTAATAATAAATAATAATAAATAATAAAAATAATAATAATAATAATACCCAGTGGGAAACTTTTAGCATCTTTTTTTTTTCTTACTAATATTGTATACTAATAAAATGTCTTGCTGCAAGTTGAATTGCACGTATGGCCCAGCGCGTGATGGTGTCCAACCAAGGTTTGTTAACTGCTGGTTGTGTGACAACATGATGCATGGCAAATGTGCAGTTCTCATTCTCTGGGCAGGATATTGACAAGTTGGAAAAAGACAATTCCAAGAAAGGCTGTGGAGGCCTGAAATGGTCTTGTCCGAGGTGCAATGACTTGCAATTGAATTTCTCCAAAATGTATAATTCTGTGAGAGGTCAATTTCTTAAGTTGCATAAAATGTCCAAGCTTTTGTCGAATGATTTTGACTCGAGCATTGAGATGCTTGGTGAGTTTAATTTCGAATCCCCACCTATCCGTCGGTTAGAGGATCAATTTTTAAATGTTCCTCTTCCATCTTCCTCTGCAATAGCTATTCCCCCTTCAGAAAATTTATCAACTCCTCGCCGTTTAGAATTATCTCCGGTTCGATTTTTCTCGCCCTCGCCTTCACCGTCAGTCGGCTACTCTTCCTTTGAACACTCCGATAATTCTTCAAATACCAATGTATGTGCTGTTCATGTCCAACCAACTTCTCCAAATCAAGTTGCTTGTGCTCCAACTACAACACGAGCTACAAGTCCAGCTGTCCCTCCAGCTCCGGCTGCCGTTGCAGCTCCACTTCAGTTGGTGTCTGCGATTTCATCTTCGGTAACTGGCTCAATTACAGCCCATCCTGGTACTGCACCTATAACTGTGCTTCCAGCTTCGGTAACTGTTCAGGGTTCTGACCCTGCCCCGACTCCTTTGCTTACTGTTGTTGCACCGCGTAAGCAAATTTTCGTATCTAGACTTTCAGCTGATACTACATGTGAAGCTATTGTATCTAAATTTAATTTCTCTGAACCTAGGGAAATAGCCTCCTTCAAAATTAACGTTCCATCAGACACATTCTCACTTATTTGTGATCCAAATTTCTGGCCTCCACAAGTAATTGTTCATGAGTTTATTATAAAAAAACGCACTCGTCCGGTGCCTGTCAGTGTTCAAGCTAGTGGTTCTGTTTCGCAAGCAACCATTAGTAATAATCCTCCAAAAAACTAGATCGATCTTCTGATTTACTATATATCAGTTATCAGAATGTTAGAGGTCTAGTGTCTAAGCTTAAAAATGTATTTTTACAAAGTTCTTCCTTCGAGTCTCAAATTATTGCTTTTTCTGAGACATGGCTTAATTCCTCAATTTCAAATTCTGAAATTTTTTCTACAGCCTTTACATCCTACAGAAAGATAGAATAACTCGTCGTGGTGGTGGGGTACTCATTGCAGTTAATTCTTGCCTTCGGTCCGAGTCAATTACTTTATCCGCGTCACCTCCTCCTCCGTTAAGGTATCGTTTCCATCATGTTCCATTTTCATAACGTGCTCTTATATCCCTCCGTGTTCTGATATTTTTATTTATATGCAGCATTTAAGCCGTATTGAATATATATCAACACTCGTACGTGATAAAGACATGTTTGTCGTTTTAGGCGATTTCAATTTGCCTAATATCAATTGGTCTCTCTTTAGGAAATCTAATTATCTTGTGCCTTCTACACAACATGACTTTTTAGATTCCTTGTATGACCTTTCGTTTTTTCAAATAAACTCGATTCCTAATAATCTTGACAGAATGCTTGATCTTATTTTTGTCAACGATTGCACTTCTACCAGTGTGTCAAGATCTTGTCCTTTAGTATTTCCTATCAATTGCCACGTCGACTAAACCAATATCTAAACCTATTAGTAAAACCCGCCGTTGATTTCGCAAGGGAAATTTTTCCTTGCTTAATCAACATCTTTCCTCAGCTGATTGGTCTACTCTATACAATTCGGTTGATATAAATTTTGCTCTAACCCACTTCTATGACACTATTAACTCACTACTTGATATCTGCATTCCAAGTAGTGTTGTATTGCCTGTTTCATCCAAGCCTCCCTGGTTTACACGTCGACTTTCAAATTTAAAAAATATTAAAACTAAGCTATTTAAAAAATTTAAACTCTCTGGATCTAATATTGATTTTTCTAAATATTCTATTGCTAAATCTAACTTCCTTCTCCTTAACTCTCAATGCTATAATGAGTATCTTATGCGCTGCAGGAATCAGTTTGAGCGGGATCCTAAATTGTTTTATAAATTTGTAAATTCTAAGCGTAAGAGCTCTGAAGAATGAGGGATCCAACGACAACTTTACTAGTGCTAACCTTTTTGCAAATTTCTTTCAATCTACTTACACTTCTGCCATTAACAATATCGCTTACGCTTATCCTTATCCTATTTCTTCCTCTAACTCTTTATTTTCTCCTATCATTACTGATAACGATCTAGTTACAGCAATGAAAACTTTAAAATCTTCATATTCTCCTGGGCCCGACAATATCCCAAGTTGCGTACTCAGAGAATGCTGGAGCTCTCTACATCTTCCCCTACTCAAACTTTTTAACTTATCTCTTGATTCCGCTGTTTTCCATTTCTTTGGAAGGAATCATATATTATCCCAATTCACAAAAGGGAGCTAAATCCGATGTATCGAATTACAGAGGAATTTCAAAGTTTTCTGCAATCCCAAAATTATTCGAAAAATTGTAACATCAACTTTGCAGCACCTCTGTAAGTCGATAATTTCCCCTTTTCAACATGGCTTTATTAAGAGTTGGTCTACCACGACTAATCTGCTTGAATTCACATCATTGGTGAATGATGCATTCCGAAGTAGAATGCAAACAGATGTCATTTATACTGATTTCAGTAAAGCATTTGACTCTGTAAATCATGATCTTTTAATCTTCAAGCTAGATCTAATTGGATTCCCCCCACACTTCTGACTTGGATTTCCTCTTTTTTAAAAAACAGAACCCAAAGAGTTCTGTTGAGATCCGAAATTTCTAAATCCGTATTTGTTACTTCGGGTGTGCCGCAAGGTAGTCATCTTGGTCCATTATTTTTCACATTATTTATTAATGACCTGCCTTCTATTTTGTCCCACTCACGCATCCTTATGTATGCTGATGATGTGAAACTTACAAAGATCCTTCTAAATATAGTTGTCTGCAAGATGACTGTAACTCCATGCATCTTTGGTGTCAGGCTAATAAGTTGCATTTAAATATTTCTAAATGCTTGTTTATGACTTTTTAGTCGAATTACTCCACACTTAGTCACGTATACGCTTGACAATGTACCCTTGCAACGTATAACGACTGTGGAAGACCTTGGTGTACTTTTTGATGCCAAACTTAGTTTCATTCTGCATATCTCCTCTATAACTAACAAAGCCAAGGGTGTTCTTGGATTCATTAAACTTTCGTCCAAGGAGTTTGATGACCCCTTTGCGACCAAAATCCTTTATACTTCTCTAGTTCGCCCCATACTAGAATATTGTTCATGTGTTTGGAGTCCTCAATATGGAATCCATCAAGTTCGTATTGAATCCATTCAGAAGCAATTCCTCCCCTTTGCCCTTCGTGGCTTAAACTGGGATCCCGATCGCCGTCTTCCACCGTACTCTGATAGGCTCTTACTCATTGATCTCCCTTCATTAACTAACCGTAGAACTATCCTTGGTATTATTTTTCTTCATAAATTAATTATCGGTGACATTAGCTCTCCTTTTCTATTATCTCGTCTTAACTTTCATGTTCCACGTAGACTAACAAGAAATTATTACCCCTTATTTTTATCTAATTGCACAACTGACTATGCGTTGCACAATCGATTCCGTGTGCTGTGCTCCAACTACAACGAATTTTATCACATTATCTCTTTAGAACTCTCTCTCTTACACCTAAAATCTGCTCTTCTTTCTATCTTCGGGAGAACCCCAATCATTGATTGGTTGACGTGGTGGCTGCCTTGGCAGCACTGCTTCTTTTGGTTGGTGTTTTCCTGAATTGTCCTCTTCTCTCTCTGTTTTTCTTTTTCTTTATTATAATTTAATACATCACTAAAAAAGTCCGGATACCTACCGAGAATCCGCTCAAAATCTCGAGATTCTGATTATTAAATACTCGATTGATTTTTGATATATTTTTTTTTTAATGTAGAAATGGATGTAGTTCTATGTCGGGTATCTGCATTATAATTATTAATTATTTTCGCCACAGCAATGGCTTGGCTTGAAGCGCGATACATTGACGCATCTGCTCCATCTACTATCCTCGGTTCCATCAAATTGGGGCACACGGTCACATTGTTTATTATGTATGTCCATGTGATGTGTTATCTTACTTTATTACTCTCTTTCTTTCTATCCTTTTGTCTATTATGTTCTTTTTTCATTCTATTTTCAACAATCTTTATATTTCTTTTTCGCCTTTTTCCTGGTCTGATTGGGTTTTTTGCCTGGGTTTTCCCCAATCCTGTGCAACAAATGTTGGACCATAAAAATTGATGGATTTTAATACCCCAGAAGGCTTAAATGTAATTCAATTTTAATCTTACTTGTAAATTTTAATTTAATTAATTTCTAAATTTTAATTTAATTTATATAATAATTACATTAATCTTTTGTAATCCTTTCATCGACTGCAATTAGTTGATTTATTAATAAATAAATAAATAAACATTCTCAATTATAGCGACGATTTGTCGCATGCGTATGCATCGCTTTGCTCTCGATATTCAGCTAAGCTGCAGCTTGCGCAAGCTCGCTCATAAACTTTATGCTTGAACGCAGCTTTATGGCATTGCGTTGTCGATCTCTTTTCTGCATTAAACTTAGAATAAAGCGTTCAACAATTACCGCGTAAGCTCGCTCATAATCTTAATGCGTTAACGCAATTTTATTGCATTGCGTTGTCGATCTCTTTTTTGCATTAAGCTTAGACGAAAGCTCTCAACAACTACAGCGCAGGCGACAAGTTTGTCGCAAACGGCTTGAGCTGTAAATGTATTTCTTATTTATGATTCTGCAACCATTAAAATTTGATATTGATTTTGAATCAAAATGGCAATTAAATACCTCAAACTTAATGAGTGTGAAATACTCAAATACCTTGCCTTTCATATATAGGGAATGAAGCCTGATTTTTCTTGCTGCTAATACCAGCTAACAACAAATTAATTCACAAAATTATAGACTCTGATGGAAATGCCATAAATAGCGTCAGGCAAAGCATTTCATTTCATTTCATTTCATTTCATTTCATTCATTTGTCAATAAAATGACAATGGGCCGTCCCGAGTGCAGCTCAGAAAGAGAAATTGGAAAATTACTACCCCCTCCCCAAGGCTCTGACTCCCCTTTTCTGGCTAATTGTAATTACTATTAAACTGTAATGAAATCAGGAATTGACTTGACCTGGCGAAGCTTGAAAGCTTGGCAGGAGATTTCTGTTTACATCACATATTGCTAAATAAATGAATTTATAATAATATGAGTAACTAATTGGAAACTATCTTGAGGAAAAGGGGGCATAAGCATCGACAATTGCAGACCAGTTTTTCTCTGGAGGCTGCGTGAAAAACAGACTATTCCTGCAAGTGCAGCCCAGAGGATTAGCATTTTTAATAGTTTTAGGACTTTCTAATCGAATTAAAATGTAATAAACATCAAAATTGATTAAATAAATAAATGTAACAGAATTATGGAAATGTGTATGAAAATATATTGAAGCCTTCTTTGAATTCATTTTGTGGTTTAGGCATCCCATTGCTTTAACCAATTATTAATGGTATAAATATAAAGATAGAAAGGCATAAAACTCTGTAAGCGTTCCTGTTTTTAAGCTTATTAGAAGATATGTCAAATAAGTCATTTAAAATTTACTTATCACATAGTTATATACTAAATGATTATAGGGTAGCTCTTGGTTAAGTATTCGCATGAATCAGAAGACTACAGGTTCTTAATTGTTGGCATACATTTGCATACCCTGTAACCTTGATAAATGGTAAAGAGAGTAAAATGAAACCAAAATATATGTATATAAAAGATGAAATTAACTATTCCTGCCTCTAAAACTCATACTACAAATGATTATTTTACTCTCATTTCAATTATAAATAGAATACAGTTGATTATTTACATATTTATAGCTGAACTTTTTCTACGGGTTATCTCATAGTCCCCTCTTTGTGCTTGTTCAACTCCTTTTATTCATATTTTATTATTCAACAAAATCTGCTCATTTATTATTATTTTAATAAATTTTGTTAGCTATTTGAATCGAATTTATGACAAAAGAAGCATATTTTAAATTGTTTTTGTCATCAAATAATAATAAAAATAGTATTTTATTTGTGGTGTGAGAGGCTGAGTGTGATATGACTTTTGAATAGCATTTAGGGTGGATTAACCTTTAATATATAGATTCCTAAAAAATTATTTCACCATCAACGATTTATGGCAGAGAGTTGGATTATTCACAATCACATTTTCAACAATCTTTATATTTCTTTTTCCCCTTTTTCCTGGTCTGATTGGGTTTTTGCCTGGGTTTTCCCCAATCCTGTGCAACAAATGTTGGACCATAAAAATTGATTGATTTTAATACCCCAGAATTCAATTTTAATCTTACTTGTAAATTTTAATTTAATTAATTTCTAGATTTTAATTTAATTTATATAATAATTATATTAATTCTTTTGTAATCCTTTAATCGACTGCAATTAGTCGATTTATTAATAATAAATAATAATAAATAATAAAAATAATAATAATAATAATACCCAGTGGGAAACTTTTTAGCATCTTTTTTTTCTTACTAATATTGTATACTAATAAAATGTCTTGCTGCAAGTTGAATTGCACGTATGGCCCAGCGCGTGATGGTGTCCAACCAAGGTTTGTTAACTGCTGGTTGTGTGACAACATGATGCATGGCAAATGTGCAGTTCTCATTCTCTGGGCAGGATATTGACAAGTTGGAAAAAGACAATTCCAAGAAAGGCTGTGGAGGCCTGAAATGGTCTTGTCCGAGGTGCAATGACTTGCAATTGAATTTCTCCAAAATGTATAATTCTGTGAGAGGTCAATTTCTTAAGTTGCATAAAATGTCCAAGCTTTTGTCGAGTGATTTTGACTCGAGCATTGAGATGCTTGGTGAGTTTAATTTCGAATCCCCACCTATCCGTCGGTTAGAGGATCAATTTTTAAATGTTCCTCTTCCATCTTCCTCTGCAATAGCTATTCCCCCTTCAGAAAATTTATCAACTCCTCGCCGTTTAGAATTATCTCCGGTTCGATTTTTCTCGCCCTCGCCTTCACCGTCAGTCGGCTACTCTTCCTTTGAACACTCCGATAATTCTTCAAATACCAATGTATGTGCTGTTCATGTCCAACCAACTTCTCCAAATCAAGTTGCTTGTGCTCCAACTACAACACGAGCTACAAGTCCAGCTGTCCCTCCAGATCCGGCTGCCGTTGCAGCTCCACTTCAGTTGGTGTCTGCGATTTCATCTTCGGTAACTGGCTCAATTACAGCCCATCCTGGTACTGAACCTATAACTGTGCTTCCAGCTTCGGTAACTGTTCAGGGTTCTGACCCTGCCCCGACTCCCTTGCTTACTGTTGTTGCACCGCGTAAGCAAATTTTCGTATCTAGACTTTCAGCTGATACTACATGTGAAGCTATTGTATCTAAATTTAATTTCTCTGAACCTAGGGAAATAGCCTCCTTCAAAATTAACGTTCCATCAGACACATTCTCACTTATTTGTGATCCAAATTTCTGGCCTCCACAAATAATTGTTCATGAGTTTATTATAAAAAAAACGCACTCGTCCGGTGCCTGTCAGTGTTCAAGCTAGTGGTTCTGTTTCGCAAGCAACCATTAGTAATAATCCTCCAAAAAACTAGATCGATCTTCTGATTTACTATATATCAGTTATCAGAATGTTAGAGGTCTAGTGTCTAAGCTTAAAAATGTATTTTTACAAAGTTCTTCCTTCGAGTCTCAAATTATTGCTTTTTCTGAGACAAGGCTTAATTCCTCAATTTCAAATTCTGAAATTTTTCTACAGCCTTTACATCCTACAGAAAAGATAGAATAACTCGTCGTGGTGGTGGGGTACTCATTGCAGTTAATTCTTGCCTTCGGTCCGAGTCAATTACTTTATCCGCGTCACCTCCTCCTCCGTTAAGGTATCGTTTCCATCATGTTCCATTTTCATAACGTGCTCTTATATCCCTCCGTGTTCTGATATTTTTATTTATATGCAGCATTTAAGCCGTATTGAATATATATCAACACTCGTACGTGATAAAGACATGTTTGTCGTTTTAGGCGATTTCAATTTGCCTAATATCAATTGGTCTCTCTTTAGGAAATCTAATTATCTTGTGCCTTCTACACAACATGACTTTTTAGATTCCTTGTATGACCTTTCGTTTTTTCAAATAAACTCGATTCCTAATAATCTTGACAGAATGCTTGATCTTATTTTTGTCAACGATTGCACTTCTACCAGTGTGTCAAGATCTTGTCCTTTAGTATTTCCTATCAATTGCCACGTCGACTAAACCAATATCTAAACCTATTAGTAAAACCCGCCGTTGATTTCGCAAGGGAAATTTTTCCTTGCTTAATCAACATCTTTCCTCAGCTGATTGGTCTACTCTATACAATTCGGTTGATATAAATTTTGCTCTAACCCACTTCTATGACACTATTAACTCACTACTTGATATCTGCATTCCAAGTAGTGTTGTATTGCCTGTTTCATCCAAGCCTCCCTGGTTTACACGTCGACTTTCAAATTTAAAAAATATTAAAACTAAGCTATTTAAAAAATTTAAACTCTCTGGATCTAATATTGATTTTTCTAAATATTCTATTGCTAAATCTAACTTCCTTCTCCTTAACTCTCAATGCTATAATGAGTATCTTATGCGCTGCAGGAATCAGTTTGAGCGGGATCCTAAATTGTTTTATAAATTTGTAAATTCTAAGCGTAAGAGCTCTGAAGAATGAGGGATCCAACGACAACTTTACTAGTGCTAACCTTTTTGCAAATTTCTTTCAATCTACTTACACTTCTGCCATTAACAATATCGCTTACGCTTATCCTTATCCTATTTCTTCCTCTAACTCTTTATTTTCTCCTATCATTACTGATAACGATCTAGTTACAGCAATGAAAACTTTAAAATCTTCATATTCTCCTGGGCCCGACAATATCCCAAGTTGCGTACTCAGAGAATGCTGGAGCTCTCTACATCTTCCCCTACTCAAACTTTTAACTTATCTCTTGATTCCGCTGTTTTTCCATGTCTTTGGAAGGAATCATATATTATCCCAATTCACAAAAAAGGGAGCTAAATCCGATATATCGAATTACAGAGGAATTGCAAAGTTGTCTGCAATCCCAAAATTATTCGAAAAATTGTAACATCAACTTTGCAGCACCTCTGTAAGTCGATAATTTCCCCTTTTCAACATGGCTTTATTAAGAGTTGGTCTACCACGACTAATCTGCTTGAATTCACATCATTGGTGAATGATGCATTCCTAAGTAGAATGCAAACAGATGTCACTTATACTGATTTCAGTAAAGCATTTAACTCTGTAAATCATGATCTTTTAATCTTCAAGCTAGATCGAATTGGATTCCCCCCCACACTTCTGACTTGGATTTCCTCTTATTTATAAAACAGAACCCAAAGAGTTCTATTGAGATCCGAAATTTCTAACCCGTATTTGTTACTTCGGGTTTAGGTGTGCCGCAAGGTAGTCATCTTGGTCCATTATTTTTCACATTATTTATTAATGACCTGCCTTCTATTTTGTCCTACTCACGCATCCTTATGTATGCTGATGATGTGAAACTTATTCTTTCTTACAACGATCCTTCTAAATATATTTGTCTGCAAGATGACTGTAACTCCATGCATCTTTGGTGTCAGGCTAATAAGTTGCATTTAAATATTTCTAAATGCTTGTTTATGACTTTTAGTCGAATTACTCCACACTTAGTCACGTATACGCTTGACAATGTACCCTTGCAACGTATAACGACTGTGGAAGACCTTGGTGTACTTTTTGATGCCAAACTTAGTTTCATTCTGCATATCTCCTCTATAACTAACAAAGCCAAGGGTGTTCTTGGATTCATTAAACTTTCGTCCAAGGAGTTTAATGATCCCTTTGTTACCAAAATCCTTTATACTTCTCTAGTTCGTCCCATACTAGAATATTGTTCATGTGTTTGGAGTCCTCAATATGGAATCCATCAAGTTCGTATTGAATCCATTCAGAAGCAATTCCTCCTCTTTGCCCTTCGTGGCTTAAACTGGGTTCCCGATCGCCGTCTTCCACCGTACTCTGATAGGCTCTTACTCATTGATCTCCCTTCATTAACTAACCGTAGAACTATCCTTGGTATTATTTTTCTTCATAAATTAATTATCGGTGACATTAGCTCTCCTTTTCTATTATCTCGTCTTAACTTTCATGTTCCACGTAGACTAACAAGAAATTATTATCCCTTATTTTTATCTAATTACACAACTGACTATGCGTTGCACAATCGATTCCGTGTACTGTGCTCCAATTACAACGAATTTTATCACGTTATCTCTTTAGAACTCTCTCTCTTACACCTAAAATCTGCTCTTCTATTCTATCTTCGGGAGAACCCCAATCGTTGATTGGTTGACGTGGTTGCTGCCTTGGCAACACTGCTTCTTTTTTGGTTGGTGTTTTCCTGAATTGTCCTCTCTTTCTCTCTGTTTTTCTTTTTCTTTATTATAATTTAATACATCACTAAAAAGTCCGGATACCTACCGAGAATCCGCTCAAAATCTCGAGATTCTGATTTTTCAATACTCGATTGATTTTTGATATTTTTTAATGTAGAAATGGATGTAGTTCTATGTCGGATATCTGCATTATAATTATTAATTATTTTCGCCACAGCAATGGCTTGGCTTGAAGCGCGATACATTGACGCATCTGCTCCATCTACTATGGATCCTCGGTTCCATCAAATTGGGGCACACGGTGTGTGATGTGTTATCTTACTTTATTACTCTCTTTCTTTCTATCCTTTTGTCTATTATGTTCTTTTTTCATTCTATTTTCAACAATCTTTATATTTCTTTTTCCCCTTTTTCCTGGTCTGATTGGGTTTTTTGCCTGGGTTTTCCCCAATCCTGTGCAACAAATGTTGGACCATAAAAATTGATTGATTTTAATACCCCAGAATTCAATTTTAATCTTACTTGTAAATTTTAATTTAATTAATTTCTAGATTTTAATTTAATTTATATAATAATTATATTAATTCTTTTGTAATCCTTTAATCGACTGCAATTAGTCGATTTATTAATAATAAATAATAATAAATAATAAAAATAATAATAATAATAATACCCAGTGGGAAACTTTTAGCATCTTTTTTTTCTTACTAATATTGTATACTAATAAAATGTCTTGCTGCAAGTTGAATTGCACGTATGGCCCAGCGCGTGATGGTGTCCAACCAAGGTTTGTTAACTGCTGGTTGTGTGACAACATGATGCATGGCAAATGTGCAGTTCTCATTCTCTGGGCAGGATATTGACAAGTTGGAAAAGACAATTCCAAGAAAGGCTGTGGAGGCCTGAAATGGTCTTGTCCGAGGTGCAATGACTTGCAATTGAATTTCTCCAAAATGTATAATTCTGTGAGAGGTCAATTTCTTAAGTTGCATAAAATGTCCAAGCTTTTGTCGAATGATTTTGACTCGAGCATTGAGATGCTTGGTGAGTTTAATTTCGAATCCCCACCTATCCGTCGGTTAGAGGATCAATTTTTAAATGTTCCTCTTCCATCTTCCTCTGCAATAGCTATTCCCCCTTCAGAAAATTTATCAACTCCTCGCCGTTTAGAATTATCTCCGGTTCGATTTTTCTCGCCCTCGCCTTCACCGTCAGTCGGCTACTCTTCCTTTGAACACTCCGATAATTCTTCAAATACCAATGTATGTGCTGTTCATGTCCAACCAACTTCTCCAAATCAAGTTGCTTGTGCTCCAACTACAACACGAGCTACAAGTCCAGCTGTCCCTCCAGCTCCGGCTGCCGTTGCAGCTCCACTTCAGTTGGTGTCTGCGATTTCATCTTCGGTAACTGGCTCAATTACAGCCCATCCTGGTACTGCACCTATAACTGTGCTTCCAGCTTCGGTAACTGTTCAGGGTTCTGACCCTGCCCCGACTCCTTTGCTTACTGTTGTTGCACCGCGTAAGCAAATTTTCGTATCTAGACTTTCAGCTGATACTACATGTGAAGCTATTGTATCTAAATTTAATTTCTCTGAACCTAGGGAAATAGCCTCCTTCAAAATTAACGTTCCATCAGACACATTCTCACTTATTTGTGATCCAAATTTCTGGCCTCCACAAATAATTGTTCATGAGTTTATTATAAAAAAACGCACTCGTCCGGTGCCTGTCAGTGTTCAAGCTAGTGGTTCTGTTTCGCAAGCAACCATTAGTAATAATCCTCCAAAAAACTAGATCGATCTTCTGATTTACTATATATCAGTTATCAGAATGTTAGAGGTCTAGTGTCTAAGCTTAAAAATGTATTTTTACAAAGTTCTTCCTTCGAGTCTCAAATTATTGCTTTTTCTGAGACAAGGCTTAATTCCTCAATTTCAAATTCTGAAATTTTTCTACAGCCTTTACATCCTACAGAAAAGATAGAATAACTCGTCGTGGTGGTGGGGTACTCATTGCAGTTAATTCTTGCCTTCGGTCCGAGTCAATTACTTTATCCGCGTCACCTCCTCCTCCGTTAAGGTATCGTTTCCATCATGTTCCATTTTCATAACGTGCTCTTATATCCCTCCGTGTTCTGATATTTTTATTTATATGCAGCATTTAAGCCGTATTGAATATATATCAACACTCGTACGTGATAAAGACATGTTTGTCGTTTTAGGCGATTTCAATTTGCCTAATATCAATTGGTCTCTCTTTAGGAAATCTAATTATCTTGTGCCTTCTACACAACATGACTTTTTAGATTCCTTGTATGACCTTTCGTTTTTTCAAATAAACTCGATTCCTAATAATCTTGACAGAATGCTTGATCTTATTTTTGTCAACGATTGCACTTCTACCAGTGTGTCAAGATCTTGTCCTTTAGTATTTCCTATCAATTGCCACGTCGACTAAACCAATATCTAAACCTATTAGTAAAACCCGCCGTTGATTTCGCAAGGGAAATTTTTCCTTGCTTAATCAACATCTTTCCTCAGCTGATTGGTCTACTCTATACAATTCGGTTGATATAAATTTTGCTCTAACCCACTTCTATGACACTATTAACTCACTACTTGATATCTGCATTCCAAGTAGTGTTGTATTGCCTGTTTCATCCAAGCCTCCCTGGTTTACACGTCGACTTTCAAATTTAAAAAATATTAAAACTAAGCTATTTAAAAAATTTAAACTCTCTGGATCTAATATTGATTTTTCTAAATATTCTATTGCTAAATCTAACTTCCTTCTCCTTAACTCTCAATGCTATAATGAGTATCTTATGCGCTGCAGGAATCAGTTTGAGCGGGATCCTAAATTGTTTTATAAATTTGTAAATTCTAAGCGTAAGAGCTCTGAAGAATGAGGGATCCAACGACAACTTTACTAGTGCTAACCTTTTTGCAAATTTCTTTCAATCTACTTACACTTCTGCCATTAACAATATCGCTTACGCTTATCCTTATCCTATTTCTTCCTCTAACTCTTTATTTTCTCCTATCATTACTGATAACGATCTAGTTACAGCAATGAAAACTTTAAAATCTTCATATTCTCCTGGGCCCGACAATATCCCAAGTTGCGTACTCAGAGAATGCTGGAGCTCTCTACATCTTCCCCTACTCAAACTTTTTAACTTATCTCTTGATTCCGCTGTTTTTCCATTTCTTTGGAAGGAATCATATATTATCCCAATTCACAAAAAGGGAGCTAAATCCGATGTATCGAATTACAGAGGAATTTCAAAGTTTTCTGCAATCCCAAAATTATTCGAAAAAATTGTAACATCAACTTTGCAGCACCTCTGTAAGTCGATAATTTCCCCTTTTCAACATGGCTTTATTAAGAGTTGGTCTACCACGACTAATCTGCTTGAATTCACATCATTGGTGAATGATGCATTCCGAAGTAGAATGCAAACAGATGTCATTTATACTGATTTCAGTAAAGCATTTGACTCTGTAAATCATGATCTTTTAATCTTCAAGCTAGATCTAATTGGATTCCCCCCACACTTCTGACTTGGATTTCCTCTTTTTTAAAAAACAGAACCCAAAGAGTTCTGTTGAGATCCGAAAATTTCTAAATCCGTATTTGTTACTTCGGGTGTGCCTGCAAGGTAGTCATCTTGGTCCATTATTTTTCACATTATTTATTAATGACCTGCCTTCTATTTTGTCCCACTCACGCATCCTTATGTATGCTGATGATGTGAAACTTACAAAGATCCTTCTAAATATAGTTGTCTGCAAGATGACTGTAACTCCATGCATCTTTGGTGTCAGGCTAATAAGTTGCATTTAAATATTTCTAAATGCTTGTTTATGACTTTTAGTCGAATTACTCCACACTTAGTCACGTATACGCTTGACAATGTACCCTTGCAACGTATAACGACTGTGGAAGACCTTGGTGTACTTTTGATGCCAAACTTAGTTTCATTCTGCATATCTCCTCTATAACTAACAAAGCCAAGGGTGTTCTTGGATTCATTAAACTTTCGTCCAAGGAGTTTGATGACCCCTTTGCGACCAAAATCCTTTATACTTCTCTAGTTCGCCCCATACTAGAATATTGTTCATGTGTTTGGAGTCCTCAATATGGAATCCATCAAGTTCGTATTGAATCCATTCAGAAGCAATTCCTCCCCTTTGCCCTTCGTGGCTTAAACTGGGATCCCGATCGCCGTCTTCCACCGTACTCTGATAGGCTCTTACTCATTGATCTCCCTTCATTAACTAACCGTAGAACTATCCTTGGTATTATTTTTCTTCATAAATTAATTATCGGTGACATTAGCTCTCCTTTTCTATTATCTCGTCTTAACTTTCATGTTCCACGTAGACTAACAAGAAATTATTACCCCTTATTTTTATCTAATTGCACAACTGACTATGCGTTGCACAATCGATTCCGTGTGCTGTGCTCCAACTACAACGAATTTTATCACATTATCTCTTTAGAACTCTCTCTCTTACACCTAAAATCTGCTCTTCTTTCTATCTTCGGGAGAACCCCAATCATTGATTGGTTGACGTGGTGGCTGCCTTGGCAGCACTGCTTCTTTTTGGTTGGTGTTTTCCTGAATTGTCCTCTTCTCTCTCTGTTTTTCTTTTTCTTTATTATAATTTAATACATCACTAAAAAGTCCGGATACCTACCGAGAATCCGCTCAAAATCTCGAGATTCTGATTATTAAATACTCGATTGATTTTTGATATATTTTTTTAATGTAGAAATGGATGTAGTTCTATGTCGGGTATCTGCATTATAATTATTAATTATTTTCGCCACAGCAATGGCTTGGCTTGAAGCGCGATACATTGACGCATCTGCTCCATCTACTATCCTCGGTTCCATCAAATTGGGGCACACGGTCACATTGTTTATTATGTATGTCCATGTGATGTGTTATCTTACTTTATTACTCTCTTTCTTTCTATCCTTTTGTCTATTATGTTCTTTTTTCATTCTATTTTCAACAATCTTTATATTTCTTTTTCGCCTTTTTCCTGGTCTGATTGGGTTTTTGCCTGGGTTTTCCCCAATCCTGTGCAACAAATGTTGGACCATAAAAATTGATGGATTTTAATACCCCAGAAGGCTTAAATGTAATTCAATTTTAATCTTACTTGTAAATTTTAATTTAATTAATTTCTAAATTTTAATTTAATTTATATAATAATTACATTAATCTTTTGTAATCCTTTCATCGACTGCAATTAGTTGATTTATTAATAAATAAATAAATAAACATTCTCAATTATAGCGACGATTTGTCGCATGCGTATGCATCGCTTTGCTCTCGATATTCAGCTAAGCTGCAGCTTGCGCAAGCTCGCTCATAAACTTTATGCTTGAACGCAGCTTTATGGCATTGCGTTGTCGATCTCTTTTCTGCATTAAACTTAGAATAAAGCGTTCAACAATTACCGCGTAAGCTCGCTCATAATCTTAATGCGTTAACGCAATTTTATTGCATTGCGTTGTCGATCTCTTTTTTGCATTAAGCTTAGACGAAAGCTCTCAACAACTACAGCGCAGGCGACAAGTTTGTCGCAAACGGCTTGAGCTGTAAATGTATTTCTTATTTATGATTCTGCAACCATTAAAATTTGATATTGATTTTGAATCAAAATGGCAATTAAATACCTCAAACTTAATGAGTGTGAAATACTCAAATACCTTGCCTTTCATATATAGGGAATGAAGCCTGATTTTTCTTGCTGCTAATACCAGCTAACAACAAATTAATTCACAAAATTATAGACTCTGATGGAAATGCCATAAATAGCGTCAGGCAAAGCATTTCATTTCATTTCATTTCATTTCATTTCATTTCATTTCATTTCATTCATTTGTCAATAAAATGACAATGGGCCGTCCCGAGTGCAGCTCAGAAGAGAAATTGGAAAATTACTACCCCCTCCCCAAGGCTCTGACTCCCCTTTTCTGGCTAATTGTAATTACTATTAAACTGTAATGAAATCAGGAATTGACTTGACCTGGCGAAGCTTGAAAGCTTGGCAGGAGATTTCTGTTTACATCACATATTCCTAAATAAATGAATTTATAATAATATGAGTAACTAATTGGAAACTATCTTGAGGAAAAGGGGCATAAGCATCGACAATTGCAGACCAGTTTTTCTCTGGAGGCTGCGTGAAAAACAGACTATTCCTGCAAGTGCAGCCCAGAGGATTAGCATTTTTAATAGTTTTAGGACTTTCAAATCGAATGAAAATGTAATAAACATCAAAATTGATTAAATAAATAAATGTAACAGAATTATGGAAATGTGTATGAAAATATATTGAAGCCTTCTTTGAATTCATTTTGTGGTTTAGGCATCCCATTGCTTTAACCAATTATTAATGGTATAAATATAAAGATAGAAAGGCATAAAACTCTGTAAGCGTTCCTGTTTTTAAGCTTATTAGAAGATATGTCAAATAAGTCATTTAAAATTTACTTATCACATAGTTATATACTAAATGATTATAGGGTAGCTCTTGGTTAAGTATTCGCATGAATCAGAAGACTACAGGTTCTTAATTGTTGGCATACATTTGCATACCCTGTAACCTTGATAAATGGTAAAGAGAGTAAAATGAAACCAAAATATATGTATATAAAAGATGAAATTAACTATTCCTGCCTCTAAAACTCATACTACAAATGATTATTTTACTCTCATTTCAATTATAAATAGAATACAGTTGATTATTTACATATTTATAGCTGAACTTTTCTACGGGTTATCTCATAGTCCCCTCTTTGTGCTTGTTCAACTCCTTTTATTCATATTTTATTATTCAACAAAATCTGCTCATTTATTATTATTTTAATAAATTTTGTTAGCTATTTGAATCGAATTTATGACAAAAGAAGCATATTTTAAATTGTTTTTGTCATCAAATAATAATAAAAATAGTATTTTATTTGTGGTGTGAGAGGCTGAGTGTGATATGACTTTTTGAATAGCATTTAGGGTGGATTAACCTTTAATATATAGATTCCTAAAAAATTATTTCACCATCAACGATTTATGGCAGAGAGTTGGATTATTCACAATCACATTTTCAACAATCTTTATATTTCTTTTTCCCCTTTTTCCTGGTCTGATTGGGTTTTTGCCTGGGTTTTCCCCAATCCTGTGCAACAAATGTTGGACCATAAAAATTGATTGATTTTAATACCCCAGAATTCAATTTTAATCTTACTTGTAAATTTTAATTTAATTAATTTCTAGATTTTAATTTAATTTATATAATAATTATATTAATTCTTTTGTAATCCTTTAATCGACTGCAATTAGTCGATTTATTAATAATAAATAATAATAAATAATAAAAATAATAATAATAATAATACCCAGTGGGAAACTTTTAGCATCTTTTTTTTCTTACTAATATTGTATACTAATAAAATGTCTTGCTGCAAGTTGAATTGCACGTATGGCCCAGCGCGTGATGGTGTCCAACCAAGGTTTGTTAACTGCTGGTTGTGTGACAACATGATGCATGGCAAATGTGCAGTTCTAACTGGGCGAGATATTGACAAGTTGGAAAAGACAATTCCAAGAAAGGCTGTGGAGGCCTGAAATGGTCTTGTCCGAGGTGCAATGACTTGCAATTGAATTTCTCCAAAATGTATAATTCTGTGAGAGGTCAATTTCTTAAGTTGCATAAAATGTCCAAGCTTTTGTCGAGTGATTTTGACTCGAGCATTGAGATGCTTAGTGAGTTTAATTTCGAATCCCCACCTATCCGTCGGTTAGAGGATCAATTTTTAAATGTTCCTCTTCCATCTTCCTCTGCAATAGCTATTCCCCCTTCAGAAAATTTATCAACTCCTCGCCGTTTAGAATTATCTCCGGTTCGATTTTTTCTCGCCCTCGCCTTCACCGTCAGTCGGCCATTCTTCCTTTGAACACTCCGATAATTCTTCAAATACCAATGTATGTGCTGTTCATGTTCAACCTACTTCTCTAAATCAAGTTCAGGCTTGTGCTCCAACTACAACACGAGCTACAAGTCCAGCTGTCCCTCAAGCTGCCGTTGCAGCTCCACTTTAGTTGGTGTCTGCGATTTCATCTTCGGTAACTGGCTCAATTGCAGCCCATCCTGGTACTGCACCCATAACTGTACTTCCAGCTTCGGTAACTGTTCAGGGTTCTGACCCTGCCCCGACTCCTTTGCTTACTGTTGTTGCACCGCGTAAGCAAATTTTCGTATCTAGACTTTCAGCTGATACTACATGTGAAGCTATTGCTGCCTATATTGCCAGCAAATCTTCAAGCAATGTATCAGTATCTAAATTTAATTTCTCTGAACCTAGGGAAATAGCCTCCTTCAAAATTAACGTTCCATCAGACACATTCTCACTTATTTCTGATCCAAATTTCTGGCCTCCACAAATAATTGTTCATGAGTTTATTATAAAAAACGCACTCGTCCGGTGCTTCTGATTTACTATATATCAGTTATCAGAATGTTAGAGGTCTAGTGTCTAAGCTTAAAAATGTATTTTTACAAAGTTCTTCCTTCGAGTCTCCAATTATTCCTTTTTCTGAGACATCGCTTAATTCCTCAATTTCAAATTCTGAAATTTTTTTACAGCCTTTACATCCTACAGAAAAGATAGAATAACTCGTCGTGGTGGTGGGGTACTCATTGCAGTTAATTCTTGCCTTCGGTCCGAGTCAATTACTTTATCCGCGTCACCTCCTCCTCCGTTAAGGTATCGTTTCCATCATGTTCCATTTTCATAACGTGCTCTTATATCCCTCCGTGTTCTGATATTTTTATTTATATGCAGCATTTAAGCCGTATTGAATATATATCAACACTCGTACGTGATAAAGACATGTTTGTCGTTTTAGGCGATTTCAATTTGCCTAATATCCAGTGGTCTCTCTTTAGGAAATCTAATTATCTTGTGCCTTCTGCACAACATGACTTTTTAGATTCCTTGTATGACCTTTCGTTTTTTCAAATAAACTCGATTCCTAATAATCTTGACAGAATGCTTGATCTTATTTTTGTCAACGATTGCACTTCTACCAGTGTGTCAAGATCTAGTCCTTTAGTATTTCCTGAAGACTCCTTTCATCCTACCGTAGAAGTTTCTCTATCAATTGCCACGTCGACTAAACCAATATCTAAACCTATTAGAAAAACACGTCGTTGTTTTCGCAAGGGAAATTTTTCCTTGCTTAATCAACTTCTTTCCTCAGCTGATTGGTCTACTCTATAAAATTCGGTATATATAAATTTTGCTCTAACCCACTTCTATGACACTATTAACTCACTACTTGATATCTGCATTCCAAGTAGTGTTGTATTGCCTGTTTCATCCAAGCCTCCCTGGTTTACACGTCGACTTTCAAATTTAAAAAATATTAAAACTAAGCTATTTAAAAAATTTAAACTCTCTGGATCTAATATTGATTTTTCTAAATATTCTATTGCTAAATCTAACTTCCTTCTCCTTAACTCTCAATGCTATAATGAGTATCTTATGCGCTGCAGGAATCAGTTTGAGCGGGATCCTAAATTGTTTTATAAATTTGTAAATTCTAAGCGTAAGAGCTCTGAAGAATGAGGGATCCAACGACAACTTTACTAGTGCTAACCTTTTTGCAAATTTCTTTCAATCTACTTACACTTCTGCCATTAACAATATCGCTTACGCTTATCCTTATCCTATTTCTTCCTCTAACTCTTTATTTTCTCCTATCATTACTGATAACGATCTAGTTACAGCAATGAAAACTTTAAAATCTTCATATTCTCCTGGGCCCGACAATATCCCAAGTTGCGTACTCAGAGAATGCTGGAGCTCTCTACATCTTCCCCTACTCAAACTTTTTAACTTATCTCTTGATTCCGCTGTTTTTCCATTTCTTTGGAAGGAATCATATATTATCCCAATTCACAAAAGGGCTAAATCCGATGTATCGAATTACAGAGGAATTTCAAAGTTTTCTGCAATCCCAAAATTATTCGAAAAAATTGTAACATCAACTTTGCAGCACCTCTGTAAGTCGATAATTTCCCCTTTTCAACATGGCTTTATTAAGAGTTGGTCTACCACGACTAATCTGCTTGAATTCACATCATTGGTGAATGATGCATTCCTATGTAGAATGCAAACAGATGTCACTTATACTGATTTCAGTAAAGCATTTGACTCTGTAAATCATGATCTTTTAATCTTCAAGCTAGATCGAATTGGATTCCCCCCACACTTCTGACTTGGATTTCCTCTTATTTATAAAACAGAACCCAAAGAGTTCTATTGAGATCCGAAATTTCTAACCCGTATTTGTTACTTCGGGTTTAGGTGTGCCTCAAAGGTAGTCATCTTGGTCCATTATTTTCACATTATTTATTAATAACCTGCCTTCTATTTTGTCCCACTCACGCATCCTTATGTATGCTGATGATGTGAAACTTATTCTTTCTTACAACGATCCTTCTAAATATATTTGTCTGCAAGATGACTGTAACTCCATGCATCTTTGGTGTCAGGCTAATAAGTTGCATTTAAATATTTCTAAATGCTTGTTTATGACTTTTAGTCGAATTACTCCACACTTAGTCACGTATACGCTTGACAATGTACCCTTGCAACGTATAACGACTGTGGAAGACCTTGGTGTACTTTTGATGCCAAACTTAGTTTCATTCTGCATATCTCCTCTATAACTAACAAAGCCAAGGGTGTTCTTGGATTCATTAAACGTTGGTCCAAGGAGTTTAATGATCCCTTTGTTACCAAAATCCTTTATACTTCTCTAGTTCGTCCCATACTAGAATATTGTTCGTGTGTTTGGAGTCCTCAATATGGAATCCATCAAGTTCGTATTGAATCCATTCAGAAGCAATTCCTCCTCTTTGCCCTTCGTGGCTTAAACTGGGATCCCGATCGCCGTCTTCCACCGTACTCTGATAGGCTCTTACTCATTGATCTCCCTTCATTAACTAACCGTAGAACTATCCTTGGTATTATTTTTCTTCATAAATTAATTATCGGTGACATTAGCTCTCCTTTTCTATTATCTCGTCTTAACTTTCATGTTCCACGTAGACTAACAAGAAATTATTATCCCTTATTTTTATCTAATTACACAACTGACTATGCGTTGCACAATCGATTCCGTGTACTGTGCTCCAATTACAACGAATTTTATCACGTTATCTCTTTAGAACTCTCTCTCTTACACCTAAAATCTGCTCTTCTATTCTATCTTCGGGAGAACCCCAATCATTGATTGGTTGACGTGGTTGCTGCCTTGGCAACACTGCTTCTTTTTGGTTGGTGTTTTCCTGAATTGTCCTCTTTTCTCTCTGTTTTTCTTTTTCTTTATTATAATTTAATACATCACTAAAAAGTCCGGATACCTACCGAGAATCCGCTCAAAATCTCGAGATTCTGATTTTTCAATACTCGATTGATTTTTGATATTTTTTTAATGTAGAAATGGATGTAGTTCTATGTCGGATATCTGCATTATAATTATTAATTATTTTCGCCACAGCAATGGCTTGGCTTGAAGCGCGATACATTGACGCATCTGCTCCATCTACTATGGATCCTCGGTTCCATCAAATTGGGGCACACGGTGTGTGATGTGTTATCTTACTTTATTACTCTCTTTCTTTCTATCCTTTTGTCTATTATGTTCTTTTTTCATTCTATTTTCAACAATCTTTATATTTCTTTTTCGCCTTTTTTCCTGGTCTGATTGGGTTTTTGCCTGGGTTTTCCCCAATCCTGTGCAACAAATGTTGGACCATAAAAATTGATTGATTTTAATACCCCAGAATTCAATTTTAATCTTACTTGTAAATTTTAATTTAATTAATTTCTAGATTTTAATTTAATTTATATAATAATTATATTAATTCTTTTGTAATCCTTTAATCGACTGCAATTAGTCGATTTATTAATAATAAATAATAATAAATAATAAAAATAATAATAATAATAATACCCAGTGGGAAACTTTTAGCATCTTTTTTTTTTTCTTACTAATATTGTATACTAATAAAATGTCTTGCTGCAAGTTGAATTGCACGTATGGCCCAGCGCGTGATGGTGTCCAACCAAGGTTTGTTAACTGCTGGTTGTGTGACAACATGATGCATGGCAAATGTGCAGTTCTCATTCTCTGGGCAGGATATTGACAAGTTGGAAAAAGACAATTCCAAGAAAGGCTGTGGAGGCCTGAAATGGTCTTGTCCGAGGTGCAATGACTTGCAATTGAATTTCTCCAAAATGTATAATTCTGTGAGAGGTCAATTTCTTAAGTTGCATAAAATGTCCAAGCTTTTGTCGAATGATTTTGACTCGAGCATTGAGATGCTTGGTGAGTTTAATTTCGAATCCCCACCTATCCGTCGGTTAGAGGATCAATTTTTAAATGTTCCTCTTCCATCTTCCTCTGCAATAGCTATTCCCCCTTCAGAAAATTTATCAACTCCTCGCCGTTTAGAATTATCTCCGGTTCGATTTTTCTCGCCCTCGCCTTCACCGTCAGTCGGCTACTCTTCCTTTGAACACTCCGATAATTCTTCAAATACCAATGTATGTGCTGTTCATGTCCAACCAACTTCTCCAAATCAAGTTGCTTGTGCTCCAACTACAACACGAGCTACAAGTCCAGCTGTCCCTCCAGATCCGGCTGCCGTTGCAGCTCCACTTCAGTTGGTGTCTGCGATTTCATCTTCGGTAACTGG
The DNA here is from genome assembly GCA_018150835.1 of Drosophila repletoides. Taxonomy (NCBI): domain Eukaryota; kingdom Metazoa; phylum Arthropoda; class Insecta; order Diptera; family Drosophilidae; genus Drosophila; species Drosophila repletoides. The sequence goes on along the minus strand of JAECWQ010000185.1, from coordinate 28,132 downwards.
CTCAATTACAGCCCATCCTGGTACTGAACCTATAACTGTGCTTCCAGCTTCGGTAACTGTTCAGGGTTCTGACCCTGCCCTGACTCCCTTGCTTACTGTTGTTGCACCGCGTAAGCAAATTTTCGTATCTAGACTTTCAGCTGATACTACATGTGAAGCTATTGTATCTAAATTTAATTTCTCTGAACCTAGGGAAATAGCCTCCTTCAAAATTAACGTTCCATCAGACACATTCTCACTTATTTGTGATCCAAATTTCTGGCCTCCACAAATAATTGTTCATGAGTTTATTATAAAAAAACGCACTCGTCCGGTGCCTGTCAGTGTTCAAGCTAGTGGTTCTGTTTCGCAAGCAACCATTAGTAATAATCCTCCAAAAACTAGATCGATCTTCTGATTTACTATATATCAGTTATCAGAATGTTAGAGGTCTAGTGTCTAAGCTTAAAAATGTATTTTTACAAAGTTCTTCCTTCGAGTCTCAAATTATTGCTTTTTCTGAGACAAGGCTTAATTCCTCAATTTCAAATTCTGAAATTTTTTCTACAGCCTTTACATCCTACAGAAAAGATAGAATAACTCGTCGTGGTGGTGGGGTACTCATTGCAGTTAATTCTTGCCTTCGGTCCGAGTCAATTACTTTATCCGCGTCACCTCCTCCTCCGTTAAGGTATCGTTTCCATCATGTTCCATTTTCATAACGTGCTCTTATATCCCTCCGTGTTCTGATATTTTTATTTATATGCAGCATTTAAGCCGTATTGAATATATATCAACACTCGTACGTGATAAAGACATGTTTGTCGTTTTAGGCGATTTCAATTTGCCTAATATCAATTGGTCTCTCTTTAGGAAATCTAATTATCTTGTGCCTTCTACACAACATGACTTTTTAGATTCCTTGTATGACCTTTCGTTTTTTCAAATAAACTCGATTCCTAATAATCTTGACAGAATGCTTGATCTTATTTTTGTCAACGATTGCACTTCTACCAGTGTGTCAAGATCTTGTCCTTTAGTATTTCCTATCAATTGCCACGTCGACTAAACCAATATCTAAACCTATTAGTAAAACCCGCCGTTGATTTCGCAAGGGAAATTTTTCCTTGCTTAATCAACATCTTTCCCTCAGCTGATTGGTCTACTCTATACAATTCGGTTGATATAAATTTTGCTCTAACCCACTTCTATGACACTATTAACTCACTACTTGATATCTGCATTCCAAGTAGTGTTGTATTGCCTGTTTCATCCAAGCCTCCCTGGTTTACACGTCGACTTTCAAATTTAAAAATATTAAAACTAAGCTATTTAAAAAATTTAAACTCTCTGGATCTAATATTGATTTTTCTAAATATTCTATTGCTAAATCTAACTTCCTTCTCCTTAACTCTCAATGCTATAATGAGTATCTTATGCGCTGCAGGAATCAGTTTGAGCGGGATCCTAAATTGTTTTATAAATTTGTAAATTCTAAGCGTAAGAGCTCTGAAGAATGAGGGATCCAACGACAACTTTACTAGTGCTAACCTTTTTGCAAATTTCTTTCAATCTACTTACACTTCTGCCATTAACAATATCGCTTACGCTTATCCTTATCCTATTTCTTCCTCTAACTCTTTATTTTCTCCTATCATTACTGATAACGATCTAGTTACAGCAATGAAAACTTTAAAATCTTCATATTCTCCTGGGCCCGACAATATCCCAAGTTGCGTACTCAGAGAATGCTGGAGCTCTCTACATCTTCCCCTACTCAAACTTTTTAACTTATCTCTTGATTCCGCTGTTTTTCCATGTCTTTGGAAGGAATCATATATTATCCCAATTCACAAAAAGGGAGCTAAATCCGATATATCGAATTACAGAGGAATTGCAAAGTTGTCTGCAATCCCAAAATTATTCGAAAAAATTGTAACATCAACTTTGCAGCACCTCTGTAAGTCGATAATTTCCCCTTTTCAACATGGCTTTATTAAGAGTTGGTCTACCACGACTAATCTGCTTGAATTCACATCATTGGTGAATGATGCATTCCTAAGTAGAATGCAAACAGATGTCACTTATACTGATTTCAGTAAAGCATTTGACTCTGTAAATCATGATCTTTTAATCTTCAAGCTAGATCGAATTGGATTCCCCCCCACACTTCTGACTTGGATTTCCTCTTATTTATAAAACAGAACCCAAAGAGTTCTATTGAGATCCGAAATTTCTAACCCGTATTTGTTACTTCGAGTTTAGGTGTGCCGCAAGGTAGTCATCTTGGTCCATTATTTTTCACATTATTTATTAATGACCTGCCTTCTATTTTGTCCTACTCACGCATCCTTATGTATGCTGATGATGTGAAACTTATTCTTTCTTACAACGATCCTTCTAAATATATTTGTCTGCAAGATGACTGTAACTCCATGCATCTTTGGTGTCAGGCTAATAAGTTGCATTTAAATATTTCTAAATGCTTGTTTATGACTTTTTAGTCGAATTACTCCACACTTAGTCACGTATACGCTTGACAATGTACCCTTGCAACGTATAACGACTGTGGAAGACCTTGGTGTACTTTTTGATGCCAAACTTAGTTTCATTCTGCATATCTCCTCTATAACTAACAAAGCCAAGGGTGTTCTTGGATTCATTAAACTTTCGTCCAAGGAGTTTAATGATCCCTTTGTTACCAAAATCCTTTATACTTCTCTAGTTCGTCCCATACTAGAATATTGTTCATGTGTTTGGAGTCCTCAATATGGAATCCATCAAGTTCGTATTGAATCCATTCAGAAGCAATTCCTCCTCTTTGCCCTTCGTGGCTTAAACTGGGATCCCGATCGCCGTCTTCCACCGTACTCTGATAGGCTCTTACTCATTGATCTCCCTTCATTAACTAACCGTAGAACTATCCTTGGTATTATTTTTCTTCATAAATTAATTATCGGTGACATTAGCTCTCCTTTTCTATTATCTCGTCTTAACTTTCATGTTCCACGTAGACTAACAAGAAATTATTATCCCTTATTTTTATCTAATTACACAACTGACTATGCGTTGCACAATCGATTCCGTGTACTGTGCTCCAATTACAACGAATTTTATCACGTTATCTCTTTAGAACTCTCTCTCTTACACCTAAAATCTGCTCTTCTATTCTATCTTCGGGAGAACCCCAATCATTGATTGGTTGACGTGGTTGCTGCCTTGGCAACACTGCTTCTTTTTGGTTGGTGTTTTCCTGAATTGTCCTCTTTTCTCTCTGTTTTTCTTTTTCTTTATTATAATTTAATACATCACTAAAAAAGTCCGGATACCTACCGAGAATCCGCTCAAAATCTCGAGATTCTGATTTTTCAATACTCGATTGATTTTTGATATTTTTTAATGTAGAAATGGATGTAGTTCTATGTCGGATATCTGCATTATAATTATTAATTATTTTCGCCACAGCAATGGCTTGGCTTGAAGCGCGATACATTGACGCATCTGCTCCATCTACTATGGATCCTCGGTTCCATCAAATTGGGGCACACGGTGTGTGATGTGTTATCTTACTTTATTACTCTCTTTCTTTCTATCCTTTTGTCTATTATGTTCTTTTTCATTCTATTTTCAACAATCTTTATATTTCTTTTTCCCCTTTTTTCCTGGTCTGATTGGGTTTTTTGCCTGGGTTTTCCCCAATCCTGTGCAACAAATGTTGGACCATAAAAATTGATTGATTTTAATACCCCAGAATTCAATTTTAATCTTACTTGTAAATTTTAATTTAATTAATTTCTAGATTTTAATTTAATTTATATAATAATTATATTAATTCTTTTGTAATCCTTTAATCGACTGCAATTAGTCGATTTATTAATAATAAATAATAATAAATAATAAAAATAATAATAATAATAATACCCAGTGGGAAACTTTTAGCATCTTTTTTTTTCTTACTAATATTGTATACTAATAAAATGTCTTGCTGCAAGTTGAATTGCACGTATGGCCCAGCGCGTGATGGTGTCCAACCAAGGTTTGTTAACTGCTGGTTGTGTGACAACATGATGCATGGCAAATGTGCAGTTCTCATTCTCTGGGCAGGATATTGACAAGTTGGAAAAGACAATTCCAAGAAAGGCTGTGGAGGCCTGAAATGGTCTTGTCCGAGGTGCAATGACTTGCAATTGAATTTCTCCAAAATGTATAATTCTGTGAGAGGTCAATTTCTTAAGTTGCATAAAATGTCCAAGCTTTTGTCGAATGATTTTGACTCGAGCATTGAGATGCTTGGTGAGTTTAATTTCGAATCCCCACCTATCCGTCGGTTAGAGGATCAATTTTTAAATGTTCCTCTTCCATCTTCCTCTGCAATAGCTATTCCCCCTTCAGAAAATTTATCAACTCCTCGCCGTTTAGAATTATCTCCGGTTCGATTTTTTCTCGCCCTCGCCTTCACCGTCAGTCGGCTACTCTTCCTTTGAACACTCCGATAATTCTTCAAATACCAATGTATGTGCTGTTCATGTCCAACCAACTTCTCCAAATCAAGTTGCTTGTGCTCCAACTACAACACGAGCTACAAGTCCAGCTGTCCCTCCAGCTCCGGCTGCCGTTGCAGCTCCACTTCAGTTGGTGTCTGCGATTTCATCTTCGGTAACTGGCTCAATTACAGCCCATCCTGGTACTGCACCTATAACTGTGCTTCCAGCTTCGGTAACTGTTCAGGGTTCTGACCCTGCCCCGACTCCTTTGCTTACTGTTGTTGCACCGCGTAAGCAAATTTTCGTATCTAGACTTTCAGCTGATACTACATGTGAAGCTATTGTATCTAAATTTAATTTCTCTGAACCTAGGGAAATAGCCTCCTTCAAAATTAACGTTCCATCAGACACATTCTCACTTATTTGTGATCCAAATTTCTGGCCTCCACAAATAATTGTTCATGAGTTTATTATAAAAAAACGCACTCGTCCGGTGCCTGTCAGTGTTCAAGCTAGTGGTTCTGTTTCGCAAGCAACCATTAGTAATAATCCTCAAAAAACTAGATCGATCTTCTGATTTACTATATATCAGTTATCAGAATGTTAGAGGTCTAGTGTCTAAGCTTAAAAATGTATTTTTACAAAGTTCTTCCTTCGAGTCTCAAATTATTGCTTTTTCTGAGACAAGGCTTAATTCCTCAATTTCAAATTCTGAAATTTTTTCTACAGCCTTTACATCCTACAGAAAAGATAGAATAACTCGTCGTGGTGGTGGGGTACTCATTGCAGTTAATTCTTGCCTTCGGTCCGAGTCAATTACTTTATCCGCGTCACCTCCTCCTCCGTTAAGGTATCGTTTCCATCATGTTCCATTTTCATAACGTGCTCTTATATCCCTCCGTGTTCTGATATTTTTATTTATATGCAGCATTTAAGCCGTATTGAATATATATCAACACTCGTACGTGATAAAGACATGTTTGTCGTTTTAGGCGATTTCAATTTGCCTAATATCAATTGGTCTCTCTTTAGGAAATCTAATTATCTTGTGCCTTCTACACAACATGACTTTTTAGATTCCTTGTATGACCTTTCGTTTTTCAAATAAACTCGATTCCTAATAATCTTGACAGAATGCTTGATCTTATTTTTGTCAACGATTGCACTTCTACCAGTGTGTCAAGATCTTGTCCTTTAGTATTTCCTATCAATTGCCACGTCGACTAAACCAATATCTAAACCTATTAGTAAAACCCGCCGTTGATTTCGCAAGGGAAATTTTTCCTTGCTTAATCAACATCTTTCCTCAGCTGATTGGTCTACTCTATACAATTCGGTTGATATAAATTTTGCTCTAACCCACTTCTATGACACTATTAACTCACTACTTGATATCTGCATTCCAAGTAGTGTTGTATTGCCTGTTTCATCCAAGCCTCCCTGGTTTACACGTCGACTTTCAAATTTAAAAAATATTAAAACTAAGCTATTTAAAAAATTTAAACTCTCTGGATCTAATATTGATTTTTCTAAATATTCTATTGCTAAATCTAACTTCCTTCTCCTTAACTCTCAATGCTATAATGAGTATCTTATGCGCTGCAGGAATCAGTTTGAGCGGGATCCTAAATTGTTTTATAAATTTGTAAATTCTAAGCGTAAGAGCTCTGAAGAATGAGGGATCCAACGACAACTTTACTAGTGCTAACCTTTTTGCAAATTTCTTTCAATCTACTTACACTTCTGCCATTAACAATATCGCTTACGCTTATCCTTATCCTATTTCTTCCTCTAACTCTTTATTTTCTCCTATCATTACTGATAACGATCTAGTTACAGCAATGAAAACTTTAAAATCTTCATATTCTCCTGGGCCCGACAATATCCCAAGTTGCGTACTCAGAGAATGCTGGAGCTCTCTACATCTTCCCCTACTCAAACTTTTTAACTTATCTCTTGATTCCGCTGTTTTTCCATTTCTTTGGAAGGAATCATATATTATCCCAATTCACAAAAAGGGAGCTAAATCCGATGTATCGAATTACAGAGGAATTTCAAAGTTTTCTGCAATCCCAAAATTATTCGAAAAAATTGTAACATCAACTTTGCAGCACCTCTGTAAGTCGATAATTTCCCCTTTTCAACATGGCTTTATTAAGAGTTGGTCTACCACGACTAATCTGCTTGAATTCACATCATTGGTGAATGATGCATTCCGAAGTAGAATGCAAACAGATGTCATTTATACTGATTTCAGTAAAGCATTTGACTCTGTAAATCATGATCTTTTAATCTTCAAGCTAGATCTAATTGGATTCCCCCCCACACTTCTGACTTGGATTTCCTCTTTTTTAAAAAACAGAACCCAAAGAGTTCTGTTGAGATCCGAAATTTCTAAATCCGTATTTGTTACTTCGGGTGTGCCGCAAGGTAGTCATCTTGGTCCATTATTTTTCACATTATTTATTAATGACCTGCCTTCTATTTTGTCCCACTCACGCATCCTTATGTATGCTGATGATGTGAAACTTACAAAGATCCTTCTAAATATAGTTGTCTGCAAGATGACTGTAACTCCATGCATCTTTGGTGTCAGGCTAATAAGTTGCATTTAAATATTTCTAAATGCTTGTTTATGACTTTTAGTCGAATTACTCCACACTTAGTCACGTATACGCTTGACAATGTACCCTTGCAACGTATAACGACTGTGGAAGACCTTGGTGTACTTTTTGATGCCAAACTTAGTTTCATTCTGCATATCTCCTCTATAACTAACAAAGCCAAGGGTGTTCTTGGATTCATTAAACTTTCGTCCAAGGAGTTTGATGACCCCTTTGCGACCAAAATCCTTTATACTTCTCTAGTTCGCCCCATACTAGAATATTGTTCATGTGTTTGGAGTCCTCAATATGGAATCCATCAAGTTCGTATTGAATCCATTCAGAAGCAATTCCTCCCCTTTGCCCTTCGTGGCTTAAACTGGGATCCCGATCGCCGTCTTCCACCGTACTCTGATAGGCTCTTACTCATTGATCTCCCTTCATTAACTAACCGTAGAACTATCCTTGGTATTATTTTTCTTCATAAATTAATTATCGGTGACATTAGCTCTCCTTTTCTATTATCTCGTCTTAACTTTCATGTTCCACGTAGACTAACAAGAAATTATTACCCCTTATTTTTATCTAATTGCACAACTGACTATGCGTTGCACAATCGATTCCGTGTGCTGTGCTCCAACTACAACGAATTTTATCACGTTATCTCTTTAGAACTCTCTCTCTTACACCTAAAATCTGCTCTTCTTTCTATCTTCGGGAGAACCCCAATCATTGATTGGTTGACGTGGTGGCTGCCTTGGCAGCACTGCTTCTTTTTGGTTGGTGTTTTCCTGAATTGTCCTCTTCTCTCTCTGTTTTTCTTTTTCTTTATTATAATTTAATACATCACTAAAAAAGTCCGGATACCTACCGAGAATCCGCTCAAAATCTCGAGATTCTGATTATTAAATACTCGATTGATTTTTGATATATTTTTTTTTTAATGTAGAAATGGATGTAGTTCTATGTCGGGTATCTGCATTATAATTATTAATTATTTTCGCCACAGCAATGGCTTGGCTTGAAGCGCGATACATTGACGCATCTGCTCCATCTACTATCCTCGGTTCCATCAAATTGGGGCACACGGTCACATTGTTTATTATGTATGTCCATGTGATGTGTTATCTTACTTTATTACTCTCTTTCTTTCTATCCTTTTGTCTATTATGTTCTTTTTTCATTCTATTTTCAACAATCTTTATATTTCTTTTTCGCCTTTTTTCCTGGTCTGATTGGGTTTTTTGCCTGGGTTTTCCCCAATCCTGTGCAACAAATGTTGGACCATAAAAATTGATGGATTTTAATACCCCAGAAGGCTTAAATGTAATTCAATTTTAATCTTACTTGTAAATTTTAATTTAATTAATTTCTAAATTTTAATTTAATTTATATAATAATTACATTAATCTTTTGTAATCCTTTCATCGACTGCAATTAGTTGATTTATTAATAAATAAATAAATAAACATTCTCAATTATAGCGACGATTTGTCGCATGCGTATGCATCGCTTTGCTCTCGATATTCAGCTAAGCTGCAGCTTGCGCAAGCTCGCTCATAAACTTTATGCTTGAACGCAGCTTTATGGCATTGCGTTGTCGATCTCTTTCTGCATTAAACTTAGAATAAAGCGTTCAACAATTACCGCGTAAGCTCGCTCATAATCTTAATGCGTTAACGCAATTTTATTGCATTGCGTTGTCGATCTCTTTTTTGCATTAAGCTTAGACGAAAGCTCTCAACAACTACAGCGCAGGCGACAAGTTTGTCGCAAACGGCTTGAGCTGTAAATGTATTTCTTATTTATGATTCTGCAACCATTAAAATTTGATATTGATTTTGAATCAAAATGGCAATTAAATACCTCAAACTTAATGAGTGTGAAATACTCAAATACCTTGCCTTTCATATATAGGGAATGAAGCCTGATTTTTCTTGCTGCTAATACCAGCTAACAACAAATTAATTCACAAAATTATAGACTCTGATGGAAATGCCATAAATAGCGTCAGGCAAAGCATTTCATTTCATTTCATTTCATTTCATTTCATTTCATTTCATTTCATTCATTTGTCAATAAAATGACAATGGGCCGTCCCGAGTGCAGCTCAGAAAGAGAAATTGGAAAATTACTACCCCCTCCCCAAGGCTCTGACTCCCCTTTTCTGGCTAATTGTAATTACTATTAAACTGTAATGAAATCAGGAATTGACTTGACCTGGCGAAGCTTGAAAGCTTGGCAGGAGATTTCTGTTTACATCACATATTCCTAAATAAATGAATTTATAATAATATGAGTAACTAATTGGAAACTATCTTGAGGAAAAGGGGGCATAAGCATCGACAATTGCAGACCAGTTTTTCTCTGGAGGCTGCGTGAAAAACAGACTATTCCTGCAAGTGCAGCCCAGAGGATTAGCATTTTTAATAGTTTTTAGGACTTTCAAATCGAATGAAAATGTAATAAACATCAAAATTGATTAAATAAATAAATGTAACAGAATTATGGAAATGTGTATGAAAATATATTGAAGCCTTCTTTGAATTCATTTTGTGGTTTAGGCATCCCATTGCTTTAACCAATTATTAATGGTATAAATATAAAGATAGAAAGGCATAAAACTCTGTAAGCGTTCCTGTTTTTAAGCTTATTAGAAGATATGTCAAATAAGTCATTTAAAATTTACTTATCACATAGTTATATACTAAATGATTATAGGGTAGCTCTTGGTTAAGTATTCGCATGAATCAGAAGACTACAGGTTCTTAATTGTTGGCATACATTTGCATACCCTGTAACCTTGATAAATGGTAAAGAGAGTAAAATGAAACCAAAATATATGTATATAAAAGATGAAATTAACTATTCCTGCCTCTAAAACTCATACTACAAATGATTATTTTACTCTCATTTCAATTATAAATAGAATACAGTTGATTATTTACATATTTATAGCTGAACTTTTTCTACGGGTTATCTCATAGTCCCCTCTTTGTGCTTGTTCAACTCCTTTTATTCATATTTTATTATTCAACAAAATCTGCTCATTTATTATTATTTTAATAAATTTTGTTAGCTATTTGAATCGAATTTATGACAAAAGAAGCATATTTTAAATTGTTTTTGTCATCAAATAATAATAAAAATAGTATTTTATTTGTGGTGTGAGAGGCTGAGTGTGATATGACTTTTGAATAGCATTTAGGGTGGATTAACCTTTAATATATAGATTCCTAAAAAATTATTTCACCATCAACGATTTATGGCAGAGAGTTGGATTATTCACAATCACATTTTCAACAATCTTTATATTTCTTTTTCCCCTTTTTTCCTGGTCTGATTGGGTTTTTGCCTGGGTTTTCCCCAATCCTGTGCAACAAATGTTGGACCATAAAAATTGATTGATTTTAATACCCCAGAATTCAATTTTAATCTTACTTGTAAATTTTAATTTAATTAATTTCTAGATTTTAATTTAATTTATATAATAATTATATTAATTCTTTTGTAATCCTTTAATCGACTGCAATTAGTCGATTTATTAATAATAAATAATAATAAATAATAAAAATAATAATAATAATAATACCCAGTGGGAAACTTTTTAGCATCTTTTTTTTTTCTTACTAATATTGTATACTAATAAAATGTCTTGCTGCAAGTTGAATTGCACGTATGGCCCAGCGCGTGATGGTGTCCAACCAAGGTTTGTTAACTGCTGGTTGTGTGACAACATGATGCATGGCAAATGTGCAGTTCTCATTCTCTGGGCAGGATATTGACAAGTTGGAAAAAGACAATTCCAAGAAAGGCTGTGGAGGCCTGAAATGGTCTTGTCCGAGGTGCAATGACTTGCAATTGAATTTCTCCAAAATGTATAATTCTGTGAGAGGTCAATTTCTTAAGTTGCATAAAATGTCCAAGCTTTTGTCGAATGATTTTGACTCGAGCATTGAGATGCTTGGTGAGTTTAATTTCGAATCCCCACCTATCCGTCGGTTAGAGGATCAATTTTTAAATGTTCCTCTTCCATCTTCCTCTGCAATAGCTATTCCCCCTTCAGAAAATTTATCAACTCCTCGCCGTTTAGAATTATCTCCGGTTCGATTTTTTCTCGCCCTCGCCTTCACCGTCAGTCGGCTACTCTTCCTTTGAACACTCCGATAATTCTTCAAATACCAATGTATGTGCTGTTCATGTCCAACCAACTTCTCCAAATCAAGTTGCTTGTGCTCCAACTACAACACGAGCTACAAGTCCAGCTGTCCCTCCAGCTCCGGCTGCCGTTGCAGCTCCACTTCAGTTGGTGTCTGCGATTTCATCTTCGGTAACTGGCTCAATTACAGCCCATCCTGGTACTGCACCTATAACTGTGCTTCCAGCTTCGGTAACTGTTCAGGGTTCTGACCCTGCCCCGACTCCTTTGCTTACTGTTGTTGCACCGCGTAAGCAAATTTTCGTATCTAGACTTTCAGCTGATACTACATGTGAAGCTATTGTATCTAAATTTAATTTCTCTGAACCTAGGGAAATAGCCTCCTTCAAAATTAACGTTCCATCAGACACATTCTCACTTATTTGTGATCCAAATTTCTGGCCTCCACAAATAATTGTTCATGAGTTTATTATAAAAAAACGCACTCGTCCGGTGCCTGTCAGTGTTCAAGCTAGTGGTTCTGTTTCGCAAGCAACCATTAGTAATAATCCTCAAAAAACTAGATCGATCTTCTGATTTACTATATATCAGTTATCAGAATGTTAGAGGTCTAGTGTCTAAGCTTAAAAATGTATTTTTACAAAGTTCTTCCTTCGAGTCTCAAATTATTGCTTTTTCTGAGACATGGCTTAATTCCTCAATTTCAAATTCTGAAATTTTTTCTACAGCCTTTACATCCTACAGAAAAGATAGAATAACTCGTCGTGGTGGTGGGGTACTCATTGCAGTTAATTCTTGCCTTCGGTCCGAGTCAATTACTTTATCCGCGTCACCTCCTCCTCCGTTAAGGTATCGTTTCCATCATGTTCCATTTTCATAACGTGCTCTTATATCCCTCCGTGTTCTGATATTTTTATTTATATGCAGCATTTAAGCCGTATTGAATATATATCAACACTCGTACGTGATAAAGACATGTTTGTCGTTTTAGGCGATTTCAATTTGCCTAATATCAATTGGTCTCTCTTTAGGAAATCTAATTATCTTGTGCCTTCTACACAACATGACTTTTTAGATTCCTTGTATGACCTTTCGTTTTTTCAAATAAACTCGATTCCTAATAATCTTGACAGAATGCTTGATCTTATTTTTGTCAACGATTGCACTTCTACCAGTGTGTCAAGATCTTGTCCTTTAGTATTTCCTATCAATTGCCACGTCGACTAAACCAATATCTAAACCTATTAGTAAAACCCGCCGTTGATTTCGCAAGGGAAATTTTTCCTTGCTTAATCAACATCTTTCCTCAGCTGATTGGTCTACTCTATACAATTCGGTTGATATAAATTTTGCTCTAACCCACTTCTATGACACTATTAACTCACTACTTGATATCTGCATTCCAAGTAGTGTTGTATTGCCTGTTTCATCCAAGCCTCCCTGGTTTACACGTCGACTTTCAAATTTAAAAAATATTAAAACTAAGCTATTTAAAAAATTTAAACTCTCTGGATCTAATATTGATTTTTCTAAATATTCTATTGCTAAATCTAACTTCCTTCTCCTTAACTCTCAATGCTATAATGAGTATCTTATGCGCTGCAGGAATCAGTTTGAGCGGGATCCTAAATTGTTTTATAAATTTGTAAATTCTAAGCGTAAGAGCTCTGAAGAATGAGGGATCCAACGACAACTTTACTAGTGCTAACCTTTTTGCAAATTTCTTTCAATCTACTTACACTTCTGCCATTAACAATATCGCTTACGCTTATCCTTATCCTATTTCTTCCTCTAACTCTTTATTTTCTCCTATCATTACTGATAACGATCTAGTTACAGCAATGAAAACTTTAAAATCTTCATATTCTCCTGGGCCCGACAATATCCCAAGTTGCGTACTCAGAGAATGCTGGAGCTCTCTACATCTTCCCCTACTCAAACTTTTTAACTTATCTCTTGATTCCGCTGTTTTTCCATTTCTTTGGAAGGAATCATATATTATCCCAATTCACAAAAGGGAGCTAAATCCGATGTATCGAATTACAGAGGAATTTCAAAGTTTTCTGCAATCCCAAAATTATTCGAAAAAATTGTAACATCAACTTTGCAGCACCTCTGTAAGTCGATAATTTCCCCTTTTCAATATGGCTTTATTAAGAGTTGGTCTACCACGACTAATCTGCTTGAATTCACATCATTGGTGAATGATGCATTCCGAAGTAGAATGCAAACAGATGTCATTTATACTGATTTCAGTAAAGCATTTGACTCTGTAAATCATGATCTTTTAATCTTCAAGCTAGATCTAATTGGATTCCCCCCACACTTCTGACTTGGATTTCCTCTTTTTTAAAAAACAGAACCCAAAGAGTTCTGTTGAGATCCGAAATTTCTAAATCCGTATTTGTTACTTCGGGTGTGCCGCAAGGTAGTCATCTTGGTCCATTATTTTTCACATTATTTATTAATGACCTGCCTTCTATTTTGTCCCACTCACGCATCCTTATGTATGCTGATGATGTGAAACTTACAAAGATCCTTCTAAATATAGTTGTCTGCAAGATGACTGTAACTCCATGCATCTTTGGTGTCAGGCTAATAAGTTGCATTTAAATATTTCTAAATGCTTGTTTATGACTTTTAGTCGAATTACTCCACACTTAGTCACGTATACGCTTGACAATGTACCCTTGCAACGTATAACGACTGTGGAAGACCTTGGTGTACTTTTTGATGCCAAACTTAGTTTCATTCTGCATATCTCCTCTATAACTAACAAAGCCAAGGGTGTTCTTGGATTCATTAAACTTTCGTCCAAGGAGTTTGATGACCCCTTTGCGACCAAAATCCTTTATACTTCTCTAGTTCGCCCCATACTAGAATATTGTTCATGTGTTTGGAGTCCTCAATATGGAATCCATCAAGTTCGTATTGAATCCATTCAGAAGCAATTCCTCCCCTTTGCCCTTCGTGGCTTAAACTGGGATCCCGATCGCCGTCTTCCACCGTACTCTGATAGGCTCTTACTCATTGATCTCCCTTCATTAACTAACCGTAGAACTATCCTTGGTATTATTTTTCTTCATAAATTAATTATCGGTGACATTAGCTCTCCTTTTCTATTATCTCGTCTTAACTTTCATGTTCCACGTAGACTAACAAGAAATTATTACCCCTTATTTTTATCTAATTGCACAACTGACTATGCGTTGCACAATCGATTCCGTGTGCTGTGCTCCAACTACAACGAATTTTATCACGTTATCTCTTTAGAACTCTCTCTCTTACACCTAAAATCTGCTCTTCTTTCTATCTTCGGGAGAACCCCAATCATTGATTGGTTGACGTGGTGGCTGCCTTGGCAGCACTGCTTCTTTTTGGTTGGTGTTTTCCTGAATTGTCCTCTTCTCTCTCTGTTTTTCTTTTTCTTTATTATAATTTAATACATCACTAAAAAAGTCCGGATACCTACCGAGAATCCGCTCAAAATCTCGAGATTCTGATTATTAAATACTCGATTGATTTTTGATATATTTTTTTTAATGTAGAAATGGATGTAGTTCTATGTCGGGTATCTGCATTATAATTATTAATTATTTTCGCCACAGCAATGGCTTGGCTTGAAGCGCGATACATTGACGCATCTGCTCCATCTACTATCCTCGGTTCCATCAAATTGGGGCACACGGTCACATTGTTTATTATGTATGTCCATGTGATGTGTTATCTTACTTTATTACTCTCTTTCTTTCTATCCTTTTGTCTATTATGTTCTTTTTTCATTCTATTTTCAACAATCTTTATATTTCTTTTTCGCCTTTTTTCCTGGTCTGATTGGGTTTTTTGCCTGGGTTTTCCCCAATCCTGTGCAACAAATGTTGGACCATAAAAATTGATGGATTTTAATACCCCAGAAGGCTTAAATGTAATTCAATTTTAATCTTACTTGTAAATTTTAATTTAATTAATTTCTAAATTTTAATTTAATTTATATAATAATTACATTAATCTTTTGTAATCCTTTCATCGACTGCAATTAGTTGATTTATTAATAAATAAATAAATAAACATTCTCAATTATAGCGACGATTTGTCGCATGCGTATGCATCGCTTTGCTCTCGATATTCAGCTAAGCTGCAGCTTGCGCAAGCTCGCTCATAAACTTTATGCTTGAACGCAGCTTTATGGCATTGCGTTGTCGATCTCTTTTCTGCATTAAACTTAGAATAAAGCGTTCAACAATTACCGCGTAAGCTCGCTCATAATCTTAATGCGTTAACGCAATTTTATTGCATTGCGTTGTCGATCTCTTTTTGCATTAAGCTTAGACGAAAGCTCTCAACAACTACAGCGCAGGCGACAAGTTTGTCGCAAACGGCTTGAGCTGTAAATGTATTTCTTATTTATGATTCTGCAACCATTAAAATTTGATATTGATTTTGAATCAAAATGGCAATTAAATACCTCAAACTTAATGAGTGTGAAATACTCAAATACCTTGCCTTTCATATATAGGGAATGAAGCCTGATTTTTCTTGCTGCTAATACCAGCTAACAACAAATTAATTCACAAAATTATAGACTCTGATGGAAATGCCATAAATAGCGTCAGGCAAAGCATTTCATTTCATTTCATTTCATTTCATTTCATTCATTTGTCAATAAAATGACAATGGGCCGTCCCGAGTGCAGCTCAGAAAGAGAAATTGGAAAATTACTACCCCCTCCCCAAGGCTCTGACTCCCCTTTTCTGGCTAATTGTAATTACTATTAAACTGTAATGAAATCAGGAATTGACTTGACCTGGCGAAGCTTGAAAGCTTGGCAGGAGATTTCTGTTTACATCACATATTCCTAAATAAATGAATTTATAATAATATGAGTAACTAATTGGAAACTATCTTGAGGAAAAGGGGGCATAAGCATCGACAATTGCAGACCAGTTTTTCTCTGGAGGCTGCGTGAAAAACAGACTATTCCTGCAAGTGCAGCCCAGAGGATTAGCATTTTTAATAGTTTTTAGGACTTTCAAATCGAATGAAAATGTAATAAACATCAAAATTGATTAAATAAATAAATGTAACAGAATTATGGAAATGTGTATGAAAATATATTGAAGCCTTCTTTGAATTCATTTTGTGGTTTAGGCATCCCATTGCTTTAACCAATTATTAATGGTATAAATATAAAGATAGAAAGGCATAAAACTCTGTAAGCGTTCCTGTTTTTAAGCTTATTAGAAGATATGTCAAATAAGTCATTTAAAATTTACTTATCACATAGTTATATACTAAATGATTATAGGGTAGCTCTTGGTTAAGTATTCGCATGAATCAGAAGACTACAGGTTCTTAATTGTTGGCATACATTTGCATACCCTGTAACCTTGATAAATGGTAAAGAGAGTAAAATGAAACCAAAATATATGTATATAAAAGATGAAATTAACTATTCCTGCCTCTAAAACTCATACTACAAATGATTATTTTACTCTCATTTCAATTATAAATAGAATACAGTTGATTATTTACATATTTATAGCTGAACTTTTTCTACGGGTTATCTCATAGTCCCCTCTTTGTGCTTGTTCAACTCCTTTTATTCATATTTTATTATTCAACAAAATCTGCTCATTTATTATTATTTTAATAAATTTTGTTAGCTATTTGAATCGAATTTATGACAAAAGAAGCATATTTTAAATTGTTTTTGTCATCAAATAATAATAAAAATAGTATTTTATTTGTGGTGCGAGAGGCTGAGTGTGATATGACTTTTTGAATAGCATTTAGGGTGGATTAACCTTTAATATATAGATTCCTAAAAAATTATTTCACCATCAACGATTTATGGCAGAGAGTTGGATTATTCACAATCACATTTTCAACAATCTTTATATTTCTTTTTCCCCTTTTTTCCTGGTCTGATTGGGTTTTTGCCTGGGTTTTCCCCAATCCTGTGCAACAAATGTTGGACCATAAAAATTGATTGATTTTAATACCCCAGAATTCAATTTTAATCTTACTTGTAAATTTTAATTTAATTAATTTCTAGATTTTAATTTAATTTATATAATAATTATATTAATTCTTTTGTAATCCTTTAATCGACTGCAATTAGTCGATTTATTAATAATAAATAATAATAAATAATAAAAAAATAATAATAATAATACCCAGTGGGAAACTTTTAGCATCTTTTTTTTTTTCTTACTAATATTGTATACTAATAAAATGTCTTGCTGCAAGTTGAATTGCACGTATGGCCCAGCGCGTGATGGTGTCCAACCAAGGCTTGTTAACTGCTGGTTGTGTGACAACATGATGCATGGCAAATGTGCAGTTCTCATTCTCTGGGCAGGATATTGACAAGTTGGAAAAAGACAATTCCAAGAAAGGCTGTGGAGGCCTGAAATGGTCTTGTCCGAGGTGCAATGACTTGCAATTGAATTTCTCCAAAATGTATAATTCTGTGAGAGGTCAATTTCTTAAGTTGCATAAAATGTCCAAGCTTTTGTCGAGTGATTTTGACTCGAGCATTGAGATGCTTGGTGAGTTTAATTTCGAATCCCCACCTATCCGTCGGTTAGAGGATCAATTTTTAAATGTTCCTCTTCCATCTTCCTCTGCAATAGCTATTCCCCCTTCAGAAAATTTATCAACTCCTCGCCGTTTAGAATTATCTCCGGTTCGATTTTTCTCGCCCTCGCCTTCACCGTCAGTCGGCTACTCTTCCTTTGAATTATTCTTCAAATACCAATGTATGTGCTGTTCATGTCCAACCAACTTCTCCAAATCAAGTTGCTTGTGCTCCAACTACAACACGAGCTACAAGTCCAGCTGTCCCTCCAGATCCGGCTGCCGTTGCAGCTCCACTTCAGTTGGTGTCTGCGATTTCATCTTCGGTAACTGGCTCAATTACAGCCCATCCTGGTACTGAACCTATAACTGTGCTTCCAGCTTCGGTAACTGTTCAGGGTTCTGACCCTGCCCCGACTCCCTTGCTTACTGTTGTTGCACCGCGTAAGCAAATTTTCGTATCTAGACTTTCAGCTGATACTACATGTGAAGCTATTGTATCTAAATTTAATTTCTCTGAACCTAGGGAAATAGCCTCCTTCAAAATTAACGTTCCATCAGACACATTCTCACTTATTTCTGATCCAAATTTCTGGCCTCCACAAGTAATTGTTCATGAGTTTATTATAAAAAAACGCACTCGTCCGGTGCCTGTCAGTGTTCAAGCTAGTGGTTCTGTTTCGCAAGCAACCATTAGTAATAATCCTCCAAAAAACTAGATCGATCTTCTGATTTACTATATATCAGTTATCAGAATGTTAGAGGTCTAGTGTCTAAGCTTAAAAATGTATTTTTACAAAGTTCTTCCTTCGAGTCTCAAATTATTGCTTTTTCTGAGACATGGCTTAATTCCTCAATTTCAAATTCTGAAATTTTTTCTACAGCCTTTACATCCTACAGAAAAGATAGAATAACTCGTCGTGGTGGTGGGGTACTCATTGCAGTTAATTCTTGCCTTCGGTCCGAGTCAATTACTTTATCCGCGTCACCTCCTCCTCCGTTAAGGTATCGTTTCCATCATGTTCCATTTTCATAACGTGCTCTTATATCCCTCCGTGTTCTGATATTTTTATTTATATGCAGCATTTAAGCCGTATTGAATATATATCAACACTCGTACGTGATAAAGACATGTTTGTCGTTTTAGGCGATTTCAATTTGCCTAATATCAATTGGTCTCTCTTTAGGAAATCTAATTATCTTGTGCCTTCTACACAACATGACTTTTAGATTCCTTGTATGACCTTTCGTTTTTCAAATAAACTCGATTCCTAATAATCTTGACAGAATGCTTGATCTTATTTTTGTCAACGATTGCACTTCTACCAGTGTGTCAAGATCTTGTCCTTTAGTATTTCCTATCAATTGCCACGTCGACTAAACCAATATCTAAACCTATTAGTAAAACCCGCCGTTGATTTCGCAAGGGAAATTTTTCCTTGCTTAATCAACATCTTTCCTCAGCTGATTGGTCTACTCTATACAATTCGGTTGATATAAATTTTGCTCTAACCCACTTCTATGACACTATTAACTCACTACTTGATATCTGCATTCCAAGTAGTGTTGTATTGCCTGTTTCATCCAAGCCTCCCTGGTTTACACGTCGACTTTCAAATTTAAAAAATATTAAAACTAAGCTATTTAAAAAATTTAAACTCTCTGGATCTAATATTGATTTTTCTAAATATTCTATTGCTAAATCTAACTTCCTTCTCCTTAACTCTCAATGCTATAATGAGTATCTTATGCGCTGCAGGAATCAGTTTGAGCGGGATCCTAAATTGTTTTATAAATTTGTAAATTCTAAGCGTAAGAGCTCTGAAGAATGAGGGATCCAACGACAACTTTACTAGTGCTAACCTTTTTGCAAATTTCTTTCAATCTACTTACACTTCTGCCATTAACAATATCGCTTACGCTTATCCTTATCCTATTTCTTCCTCTAACTCTTTATTTTCTCCTATCATTACTGATAACGATCTAGTTACAGCAATGAAAACTTTAAAATCTTCATATTCTCCTGGGCCCGACAATATCCCAAGTTGCGTACTCAGAGAATGCTGGAGCTCTCTACATCTTCCCCTACTCAAACTTTTTAACTTATCTCTTGATTCCGCTGTTTTTCCATTTCTTTGGAAGGAATCATATATTATCCCAATTCACAAAAGGGAGCTAAATCCGATATATCGAATTACAGAGGAATTTCAAAGTTTTCTGCAATCCCAAAATTATTCGAAAAAATTGTAACATCAACTTTGCAGCACCTCTGTAAGTCGATAATTTCCCCTTTTCAACATGGCTTTATTAAGAGTTGGTCTACCACGACTAATCTGCTTGAATTCACATCATTGGTGAATGATGCATTCCGAAGTAGAATGCAAAAGATGTCATTTATACTGATTTCAGTAAAGCATTTGACTCTGTAAATCATGATCTTTTAATCTTCAAGCTAGATCTAATTGGATTCCCCCCACACTTCTGACTTGGATTTCCTCTTTTTTAAAAAACAGAACCCAAAGAGTTCTGTTGAGATCCGAAATTTCTAAATCCATATTTGTTACTTCGGGTGTGCCGCAAGGTAGTCATCTTGGTCCATTATTTTTCACATTATTTATTAATGACCTGCCTTCTATTTTGTCCCACTCACGCATCCTTATGTATGCTGATGATGTGAAACTTACAAAGATCCTTCTAAATATATTTGTCTGCAAGATGACTGTAACTCCATGCATCTTTGGTGTCAGGCTAATAAGTTGCATTTAAATATTTCTAAATGCTTGTTTATGACTTTTAGTCGAATTACTCCACACTTAGTCACGTATACGCTTGACAATGTACCCTTGCAACGTATAACGACTGTGGAAGACCTTGGTGTACTTTTTGATGCCAAACTTAGTTTCATTCTGCATATCTCCTCTATAACTAACAAAGCCAAGGGTGTTCTTGGATTCATTAAACGTTGGTCCAAGGAGTTTAATGATCCCTTTGTTACCAAAATCCTTTATATTTCTCTAGTTCGTCCCATACTAGAATATTGTTCATGTGTTTGGAGTCCTCAATATGGAATCCATCAAGTTCGTATTGAATCCATTCAGAAGCAATTCCTCCCCTTTGCCCTTCGTGGCTTAAACTGGGATCCCGATCGCCGTCTTCCACCGTACTCTGATAGGCTCTTACTCATTGATCTCCCTTCATTAACTAACCGTAGAACTATCCTTGGTATTATTTTTCTTCATAAATTAATTATCGGTGACATTAGCTCTCCTTTTCTATTATCTCGTCTTAACTTTCATGTTCCACGTAGACTAACAAGAAATTATTACCCCTTATTTTTATCTAATTGCACAACTGACTATGCGTTGCACAATCGATTCCGTGTGCTGTGCTCCAACTACAACGAATTTTATCACGTTATCTCTTTAGAACTCTCTCTCTTACACCTAAAATCTGCTCTTCTTTCTATCTTCAGGGAGAACCCCAATCATTGATTGGTTGACGTGGTGGCTGCCTTGGCAGCACTGCTTCTTTTGGTTGGTGTTTTCCTGAATTGTCCTCTTCTCTCTCTGTTTTCTTTTTCTTTATTATAATTTAATACATCACTAAAAAAAGTCCGGATACCTACCGAGAATCCGCTCAAAATCTCGAGATTCTGATTATTAAATACTCGATTGATTTTTGATATATTTTTTTTTAATGTAGAAATGGATGTAGTTCTATGTCGGGTATCTGCATTATAATTATTAATTATTTTCGCCACAGCAATGGCTTGGCTTGAAGCGCGATACATTGACGCATCTGCTCCATCTACTATCCTCGGTTCCATCAAATTGGGGCACACGGTCACATTGTTTATTATGTATGTCCATGTGATGTGTTATCTTACTTTATTACTCTCTTTCTTTCTATCCTTTTGTCTATTATGTTCTTTTTTCATTCTATTTTCAACAATCTTTATATTTCTTTTTCGCCTTTTTTCCTGGTCTGATTGGGTTTTTGCCTGGGTTTTCCCCAATCCTGTGCAACAAATGTTGGACCATAAAAATTGATGGATTTTAATACCCCAGAAGGCTTAAATGTAATTCAATTTTAATCTTACTTGTAAATTTTAATTTAATTAATTTCTAAATTTTAATTTAATTTATATAATAATTACATTAATCTTTTGTAATCCTTTCATCGACTGCAATTAGTTGATTTATTAATAAATAAATAAATAAACATTCTCAATTATAGCGACGATTTGTCGCATGCGTATGCATCGCTTTGCTCTCGATATTCAGCTAAGCTGCAGCTTGCGCAAGCTTGCTCATAAACTTTATGCTTGAACGCAGCTTTATGGCATTGCGTTGTCGATCTCTTTTCTGCATTAAACTTAGAATAAAGCGTTCAACAATTACCGCGTAAGCTCGCTCATAATCTTAATGCGTTAACGCAATTTTATTGCATTGCGTTGTCGATCTCTTTTCTGCATTAAGCTTAGACGAAAGATCTCAACAACTACAGCGCAGGCGACAAGTTTGTCGCAAACGGCTTGAGCTGTAAATGTATTTCTTATTTATGATTCTGCAACCATTAAAATTTGATATTGATTTTGAATCAAAATGGCAATTAAATACCTCAAACTTAATGAGTGTGAAATACTCAAATACCTTGCCTTTCATATATAGGGAATGAAGCCTGATTTTTCTTGCTGCTAATACCAGCTAACAACAAATTAATTCACAAAATTATAGACTCTGATGGAAATGCCATAAATAGCGTCAGGCAAAGCATTTCATTTCATTTCATTTCATTTCATTTCATTTCATTTCATTTCATTCATTTGTCAATAAAATGACAATGGGCCGTCCCGAGTGCAGCTCAGAAAGAGAAATTGGAAAATTACTACCCCCTCCCCAAGGCTCTGACTCCCCTTTTCTGGCTAATTGTAATTACTATTAAACTGTAATGAAATCAGGAATTGACTTGACCTGGCGAAGCTTGAAAGCTTGGCAGGAGATTTCTGTTTACATCACATATTCCTAAATAAATGAATTTATAATAATATGAGTAACTAATTGGAAACTATCTTGAGGAAAAGGGGGCATAAGCATCGACAATTGCAGACCAGTTTTTCTCTGGAGGCTGCGTGAAAAACAGACTATTCCTGCAAGTGCAGCCCAGAGGATTAGCATTTTTAATAGTTTTTAGGACTTTCAAATCGAATGAAAATGTAAAAAACATCAAAATTGATTAAATAAATAAATGTAACAGAATTATGGAAATGTGTATGAAAATATATTGAAGCCTTCTTTGAATTCATTTTGTGGTTTAGGCATCCCATTGCTTTAACCAATTATTAATGGTATAAATATAAAGATAGAAAGGCATAAAACTCTGTAAGCGTTCCTGTTTTTAAGCTTATTAGAAGATATGTCAAATAAGTCATTTAAAATTTACTTATCACATAGTTATATACTAAATGATTATAGGGTAGCTCTTGGTTAAGTATTCGCATGAATCAGAAGACTACAGGTTCTTAATTGTTGGCATACATTTGCATACCCTGTAACCTTGATAAATGGTAAAGAGAGTAAAATGAAACCAAAATATATGTATATAAAAGATGAAATTAACTATTCCTGCCTCTAAAACTCATACTCCAAATGATTATTTTACTCTCATTTCAATTATAAATAGAATACAGTTGATTATTTACATATTTATAGCTGAACTTTTTCTACGGGTTATCTCATAGTCCCCTCTTTGTGCTTGTTCAACTCCTTTTATTCATATTTTATTATTCAACAACATCTGCTCATTTATTATTATTTTAATAAATTTTGTTAGCTATTTGAATCGAATTTATGACAAAAGAAGCATATTTTAAATTGTTTTTGTCATCAAATAATAATAAAAATAGTATTTTATTTGTGGTGTGAGAGGCTGAGTGTGATATGACTTTTGAATAGCATTTAGGGTGGATTAACCTTTAATATATAGATTCCTAAAAATTATTTCACCATCAACGATTTATGGCAGAGAGTTGGATTATTCACAATCACATTTTCAACAATCTTTATATTTCTTTTTCCCCTTTTTTCCTGGTCTGATTGGGTTTTTTGCCTGGGTTTTCCCCAATCCTGTGCAACAAATGTTGGACCATAAAAATTGATTGATTTTAATACCCCAGAATTCAATTTTAATCTTACTTGTAAATTTTAATTTAATTAATTTCTAGATTTTAATTTAATTTATATAATAATTATATTAATTCTTTTGTAATCCTTTAATCGACTGCAATTAGTCGATTTATTAATAATAAATAATAATAAATAATAAAAATAATAATAATAATAATACCCAGTGGGAAACTTTTAGCATCTTTTTTTTTTTCTTACTAATATTGTATACTAATAAAATGTCTTGCTGCAAGTTGAATTGCACGTATGGCCCAGCGCGTGATGGTGTCCAACCAAGGTTTGTTAACTGCTGGTTGTGTGACAACATGATGCATGGCAAATGTGCAGTTCTCATTCTCTGGGCAGGATATTGACAAGTTGGAAAAAGACAATTCCAAGAAAGGCTGTGGAGGCCTGAAATGGTCTTGTCCGAGGTGCAATGACTTGCAATTGAATTTCTCCAAAATGTATAATTCTGTGAGAGGTCAATTTCTTAAGTTGCATAAAATGTCCAAGCTTTTGTCGAGTGATTTTGACTCGAGCATTGAGATGCTTGGTGAGTTTAATTTCGAATCCCCACCTATCCGCAGGTTAGAGGATCAATTTTTAAATGTTCCTCTTCCATCTTCCTCTGCAATAGCTATTCCCCCTTCAGAAAATTTATCAACTCCTCGCCGTTTAGAATTATCTCCGGTTCGATTTTTCTCGCCCTCGCCTTCACCGTCAGTCGGCTACTCTTCCTTTGAACACTCCGATAATTCTTCAAATACCAATGTATGTGCTGTTCATGTCCAACCAACTTCTCCAAATCAAGTTGCTTGTGCTCCAACTACAACACGAGCTACAAGTCCAGTTGTCCCTCCAGATCCGGCTGCCGTTGCAGCTCCACTTCAGTTGGTGTCTGCGATTTCATCTTCGGTAACTGGCTCAATTACAGCCCATCCTGGTACTGCACCTATAACTGTGCTTCCAGATTCGGTAACTGTTCAGGGTTCTGACCCTGCCCCGACTCCTTTGCTTACTGTTGTTGCACCGCGTAAGCAAATTTTCGTATCTAGACTTGCAACTTTCAGCTGATACTACATGTGAAGCTATTGTATCTAAATTTAATTTCTCTGAACCTAGGGAAATAGCCTCCTTCAAAATTAACGTTCCATCAGACACATTCTCACTTATTTGTGATCCAAATTTCTGGCCTCCACAAGTAATTGTTCATGAGTTTATTATAAAAAAACGCACTCGTCCGGTGCCTGTCAGTGTTCAAGCTAGTGGTTCTGTTTCGCAAGCAACCATTAGTAATAATCCTCAAAAAACTAGATCGATCTTCTGATTTACTATATATCAGTTATCAGAATGTTAGAGGTCTAGTGTCTAAGCTAAAAAATGTATTTTTACAAAGTTCTTCCTTCGAGTCTCAAATTATTGCTTTTTCTGAGACATGGCTTAATTCCTCAATTTCAAATTCTGAAATTTTTCTACAGCCTTTACATCCTACAGAAAAGATAGAATAACTCGTCGTGGTGGTGGGGTACTCATTGCAGTTAATTCTTGCCTTCGGTCCGAGTCAATTACTTTATCCGCGTCACCTCCTCCTCCGTTAAGGTATCGTTTCCATCATGTTCCATTTTCATAACGTGCTCTTATATCCCTCCGTGTTCTGATATTTTTATTTATATGCAGCATTTAAGCCGTATTGAATATATATCAACACTCGTACGTGATAAAGACATGTTTGTCGTTTTAGGCGATTTCAATTTGCCTAATATCAATTGGTCTCTCTTTAGGAAATCTAATTATCTTGTGCCTTCTACACAACATGACTTTTTAGATTCCTTGTATGACCTTTCGTTTTTTCAAATAAACTCGATTCCTAATAATCTTGACAGAATGCTTGATCTTATTTTTTGTCAACGATTGCACTTCTACCAGTGTGTCAAGATCTTGTCCTTTAGTATTTCCTATCAATTGCCACGTCGACTAAACCAATATCTAAACCTATTAGTAAAACCCGCCGTTGATTTCGCAAGGGAAATTTTTCCTTGCTTAATCAACATCTTTCCTCAGCTGATTGGTCTACTCTATACAATTCGGTTGATATAAATTTTGCTCTAACCCACTTCTATGACACTATTAACTCACTACTTGATATCTGCATTCCAAGTAGTGTTGTATTGCCTGTTTTCATCCAAGCCTCCCTGGTTTACACGTCGACTTTCAAATTTAAAAAATATTAAAACTAAGCTATTTAAAAAATTTAAACTCTCTGGATCTAATATTGATTTTTCTAAATATTCTATTGCTAAATCTAACTTCCTTCTCCTTAACTCTCAATGCTATAATGAGTATCTTATGCGCTGCGTTGAATCAGTTTGAGCGGGATCCTAAATTGTTTTATAAATTTGTAAATTCTAAGCGTAAGAGCTCTGAAGAATGAGGGATCCAACGACAACTTTACTAGTGCTAACCTTTTGCAAATTTCTTTCAATCTACTTACATTTCTGCCATTAACAATATCGCTTACGCTTATCCTTATCCTATTTCTTCCTCTAACTCTTTATTTTCTCCTATCATTACTGATAACGATCTAGTTACAGCAATGAAAACTTTAAAATCTTCATATTCTCCTGGGCCCGACAATATCCCAAGTTGTGTACTCAGAGAATGCTGGAGCTCTCTACATCTTCCCCTACTCAAACTTTTTAACTTATCTCTTGATTCCGCTGTAACTCCCTGACTTTGGAAGGAATCATGTATTATCCCAATTCACAAAAGGGAACTAAATTCGATATATCGAATTACAGAGGAATTTCATAGTTTTCTGCAATCCCAAAATTATTCGAAAAAATTGTAACATCAACTTTGCAGCACCTCTGTAAATCGATAATTTTACCATGGTTTTATTAAGAGTCGGTCTACCACGACTTATCTGCTTGAATTCACATCATTGGTGAATGATGCATTCTTAAGTAGAATGCAAGCAGATGTCACTTATACTGATTTCAGTAAAGCATTTGACTCTGTAAATCATGATCTTTTAATCTTCAAGCTAGATCTAATTGGATTCCCCCCACACTTCTGACTTGGATTTCCTCTTTTTTAAAAAACAGAACCCAAAGAGTTCTGTTGAGATCCGAAGTTTCTAAATCCGTATTTGTTACTTCGGGTTTAGGTGTGCCGCAAGGTAGTCATCTTGGTCCATTATTTTTCACATTATTTATTAATGACCTGCCTTCTATTTTTGTCCCACTCACGCATCCTTATGTATGCTGATGATGTGAAACTTACAAAAGATCCTTCTAAATATAGTTGTCTGCAAGATGACTGTAAGTCCATGCATCTTTGGTGTCAGGCTAATAAGTTGCATTTAAATATTTCTAAATGCTTGTTTATGACTTTTAGTCGAATTACTCCACACTTAGTCACGTATACGCTTGACAATGTACCCTTGCAACGTATATAACGACTGTGGAAGACCTGGTGTACTTTTTGATGCCAAACTTAGTTTCATTCTGCATATCTCTCTATAACTAACAAAGCCAAGGGTGTTCTTGGATTCATTAAACGTTGGTCCAAGAGTTTAAATGATCCCTTTTTAAAATCCTTTATACTTCTCTAGTTCGTCCCATACTAGAATATTGTTCATGTGTTTGGAGTCCTCAATATGGAATCCATCAAGTTCGTATTGAATCCATTCAGAAGCAATTCCTCCTCTTTGCCCTTCGTGGCTTAAACTGGGATCCCGATCGCCGTCTTCCACCGTACTCTGATAGGCTCTTACTCATTGATCTCCCTTCATTAACTAACCGTAGAACTATCCTTGGTATTATTTTTCTTCATAAATTAATTATCGGTGACATTAGCTCTCCTTTTCTATTATCTCGTCTTAACTTTCATGTTCCACGTAGACTAACAAGAAATTATTATCCCTTATTTTTATCTAATTGCACAACTGACTATGCGTTGCACAATCGATTCCGTGTGCTGTGCTCCAACTACAACGAATTTTATCACGTTATCTCTTTAGAACTCTCTTTTACACCTAAAATCTGCTCTTCTTTCTATCTTCGGAGAACCCCAATCATTGATTGGTTGACGTGGTGGCTGCCTTGGCAGCACTGCTTCTTTTTGGTTGGTGTTTTCCTGAATTGTCCTCTTCTCTCTCTG